>JABSSW010000007.1:600000-949598 GCA_018902385.1 Physcia stellaris | reverse complement strand
AACGGTACGCACTATTTGGGCTCAAATCCGTGGTGCACGGATAGTGCAAGTAGTCCGGTGCACCATTGGGCGCCTTGCCGTCAATAATACTGTCTGAGGAGTGAAATGTCAATCGATCTTGCGTTAAGCTACTCTGTGCCTAGTCTCCTAGTAGCTGGCGAAACGAGATGCCTCCACAGTTAGGAAACAATCACTCTGTCTCATAAAGCCACCAACGTGGTAAGAAGACCAGCAGATGCAGAATGTTGGTTTCGAGGCTTTCGAGCTTTTGGTGCATGTCCGGAACTTCGGATGTTGTAGGTGAATGGCCCGAAGCTGATAGATAAGCGCTGTTAGCAACGGTAATTATTCCAATTATTATACTTACCTGGCTCTGGCTTTGGCTTTGGCAATTAGGATGTGCGGTACAGTGAGATTAAGCTTCAATATGTCTGTGCCAAGCTTCGAGAGGGTTCAAGCTTTGTGCGAGCGGACGGCAACAGGGGGTGAGTCAGTGTGCTTCTTTCTGCGTATTTTTGAGTCATTAATTCCTCTGCATCTGCAAGTTCGTTGGTTTCGACCCAGAGCCTCTCAATCTAGACTTGCAGAGCAATGTTCCTGCTTCAGTGCGTGAAAAGCCTGCATTCTCTTGGTTTGGTCTTGGCGATATATCAAAGTGAATGCTCTACCTTTGCAGCGTGATCGAAGCCTCCAGCGAGCGTCAAAGAGTAGGTCGCGTATCAGAAGATTATTTTGTATCCAACTGTGTGTATTGATGTATTGACTTAACTGAGATTATCCATGATTTCATTAGATTATGTTCAAGTCCGTTTGAATATCAGCGATAGGCATCGAGGGGCAAACCGAAGCCCTGCTAAATTCCTATAACAGCTCATCCATCTGCTAGAAATTCACCGTTTCGCTGCCTTCGCTTCGAGCCACCCCATTTGCGCTTTTTCTGCCAAAGTGCTTTTACATTGTCCATGAGATCCTCGACCAGTATTAGCGAGAGACCTCTGCGTATCCACTCAGAGGTCTGTTTTATCCGGGCTGCATCCTGGGTGGCGAAATATGTTAGTGCAAACGGGAGGCAATCATGTCAGGAACTTACGTGTGGATGGCTGGATGCGAACTCAGATAACCCTTTTTGTGAGGATTCAGACGATGCCATTCTTCCCGCCACTTGTTCATATTCTCCCAGAATGTTACCGCACCTTGTGGATCAAACCCAGCTTCTGTCATCAACAGCATACCGATATAATCTGCTTCTTTTTCCGATGGCGGGACAGTGACATGCAGACAAGACCGGCCACGACCCCGAATGGCAAAGTAATGACTAGGAGCTCTGGGAGGATGCAAGTCCCCCACACCAAGGGCAAAATGGGTGCAAGGATCCAGCTCATCAGTGAATGAACACCGTAATATTCTTTACTGTGGCCGGCAGCGACGTGGGCAATTTCGTGGCCTATGACGGCGGCAATCTCATCCTCGGCTCTGGTATTGTCGATAGCTTTGAGAAGTCCGCTGAATACTATGACCTGTCCAGTGGCTGAAACTGTTGCGTTGATAACGTCTTAAGACGTCAGCGTAGCCGCGAATAGCTTGAGATCTAGAAGGGGCATGATGCACATGGCTGCATTGAATACTCCATGTTGCTGGTAGCTTACCTGGGGCTTCGATAAATTGGAACTCCCATGTAATGTCGTCCAGCCCCGCCACGGCCGTCAAACGATCAAACACCGATCTCATTAACTGGCTCGCTGTATAGCTGTCCGGCTTTGCAGATGCTTCAGCTGCTTGCATAGCTTCGCTGAAGGCTTGACGTTCTAAATGTTTAATCTTCTCAAGTTTAGACTGCGATACCCATTTCAACCGCCACCTGCCTGTGACGGGCTCCTCTTCATGGCAATAGAGCCAGGTAAGAAACAGTCCGCCGTAATAGACCGCGAACCCGTAGACTGGCCATCTGACGATTCGGGGTCTTTTCGACCAGGGTATTGGGTTGGCGATGCGCCACAACCTTGTCCCAACTCGTTGTTTTTGGCAAAGACGATTGAATTCGGACAGAGAATGGTTGACTTTGTTGATGGATTAGCATCAATGATGAAGTAGAGGTTTTCCTCCAATCTAGGAGGATCTTGCTGATTGAGGATCTTCCATTGTGCCTTCCAGTAATCGGTCGCTTCTTTGGCTGCTTTCCTGCCTTTTCTGTTATCCGGTAGGCGAATGTAATGGACACCAGGTGTCTGCTGCGTTGAAATCGACCTGAAAGCCGATACTATCGCGCTCTTGTCGGGTGTTCGAGGCGATCTCGTTTCCAGAGAGTGGATGGTAAGTCGGTGTGCGACATGGTGAGGATGATGCAGCGATCTAGGCGCTTTGCTGAATGGATTCAATCGTTTTACCTATTGAGTGCATAGTCTGATATATCAGCCGGCTTTTTCCCCTTCGCGTATCTAATGTTGTTCTGCCAGCCAGCCTATTTCCCGCGTTAATCGCAGACGTTACACAAGGTGCGGGGCCATGCATGATACGAGCGCGTTTCAGCTCGCATCGTAGACATCAAGATCATATTAGAGGGGCTCTGTAGTATATCAGCATTGTTGAGGGCTTGAAGATTTCAGCTGTGGAGATGACAGATTCAAACCAAGAAAGGTCTAGAAAACGTTGTGTTCTTGAATTCAAAATTAGCTGGCTCCATTTAGACACCACAGGGAGCTGTTCAAGGCGAGTATGCCTCCACGGACTGACTCCAGGTTGCTTCAGGTGCAAAGTAAGTGCCATATATCTATAAGGCATGAGTTGAAGATGTGGACCTTTTGCTAGACACCCACTAGCACTTTTGGCGAGTCTCTAGTCGACCTTATTCGACATTACTTTTAAACCCCACAGAATTTTAGCTTGTGGCTACAGATCCATTAACAGCTCCTACTGCCGACAAGAGGGGACTTTCCCTCATCGTCACGGAAAGATATCCACGAATGCCTTACCGGACTCGATTAGCTTGCTTCTCGGCATCGAACATTGAGATCTTCTAAAAACAGAACAGCTCGAGTAACCTACCAAGCCGATATGCTGAGCCCCTTTTACCCGCACGTGCACACATGGCATTCAGGGCTACCGATGCCTCCCAAAGATGGTACCAACTTTCAATGTCCGTACCACGATTACTCTTAATCAGTACTTCACACCTTCCGTGTGCTGTCGACTCACATCAGCCTTGATACTTCAAAGATCTCAAATCATCGGATCGAGAAAACCTAGTGATAAGGTTATTCACATACTTGTAACAAAGATGTACGGCAGCCTTTCTTCAACGTTGGGATCCGCGGCAGGATCTCCGAACACTTTTGGGCCACGATCAGCATTCATATCGTATGTAATGACCGCGCAGGATTGGTGCTCGATAGGGATGTTCTGGCCCAAACATCGGATCGGTGGCTCATATCTCGATAAAATGACGGCGAGCTTGTTGTCTCCTCCTGAAGTCACATATATCAGTGTCACCATTACGCGGACGCAGATGTCGTTGCTGGAAGGCTGTGCGGACCAATGTTGACGGCAAGACCTCCTGACCGAGTCGCAGTGCGCGCACAGTGCTGAATCAAAGCTCGAGCACCTTCCCCAATTTGATGCGTGCTCACACTACCAATCACATTTGGCCTGATCAGCTCGACAGTTATGGCGCATTTCGCTTTGGCTGCACGATAACGTTAACATCGACAGAATTAGGTTGCATGATGTGGGCATGCTGGTAGCTAGAAGACGCACATCCCATGCTCCTCCACGGCAGTGGTATATCGGGGTCCTGTTGTGCAGTGTGACGCATGGCGAATGTTACTTGATCTGCATGATTTGGTATCCAACGCCATGCGTCAACACAGTCCTGAACGTCTAATTGACGCCCGAATTCGGGCCTGCACTGTATGCCGATTGGGTTGCCGCTGGCACCTGCTGTCCAAGTAATAGGTCTATTGACATCTAAACCAAGTTTAACAAGAGCTGACGCGTTATCAGCGAATGTAGGCGGGACGCTTGGCGTGAAAGAAGAATTTAGCAGAGACGGCGACTGGGGATTGGTTGGTTCCGACGGTGATAAAATATTTGAGGATTGGTTATTGGGTAGTATGGACAAGGAGCCCTGAGATGCTACATTAAGAGCCAAGACAAGTGAAACAAGTATACTAAGGTCTGCACAGAATCGTACAGACTTCATCTTTCTTCTATGATGTGCTGCAAGGCCTGATGTTGTCCAACGTGGAAGCTTTTGATCATGCACCTTTTCGTACCTCGTACGTATCATTCAAACCCTCTTCATTTTTCTCTTGAAACCTTGATGCATGTGGAATACAGCCGCCCAGGCGATCCAACCATGGTTGCAACAATCAGCGCGGAAGTCGCTGCGGATACGGTTCGAGGCGCGGACTTCTGCCCAACGACGCACCATATTGTCGTGTTCTGACCGAAGCAGGAAAACCAGCTGCTTAAGAGTAGACAAAGACAGAATCATCTATACATGGGAGTTTCGTACCGGTGATGGGAAGCCGGGCGATTGCCGGTCAAGATCATTTGTCTGAATATTTCCATTGACTGATACATGGTTACAGATGATCACATCTGTGCACGATCTGACCTAATCGATACCTTGCGATCCGTCTGTTCGGGGAATGTTATGACGTTCCAATCTCTCTTACGTTTTCTGCTGCAACTTCAAGATACAGCTTCCTGTTTGCACCTGAGATAAAATTGTCAATGAACATGCAATTCTCAAGGGCATCACTATAGGTGACCTACCAAGCTGAGTATAGATCCCTTTTTTGCCTTGCATGGCACACATGCCAGTAAGAAAGGTCGCCGCTTCCCATATCTTGTACCATGAGGCAATATCCGAGGACCAGCCGATCTAAGTGTCATGATACACTTCCGATCCCCTAAAACCAAGGTTTAGTCTAAAGAGAGCACTCGAGTTTGGGATAAGGATGATGCACATGAATGCCACGTATACGGTAATTCTACTTGAGTTCCGAACACTCGCCGGCTATCATCGACGCTCATCCTGTCCATGATCGAGTCGCAGGAATTTACTATCGCTACGCTGCTGGCACGTCCAAAACATCGTACATAGCTGGCGAACAGCTCTGATACAGTAATGAATAGGGCGAGGTTGCCACCACCTGCCGTCTTTTTCAGCCGTGTAACAGCTGAACGAGCAGATTGGACCGACCTATATCTCTAGCCATGCCCCCTTCGCTAGGGTTTCGTAGAAGACAGTGCTCAATGACAGCAGCCGCGTTGGTAGCGACCGCCGAGAGACTGGCATCCGCTGAGATACGTGGGGCCTGCACAAACACCTGGATTAGGCATTTACCGTCCTCTGGACGTAACACAGTCAACAATAATGTAAAGTCCTCTCTGTTTGAGCACACATACCAGCTACCCATCGATGTGGCAGAGGAACATCATATACGCGTGGATTGATACGCGGACCCCAGGAAATGCTGCCCTGCTCAGTAACATCAATGCTCCTCAGAGCAGATCTGCAGCTTTCCACATCCAAGTTGAAACCCAGTAAGGCACCGCGACAAGACAATTGAATACTATTTGTTATTAACCCAACCTTCGAAGACTGGGACGAGTTTGCGACAGAAATCGACGCGTTAGTCGTAGAGATTGAAGAAGCCCTGGCCAATAAGCTCGCTGCATGAGCAGACAATGAGTTCATCGAGCTGCCATACGTTCTTAGGGACTGTAAAAGAGCCAGAAGCGCTAATGTAGCCAGTGCTTCTGTGGCGCTCACGACTCTGAAAGAACCTCCGAGGCGCTGCATTGCACAGGTTTGGAGATTGCACCTGGAAGTGAAAGGCAGGAAATTGTAATCTCTGGATCACGAATCCGAATTTCGGGCATATACCACCAGCAGCAAGTACTGAAAGCTGAAAAAAGTATTGCCATTGTGTTACCCAAGAGCGGCTCTGCGCGTATGGAATACTGTGGGGTATGGCCATGAGCAAGCATGCATGTACAGGAAGCGCAATACAGCCCGATCGCCTTTCCAACAAGCATTTTGCGCAACAACAGCATTCACGAGTCTTTCCTGACAACGCTGATTGCAGCGCAGTGATAGGGTCTATTAGATTGGACCTGATATATTCAAACATACGCAGGGACAGAAACACTAGGAAAAGGAAACATGAACAAGAAACAGCATTACCTTCAGGTATACTTCGATAGGGGTTTGATACTTTTATCAACCAATAAGGTACTCTTACGTGATGGTGGACTTAACCGGCCACTGAGCATCTAGACTTCTTTTTTGCGCGGAATTGTTCCCACCAGTCTCTTGCCACCACTGGTGCCACATCCGGAGCATCATTCGACTAACGAATTAGGGCTTCGTAAGATTGGATCACTGTATGATGGAATTCGTCTGTGGGAAGACAATGCCAAGTGAACATCCATGTGGGAAAGAGATCAAAGATTGAACGTTCCGCTAAAACTCTATTGGCTTAGCATACGATTAGCTTATACGCTAAACCAAGCTGGGGTTTCGCTTCAAACTCTATCATAACTCTGCGCTTGAACGCCCAGACTTCTGCAGCTCTTGAGCTCATCATCATTAGTCTGACATTATTGGCGATTCAGCCTTCGTGAGCTGTATCTGGAGATTCATGCTTCCCTATTTGGTTTGTAGTTAAGATCAACAAGGATCTACTAACAACACTGCTTCCTTACCTCGGACGGTTATGGCGCATCTTCACGATATAGACAAATTACTGAGGAAGAAATTCAATGAATGAAAGGAGAGGAGGTAGTGATTGAAGAGAGCGTTTTGCACGAAAGGTATTTCAAGTGGGGAACGCATCAACTTGAAGTTTCAACTCTTCTTCAACATGCTAGCTGTCGTTCAACAAATACTCAGTAGAGTCTCGGTCTCAGTTCCTCTCTATCTAGCCTAATTCATCGAATTACCATGGTTGAAGCCAATTCCATCGTTAGACGATCGCCAGACTTCCTTGGAGAACCATATTTTCTTCCCTGCAGCCCGAGGTCCTCCCGCAGCGAATCTCCGATGGAAATCGTCCCATCTCTCCTGCTTCATGGTGGGCTCAAAGACATTGATCGACTTGAGAGTCTTATCGTGTTTCGACAAGAAGCGCTTGAGTGACGTAAAAGTGGCATTCACGTTCCGGAAATCGACCGTGGAAAGCTTGGGCAGGCTGAGATGTCGAAGGAGTCGGACCACGTCGGCCGAGCAGGCTGCCATATGGGGGTTCTGGTAGATGTGCAGTTCTTCAAGCTCTGTCAGGTTATGCAACCATGATGCCAAGTTGGCGGGATCATCCATCTCATTGTATTTGTACCAGATGTCCCTCAGGTCGATTTCCAGTCGACGCAGGTTCGAAGGTGAAGAGCGACGTTGTTGTCGTTATAATGCTCACTCTTCAACAGTTCGTCCAAGCGATGGACCGTGAAGCATCGTATGACTTTACCAGAGGTTGATGCTGCGATCATGAAAGTGGGTAAGTGGCACAACTGGACATATCGAAAAGATATATTTTTCATCGCGTTTTCTTCAATCAACCCAGTCTCATAGAATCTTCGAGTCTCTGGCTGTTGAGTCCGGAGATTGCCACACGATGTTTCCGCTGGCTTTCTATTAACGACCGCATCTCGTGGAGTCCGATGGACTCCACACGGCTCAGACTGGGAAGTAAGTGAAGGTCGAGGGCAGGGGCAGTGCCGTTTTTGACATGCTCTTTCATTATCCGCTCTCCATCACGCCAGTCGGTATATCGTTCGAAACATTTTTCAATGGCAAAGTCCAGCTTGGCAAGAGGACCGCCAGCTGGTGGATGTCGGAAGTATGTCGAGCAGGGGCTGCGCGAACGATGCATGAGGTCCACGTACTCCTCAAAATCTTGACAGTCCGGAAGATACCCAAGGTTCGCCAATTGTATCCGTCTAACCCAACATGCGAGATACGGTGTGCCAGCGACTTTGTTCAAGGCCGCGTACCGCTCAGGGTGTTCGTAGAGAACAATGATCCTAAACAGATGCCTAGAGGCAACCTTGTTGAAGGCTGCATTCACCAATCGCATTGTTTTGAGTGTCGGGTAATCATTATTGATAGGGTACCGGGTGCCGTCTTGCGTCCTAGGTGAGTAAGTTTCGAGGTTGGTGTACTCTAGAATCTCTTGGACAACTTCGTCGGGTAGGCTGTCAATACTATTATAGTTTTTGTTAACCTTGGAGTAGATCGACTGGATTGTCGGGTTGCTGATCGTGGTCGACATCTTAGTAAACCGTTGTTCTGGGTGATCGATCTGGATAAAGGATGGGAAAGGATAAATTTAAGAGCAGGGAATCAAAGTCTCTCCGAGAAGTCTTGAATATCAATTTACTCTGTGTATCGAGGTTTTTGAATTTTTAAGGAGAGGAATTTTTGATAGTGCACTGGCAAATATATAGGTAAAACTCGAAAAACAAAAGAAAGGTTAAGTTTTAGTGGTTCACTTTTGTGTTGGATATAAGGTGAGTGGCGTGCAGTATGACTCAACAGCTAGCCCAACACACACTTGTTGACACAAAAACATTGTTGAGTATAGCGAACTCACTGTGTTCTATCCTAAAACACATGTCATAGGATCAAAATTTGACTGAACACAAGAACTGATATATGGACCGAGGATATTTGTTTTTCTAAACATTGAGTGAATTCAAGAAAGAAATGGGGCTGTAGGGACTGTGTGCTGCATGACTCTTTCCGGTATTTCCCTTCAGTATTATTATACATAAAGCAGAAATAAGGTTCAATTAGATTAGCCAACATGAAGTGATCACTGTACTTATAAGTGAACAAAAACAAACAAACGAAGAAGGTACAAGCAAACACGACTGCTGACAGCAAACACATACAAGAGTGAAGTATGTTGGCATCTTGCAGCCATTGCGAATACTAATCTCCACTTTTCGTTCACGACTTGCCATTAAGTTATGATGTCCTGAGCTTCTTGTCAGGCCATCTTCCCATGTTGATTTAGAGTCTTACTGGAGTAAGTCTTCAAGTCACCATCCAGTGATAACGATCAAAGTAATTGATAGGTTTTGCAATCGGATTTCGCTCACTGAATCTTGTTGAACACTTGAAAATCACAAGCGAGACATTTTGTCAAATCTGGTCGGCGCTTAGTTATAAGAGGTAAACCAAGTCACGAGATCCACTGGATCTCTCGCTGAGATTCAGTGAATCTCGCAATTGGAATCTCGTTTAGCTTTTAGAGCACCTGCCTGTTTTGACAGAACCCTCGAGATCCAGCGAGCAAGACCCGAGCTGCAAGACCTGCCAAATGAGAGGCACCCTTTTGCAGGAAGCTAACAACATCACCCACTCTGAATCCCCTCAGCTTGCAGCGGCACATGTCAACACCCGTCTACGCCAAGAGGACTCCTCACCCAAACCGCCAAAAAGAATCCGCATACTCGCTCAAGAAATCCTGTTCCCACAAACTCCACTGGACCACGCAACGTGCGCAGAACCTCCCGCTGCATATCACGCCCTCGATCGCATCCCAGAACCTGTGCCCCTCGCGATAGGAATCATCCTCCGAGAAGGCTCCACCGGTGACTTCGAGGTCCTTGGTGGAAAGCGATGTCAGGGCTTCCTTGCCATCCATCCATAGTCCATCGGGTTTGAGAAAGCGGGTACAGCCGACGCACATTTCCAGTTTTTCACCACGAAGGTCCTTGGATCGTTGCAAGGCGTCACGGGTGACGCGAGAAATCCAGGCTTTCAGATAGGGAGCGAGGGAAATGCGCAGGAGCCATACTTGTTGGATATCGGTGTGCTGGCGGTAATTATCCTTTTCGTCGTCTCGGACATCCGCCATCACCCAGAGCGAGTAGGGAGGAGGGAAATCGCCGAGGAGCGAGTATTCTTCGGATAAGATCGTTGGCCCTGGGTAGTACAGCGTGTGAATGCGTTTGGAAATCAGAGCGATGAGGGTACGATCCTGAGTGGTGAGATTAAGGCATATTTGAAGATGTAGCTCGTCAGGCAGAGAAGCGAGTGTCGGAATGGAGTTCATGATCACGGATGGGGAGGTATCTCTGTTAGCAAAGTCTTCGCGGAGCACTCGAAGGAGAAATATTGCTTGAATTGGAAAGATTGGCAGGGTAAGAAAGATTGGAAAAAGGAAATATATAAGTAGATTGAGAAAGAGAAGATAAGTATTTGAGTCTTCCGTGAGTCAATTAATTATTCGGTTGAAGCGCCACGGTTCAACAACGAGCTTAAACTTTGAAAGCGGCCTTAACGGCTACCGTAATCTTTCCAACGGGCTTTCACCGTCGAATTATTATGGGGCTCTCTTTTTTTGACCGTGTTTGACCTCTATGCATTGCTAGTGCCAGCAGCTAGAAGATTCAGAAGTAGATCTGTTGAAGTAGGAATAGTTCATTGATTATATCGATGATAATACTAAGTGTACAAAATTTGAAATTGAGATTTTCATCGAACTTTTTGCAACTTTAATTCTAAATGAATTAATTGCAACATTTTTTTTCGAATCGAATTCGAATAAAATTTACTGACGAAAATGAATTTATCATCAAAAATTGATGTGAATTTCATTTTACGTTGTAAAACATTTCAATATTCAATGTAATGATTTAAAATCGAAAAATTCAACATGTTATGATAACAATACAACGTTTTTGAATTTAATTCATGTTCAACATTTGAATAAAACAACGAAATTTGATAAAAATCAAAATTTTGATAAATTCGTCGACAAACATGTTTTGAATAAAAATGTAATGTAAACAAATTCGATTAATTTTAATTTCGTTTCAAATGTAATAATAAACGATATCGACGTGTTTGATGCGATCATGATAAATTGAATTTTCGACGAAAATTTTGACATTTTGATTATCGATATGTATTTGTAAAATAACGTATTTTTCGTTTTGATAATAAATGTGTAAATCGACGAACAAATTTCGAAATCACGTAATTTTTTTAATGATCGTCGAAATGATTATATATTTTGCAACGCATGTGAAAATGATCACGATAAATTGAAATTTTGACATTCAATTTATTGATTTTTTATTGAAAATGAAAACGTAAACGTCAATTGATTTTTTAATAATCAAATCGTCATCGTAATTGACGTCGCAATAATTTTATAAATTCAAATTTTTTTCGTAAACAATGTTTAAACGATTAATGATATTAAAATAATCGAAAATATCGTTTACGACGTTCATGTGAATTTTGTTTGAATTTTGAACGAAACAATTGACGATAAAAATGACGTTAAAAACATTTGATTTGATTTCGATTATAACAAACATAACGAAATCAATTTTGATTTGATACAATTTTGTGTCGAATTCAAAAATTTAATTTTCGTTAAAAATCGAAACGAAATTCGTTCGCATTGAAATATGTATTGATTTGATTTCATTTCGATCAAATTTGATAACGACGCGTTTGATATAAATTTTTAATTGAATTGAATTTTTTTGCAATCACGATTTTTGATGACGATTATGTTTAAATAAAAATTAATTGATTTCATATCAAACATTTCGAAAACAACGAACAATTTTTTTTTGATTTTGTTGATTATGACGATAAAAAAACAATGATTTTGATATTGTCAATTCAAAAAATGAATATGAAATTTTGAAATTTTTCGTCGTTGCAAAAATGTTGTGATCGACGTATAAATAATGCAAATTCAATTTTTCAAAAATTTTTTTTTGTTAAACGTTCGTATCATAAACGAAAAATTGTTTAAAATCGTATAAAGTTTTGTGAAATTTGCAAAATTTTTTTCGTTGTAATTTTCGAAATATTTAACGTATATTTTTGTATCGATGAAATCGTAAAAAAAAAAAACAATTTTGACGTTCATTTGTTCGATTTTCAAATTCAAAAATGCGACGATGACGAACAAAATTCGAAAAATCATTGATTTGATCACGAAAACAAAAATTTGTTCGAAATCAATGTCATATTGTTGCAAATAATTTTTAACAATTCATCGAATTTTGTAACGAATTTTTTTTCAACATTTCGTTTGATTTTGAAAATTCATTTATCGTTTAAAAATTTTCGATTATCGAACGTACGATTTATCAAAATTCATATATTGTTTTGTTCAAAATTGAATTTCGTTTTCGACAACGTTCATTCAATTTGACGAATTTGAATTATTTATAATTTGTGATTATGTGTGATAATTCTGATTTCGAATTTTTGTCAAATTCGAATTGAGCGAATTTGCGAATTATCGAAACGATTAGTCGAACGACTATCGCAAATAGAAAATTTTTCAACATGTAATTAATATCGTTACATAATTAATATTTTCGTCAATTTCAATACAATTAATTACATGCGACGACTTTTGACACAATATTAATTATTCATCTATTTGACAATTTGACGATTATTCAAAAAATGTAATTATTCGTCAATTTCGTATTGATAATGTTCGAACGACTTCAATACGCAATATTTATCGTCGATGCGAATCATTTATTTGAAAACGATTTCAGAAACAATCGTGATTGTATATTCATGTATGAAAAATACTCAGTTTTGACGTATGACGAAAACGATTTCGACGCATTGTAACAATCGTTTATTTCAATTTGAAAAAGTAAAATCTCAAAACGCGAAAAGAAAATTTTTACTAATTAATTATTCAACTCGAACGAAAATATCGTGAATTGAAAATTACGACTGAAAATATCAATGTAATATATAGTTTTCGAAATTATTCGATTTTGACGAAAATATCGTGAATCGAAAATTGCGATTCTATGACACAATAATAATTTTTCGAATGTTATTCAATTTTGACGAAAATATCGTTAATTGAAAATTACGATTGAAAATATCAATGTAACACTCATTTTGAAAAACTAATATCAGAACGCGAAAAAGAATCTTCATCGAAAACATCGTGTTCGATATACAAATAGAACGACGAAATTTTTTTCAATTTTTGCATCGTGAACGATAAAACATAATGTTGAAATTCGTGTTACATTTTTTACAATTCATCAAAAATCACATTTTATTTATCATTCAAACATTTCGAAACAATTATTTCGAAATGTCAAATCATACATATTTATCATTTAAATAACGTTTCGAATTTTCAAACATTTTTTCTTACTTTAATTTTCGAAAATTCTCAAGATTCGAACTTTATTACATAATCAAAAATCAAAATTCAGAAAATCTCATATCTAAATTGATTCGTTTAAATTTTTTTATTCACTCAAAGTCGAAATCTGAAATATTTACAAAACATATCATTGTCAACATGACAAATCGAAATCGTATCAATCGAATTCGAAAATTTATTCATTATTTTGATTTTTTTGCTGAAAAACATTCTTTTATCGAATATCAGAATTTTTTTCGAACAATCAAATCAGTTTTTTAAAAAATCAGTTTTCAATATTCGACTGAATCGTATGAAAAAGTTCTAAACATTCAAAATCAAATCATTCAAAAAAAATTTTATAAATCGAAAATTTTTGATTTTTCGAATTCGTTGTCAAGCACGACATATCTGATTCAAAATCGAAAAAAAATGAAAAAAATGAAAATTCACAAAAAATCGCATTCGAAAATTTTCATACGTCGACACGAGAAAACGATTTTCAAATCATATTTTCGATTATCAAAATTCGACGTCGATTTCGACACAAACAATTTCATCGACGATTTATTATCGAATTCGAATTTTCGAATCAAAAAATTATTATCGCAAAAAACGATTTAATTTATATTTTAAATTCGTTGACAAAGATGTCAAATCATCAATTTCATTTGTAATGAAAAACATCACGAGTTTAAAAAAACGTTGTCGATCGATCAATTGATTGAATGCAAAATATTTTTATGTTTTTTGATTTAAATGAATTTGATAAAAAAATTGAAACAAAAACTCAACAAAAATATGCGAAAACAAATATTCAATTGAAAAAAAAACGACAAAACATCGTTCAAATTCAAAAGTTTTTTGATTTTCAATTTCGATTAATTTAAACGAAAAATCAATTGTTATTCAATCAAATTGTCGACAAAAATTTAGCTCATCAAAAATGAAAATTGTTCGAATGAAACGTTGTCGAAATCAACATCGAATTCGAAAATAAATTAATCGAAAAAATAAAAACTTTTCGATTGAATAAAACAATTTTGAAAAAAATTTAAATATCATCAATAAACAAACATGTCAAAAAAATTTCATTGATGATTCTGATCAGAAAAATATTCGTAAAAAATTTAAACGTCAAAATTTTCGACATGAAAAAGATTTTATCGAGTTGCTATCTAAAGATTTTTTGCGAAAATCAATTATATTTTCTCAAGAACGAGTTTTCGGGCGCTTTCATGAGTCAACATTTTCAAAAAAACACTCGTTGATATTTCGTATTCAACACGAGCATAAAATTAAATATCAAGACATTTTCAACTTTTATGAAAATCATGACGAATGAAAAACAATGAAAATTCATTTGAAAATCAAATTCGAATCAGATTCATGACAATTTTCTAACGAGAAAAATAAAATTTATTACGTACGAAATCATTGTAAAAAATTAATCTGAAATATCATCAACATCGTGTCGATTATGATAACGCGTATTCGTATGAATTCATTGAAAAATTAATAAACGATTTGAAAACGTGTGCGATGATTTCGATAAAATGAATAATTTCGATACAATGAATTTTTCAAAAGCAAATTTTTATGAAATTCAAAAACAAAAACGAAATTTTCGAACAATATTTGAATCGTTTTAATAATTTGATAATATCGTCAATTTGATTGATACATTCAAAATTAATCAGTTATTTAGAATTATCATCAAGCGCTTGATTAATGCGATGATTCATTTATCGAAGTGCAAAAATTATCATAGATTCGTTCGAGAGATGAGAGCGATAGCACATCAAAAAAAGATTTTGAATGACATTGATCGTCATTTCGAGTTCAAGATTTCGAAGACTTTCAGAGTTCGAACTACGAATACAATCTCTCGTGTAATTAAGAACAGAATCGTTAACATTTTTTTCACGATTCGAGTAGTCAAAAACAGAAACGCAAGATACAATTTATTTCAATTGTTTTTTCATGTTGTCAACAAATTCAAAGTCGAAAAGAAATGTTACAAGTGCTTTAAACTCGATTATCGAGTCAACGAACAAGATGTTTCGTGCAAAAATCAAAAATTTGATTTTAAGAAAATCATAATTGAATTCGCGAAATTCGAAATGAAATGAAACGAAATAAAAATTGAAAAAGCAATTTGTTGAACGATAAATTTTTCGAATCGATCGACGACGAACAAAAAAAACTGAAAATTTTTGAACAAAATCGTGTTCGAAAATTTCTCAAAAAATGCGCAAACGAATCAAACAATTCGAACACATAATCGATTCGCATTTCAATATCGTCAAATTATCGTTATTAATTTTGAACGTTTTGTAATTCAAAATTATCAATGAACGACAATTGAATTTTCAAGACAAAATTCAAATTTCATCAAAAACAACAAAAACATCAATTATAACGAATACAGAAATTTCGACGTCGAATTTCGTGAATGTCAATTTCGTGAAACAATACAAATTCGATATCATGATTTTCATTAAATTCATCAAGTTTCGATTAGTCGATGACAAATTTGTTTTCAATATTATTCGCATGATTCGAATAAAATTTCAATTGAAAAAACATGTCAATGAAATTTGATGTCTGATAACAGTTTTAAAAAAATTCGATTTGATTTTGAATATGTCATGATTGAAACAACACTCAATGAATATATTTTGTAAAAATAAATCAATAATTTTTGCGTTCGATCATTGTTTAGAAAATTGCATTCACAATTATCAATCAACGATTGTTTACAATTTCGACATCAAAAAATCGTCAAACAAAAATCATTTATCGATGCAAACATAACAGAAATTACAACTATTGCATTCATGAAAATGACGATTCAAAACAAAAATCAAATTATAACAATGTGATTCGAATATTTTGAAATGTTGAATAAATTCAAAAACAAAATAAATACATGTTGACGAATTCTTTTGCGATAAACATAACGACAATTTTCGTCGAAGATTTTGAGAGATTTTTTAGCAAAATTGACAGAATTTCGCTCACGAAAAAACAACTGAAAGAGAGAATTTTCGTCGAATTTCACAAATACGTCAAAATCTTCAGTTTTGTCGAAGCAAATAAACTTTTTTTCAGAAAAGATTGAAATCATCGCATTGATTTGAAATTCGAAACGACATTTTCAACAAAGAAAACGTACGAATTGTTTCGTGATCAGATCAAAATGATTAAAAAATATATCGACGATATGTTAGACAAAGATTTCATCAAATCAAACTTTTTCGAGTACGCAACATCGATTTTGATAATAAAGAAATTCGAAGATGATTTGCGAGTGTGCGTTGACTATAGAATTTTCAATGTTTTGACAATCAAGAATAGAAACGCATTTTCGTTGATTAGAGAAACATTAACGAGATTGTGCTCGATCAAAATTTACAGCAAATTCGACATCATAGTCGCATTCAACGAGATACGCATCAAAGAAAAAAATGAAAAAAAAACAGCATTTTTAATTCGCTACGAATTATTCGAATATGTGATTATGTTTTTCGAATTGTGCAACGTTTCAGAAATTTTTCAGACATTTATCAATGTCACACTGAGAGAATATTTTGACGATTTTTGTTCAAAATACGCAGATGATGTTATTGTTTACAGCGACATTAAAAAAGTTCATGTGAATCACGTATTTAAAGTTCTAATCAAACTAAAAAAAGCGAATTTGTATTTGAACATCGACAAATTTGAATTTTTTGTGACATCAATCAAATATTTCGAATTGATCATAACAACGAATGAAATCACGATGAATTCTAAAAAAATTGATGTCATAATCAATTGAAAATCACTCAAATGCGTCAAAAACGTTCAAGCTTTTTTCGATTTCGCTAATTTCTATAAAAAATTCATTTTTGATTATTTCAAAATAATCACATCTTTGAATAAATTGACAAAAAATGAGAAAAAAAATTTCGCATTTTCATGAAGTTCAAATGATTTCGAAAAAGTCGCGTTTCGAATTCTGAAATTAACATTTATTACGACATCAATATTGCAACATTTTAATTCTGATAATGAAACGTGAATAAAAATTGATGTTTTCGATTTTGTCGTCGTCGCAATTTTCAATCAAATAAAATCGAACGACAAATTTCATTTCGTTGTTTACATGTTCAAAAAAATGTCGTCGACAAAATGCAATTACGAAATTTACGACAAAAAATTGTTGACAATAATAAAAACATTCGAAAAATGACGATCAAAATGCGCAAACACGTCGATGAAAAATTTTATTAAAATTTTCATCGATCACAAAAATTTGAAACATTTCATGACGTCAAAGCAGTTAAATCGTCGACAAATTAGATGAGTCGAATTTTTGATCGAATTCAATTTTAAGATAACGTACAAATCGAAAGTACAAGACATCAAATCTGACAATTTAATTCGACGATTTCAAAATTTATTTGAAAAACAACAAGATGAACGTCAACAATTCAATCATCGAATTTTATTAAAGTCTCATTATTTCGACGAGAGAGTTCGCAATGTTATCAAATTGACATCGTTGTTAATGAATGAGAATTAGAAAAAAATTACTATCTTAGCGACGATGCTATACGAATTGAGCGAAAAGAGACTTTTTGCAAACGAAAAATCAGATGAAAAATCGTTTGCAAAACGTGTTTTTGAAAAAAAATCAACAATTGAGAAGTCAGAAGAAAAATCAACGATTGATTCATTTATGTTTCAATTCGATATAGTAGAGCAAATAAGAGCGACATATTCAAATGACATCATTTTACAAAGAATAATGAAAAGTAAACGCAATGATTTAAAACGAATATTGACAAACATTATCAAAATCGAAATACGTTTAAAACTAGAAAACTGCGAAATAAAAAACGAATTATTTTGAATAAAAAACAAACTTTACGTATTTCATAATGATGACGTTTTTTCAACAATGTTTAAACAAATACACGAGTCATCATCGAGCGAACATGTCGACAAAGCGACAATTTATGATAAAATTTTTACGCATTATTTTTGATCACGCATGACTGATACAGTGATTCGATACGTCAACAATTGTCATCAATGCAAAAAAATCAAAACATATCGAGAAAATAAACAAAAATTGTTGAAATCGTTATCTATATCGAATCGCTATTCTCAAAACATATCGATAGATTTCATAACATTTTTATCGATATGCAAACGTAACGATAAAAATTACAAACACATTATAATTATAACAAGTAGATTCGGAAGTTTTTTTAAAAAAAACTTTGTCGAGATTTTTCAGAGTTAGAGTCAGATCTGATAAGATTGCGAAATCGTTTCGCATTCGTTTTGCGATCTTATCGATTTCGCATTTTAATAGCATTTTAATTCAGTAAGTAAACTATACATTCGAAGACTCGTTTTGAAATACGAAATGAACATTATTCAAAAAATCAAAAACATCAAAAATCGAACGAGTGCGCATTGAATTATAATGAATATCGCATAATTGCTTTGCAAACGTTGTTGAGAAATTGTTTTACAAACACATTTTTAACATGATTTTTCAAATTTCAAAACTATTGCGATAATGAATCGATTTTTGTTATTTTTGCAACGTTGAAATGCGCTTATTTTGATTTACATTTTTGATCAAATAAGTGAAAATCATATTTGATTGCTGATTGATGTGCAAGCTGCAAATCAACTGCAACGACAAACTACATTTTTGATGATTGATCGTCAAATAGATTTTGAGTTAGTCAGATCGAGAAAAAATGTCGCAAATCTGAAGTAACTTGAAAAGTCTCAATGTCAAACATGAAGTTTGAATTGCAGAAATTGCAGTCATTTGAGCACATCTTCGAAACATATCATGATTTTCGATTGAATATAACGCGATAGAGTTTTAATTTGAATTAGCTTTAATATCGATCATTTTCGATTCTATGTATTTATGTTGACTTTTGAAAATTGCAATATGATTTTTTTTCTCGCAGATTTTCAACAACGCTGATAAGTTGAGATTATTTAACTGTTTTCGCTGAAGACGAAAACGAAAAACGTTGATATTGATCAAATACGAACGTATTCTGTTCAGAAAAGTCGAATTGACTGAAGACGTCTTCAATAATTTCGATTCATACACGAATGATTTTCTGAGAAAGTCGATCATGATTCATTTTTTGCGTTTCTTGAAACGTTTTAGAAATATTCAATTCGAATCATTTTGCATTTTTTTGTTGTTTTCTGATTCGACTTCAATAGTCGCTCGATGATATTCGATTTGAAAACGAATTGCAATTTCAATTTTCTCGTCGTCGACATCGTGAAAAGTTTGTCTGTAAAACTCATCGCAACGTTTTGAATTGACGATGACTTTGAGTAAATTTTTTTTAATGATGTTGTATCGAGTTTTGAGAATTCGATCGAAATTCATGAATTCGAAAACATCAAGAATTGTATGAATTAATCATGCAGTTTTTGCAAGTCTAATTTCAATCTGAACGTGTTCAATCAATCGTTTCGATCGATTTCTTAATTTTTCATTCAATGAAAAAACATCGAAAATGAAACGTCGAGTTGAGTAAAGTATATTTTTGACGAAATCGAACAGATTGTCGATGTACTGTTCGACATTATGTTCGATAAAAAATTGTTTGTTGATTGAAACATTCATTTTTCGAGCAGATGATTTCAATCGTCGATAGAAAAAAAAAAAGAAGAAAAAGAAAAGAAAAAGAAAGAGTAAAAAGTAAATCGAAAGCGAGAATCCGATTGTTGTTTGTGACGCATTTTTCGCTTTTTCGCGCGTCTAAAAACTTGTTCTCGTGAAAAGACATTGATACACAGATCAAAATCGAGAAAATCTTTCATAACGAACGTGCAGATGAGCAAGTTGATAAATAAGTAAATAGATAAATAGATAAATAAACAAATGAGATTCTGCGAGATTTCGATCATTCGACAAGTTTTTCAACAAAACATATAATTTACATCGATCATAACTTTTGCGTCAATGAATCGATTTTCGTTATTTTTGATTCATTGAAATGCGTTTAATCTGTTCTATAATTGAATGTCAACAAATCAAAATTTCATGTGATTGATGATTGATGTGCAAACTGCACAGCAATTGTATGAATTCAAATTGTTTTGATGTTCGTGCTAAATTCAATGAGCAATGATCGTTTTTCTCTTTGAAAATCTGAATTAAATATTGATGAAAACATCGAATTTAACAAAAGATTTTGAAATGAGTCGAAATCAGACTCTGATTTGCGAGCAAGCTTGACGAGCTCGAAAATCTCGATATTTCTGAATCTCACAACATTCTTGATATATATTCGTTTTTAATGATTGTTGATGCGTTGAAATGCGCTGAGTTAATTTTACAATTTGATGATTTCATGAGTCTGTGTGCATAATGATTGATTGTGAATGAGAATGCAATGAAAGTTGATGTTCTTGAATTTCTACGACTGATGTTCCGATCGGGAAAAAACTTCTTGATAAGAAAAAACGAACTTTTTTTTATAGAAAGTGTTCTATGAATAAACTTTTCAAAAAAAAAATATATTTCATTAAACTCTTTGAAAGTCAGTGTCGTGATACAGATTTTCATAGAATGAGTATGAAAAGAAAAGAATTATTCAAATTCAATAGTATCAAATCGAGACATTCAGTTTGTGTTTTATTTCTGACAACGATTGTGCGAAAGAATAGACATTCATTTCAAATTTTTCATCGTTTGACATTCAGAAACAGACGATCAGATCGAGAACGTCAATGCAAATTTCAAACAATATTTGAGAATTTACGTCAATTTCAGTCAGAACGACTGATACGATTATTTTTTTATAACGAAATTCGAAAGCAATTTCAACAAAAACGCATCAAGTGACATTGAATCATTTTTGATCACTAAAAGTTATATTTTTAAATCAAATTTGAAATCATCGATTTCGATAATTGACGAATTTGTGCAACGACGAAAAATGAAAAATGTCGATAAATTCATTGTTAAACAAAAAAAATTAAAACAATATTTGAAAAACGAATTCAAATGATTTCAAATCAAACAAAAAAAATATGTTAACGCACATCGAACATTTGCATTCGAATTCAAAATAAATGACATGATCATGTTCAATGCGCGATATATTAAAATCATGCGATTCAACAAAAATTTCGATTATAAAAATTTGAATTTTTTCAAAATCATACGAATGATTGACAATTGTGTTTACGAATTGAAATTGTCGCAAATCATGAAAGAATGTTTTTCAATATTTCATTTTTGATTTTTACATTTCGATGATGAAAATTCGATGTTTGAACAACAAAACGTGCAATCGTCATTTGTTGCGATCGACGTCAATGAAAATTTGTGAAAAATAAACGAAATTCTGAATTTCAAAATCGATAGAAAAATGAATGATTCAACGACAAAAACTAAAAGCTGTTTAAAATATCGAGTGAAATGATCAAATCAAAATAATTTTAATACAACGTTCGATTGATACACATACATTGATTTGAAAACAACATCGCATTTGATAGTCGATTTTCATCACAGATATTCAGAAAAGACGAATTCACATGCAATTTTTGTACGATTTGAAAATTGAATCTCATCAGATAATTAACGAAATAGCAAAAACTCAATGAACATTGAACAATGTTAATGAAAACGAACGAACGCAATTACTGAAAATCAGTTTTAGTCGCTTAATGAAATCATTGAAAAAACGAAAGCGCATTAAAATGATTGCTTCACGTACATTGACGTTTTCAAATGAACACTATGCGTTGCTCAAAAGATTTAGAAATTAAATTGATACATTTAACGATCGTTTATGACAACATGCATGTGAAAAAACAACGAAACGAATTCGTCGAAATTTCGCGAAATTTTAAAAAAAAAATAATGTGATGATTTTGATTTCGAATTTTTGTCAAATTCGAATTGAACGAGTTTGCGAATCATCGAAACGATTAATCGAATGATTATCGCAAATAAAAAATTTTTCAACATGTAATTAATATCGTTGCATAATTAATATTTTCGTCAATTTCAATACAATTAATTACATGCGACGACTTTCTGACATTATGTGTTGAATTCGTTGTCATTTATATTGTTGAAAACAACGAAATTTTCAAAATTTATGATGTTTTGAATTTCGATAAAATCAATTAACAATAAAATTGAATTGACAACGCATGAATCATTATATTATTCGAAAAAACGTTCGACGAAAATAAAATTTTCGTCGATACAATTCAAAAAAACGACGAAATCGTCGAAAAAATATTTTCAATTTGTTAATAATTTTGTTATAACAACGTTAAATATTTTTGTCGTATTGTTTGATATAATCGAATAAACAAATGAATTCATAAAAAAATTAATTTGTTTGATTTGACGATTTGAACGCATGATAATAAATTTATGAAAAATGATTGAAAATATATTTTGTGAAATTTTTGATGCGAATTTGATTTTGCGAAAAATGATCGATTTATTTTTGAATATGATAATTTTCGAAACAATAACGTTTGAAATTGTGTTTGAAATAATAAAACATTTTTTTTGTTCAAATGCAATGATTTCGTTAAAAATCGTGTATTGTTTGAAAATTGCGACATCGTAAAAATCGACGTTTTTGATTTTGCGTATTTCGTTGTCGTTAAAAAATGAAATTCATACACGATAAATCGTGTCGTCGTCGTATTCAATAAAAATGTTTTTGTCATCGCGAAACTCGAAATGATTTTTGTGTTTCGAATTTTTGACAACGTAAACGATGATTTTAAATGAATGTAAATTAAAAAAATTTGAAACAATGTCGATAAATTTTTCGATAAAATTTATGTCGTCAAAAAAAAAAATCGAAAAACGACGTTTTTGATATATGTCATGATTAAAATGACGTTCGATCACAAAAATCAAATATGTCGTTATCAAATAACGTCGTTTGAATCATGATTATAATTGTACGTTAATAAATTTCAACGATTTTATTTACGTTTTGAACGTCGATAAAAACGAATTCGAATAAAATGATTTTGAAAATCAAAAATGCATCGAATTTGATATTGCGAAATTCGAAATTATAATCAATTTTGACGATTTTGATTTTCACATTATATTGATTTTCAATCATGAAAATGTAAATCGAAAAATGAATTATTTATTTTGTTTTGTTTTTGATCGTATAAACATCAATTTTTCGACATCAATTACAAATAAACGTGATATAACACGTTTTTTGTTCGTAATCGAATATCGAAATAAATACAAAATCAATATGTATGATGTGAAAAAATTTTGAAATTCGTTTGATGTTTTCGTTTCGATTGAATTTTCGTTTAATTTTGATTTGTTTGCATATATCGCAATGATTATTCGAAACGTCGTCAACATAATTGATTTGCAAAAATTTAAAATATATTCGAAAAACAAAATAATTAAAATGTTTCAATCGTTTATGTCATGTAAATAGCGAAATAAACGAAACAATAATCAAAACAATTTGTAATGAAACGAAGTCGATCAAACGAACGTTAAAACGCTGCGAATCTAGCTGTCGCATCTCGTGCTTATATACTCGAAATTTCACGAATTTTTTTTTGTTTTTTTAGCAATTAGTTTTATTATGTGTTTAACATTTATCATAGCAATTTATACTATTATTCGCACATTTTAGTCACGCAGTGTTTACATTTTTACAGTTTTAATTGCTTTACATCAAGAATTGCTCGATTAAAAATGTTCAGCTCAACAAATGCGTTTCGTCGTCGCGAAACTCGTTCGCAGACTCGTGATCGTGCGATCGTATCGATTGCATCACAATCAAACATCATTTCATCAAACAATCTTTTTATGTTTTCTTTTTTATCAATCGAATTATTGAATTGTTCGATGATGTTCAATTCGAAAATTCTGATGAAAAACAATGATTTTGTCGATTTTAATGATATCGACGTTTCAATTAAACACATTTCAATTTTCGAATTTTTGATTTCAAATGTTGATCAATTTTTCAATTCAACATTTGTTACGCATTTTAGTCAAAATGAAACACAACGAAAAAATGATTTTGTTTCGTTGTCGTCAAATAACGATGTCGTTGTGTTTGTTGTTGTCGATTCAAACGTGATTTTTAAACAAATGAAAATGCGTATCAAAATGCTGAAAACTGAATCAAAACTCAATGATTTTAAAATATTCTTGATCAAGACGAAAACGAAACGTGATCGAAATCGTCGTCGTCGTCGCAACAGCGATGATCAATATGAAAATTCGTTCTCGCATATCAAGAAACGAATCGCACGATCAAAAATTTCAAACACGCAAAAATGTGAAAATTGAAACAATCTGAAAAGCTGATTGCGTGATTGCGAAAAGTATATCGCTTTCGATTCTGTTAACTTTCAAACAGAAAAAATGAAAACAAACTGATCGACGTCGTTCTTGATGACGACAAAAAAAAATCAATGACGTAATTATGTTGATGTTCAATCTGAAAAACAAACATGAAAACAATATAAAAATTATTTGTTGACGTTGCTTAACAATTCGATGATTCGTGTCATGAACACGATTATTGTTATTGAAAATATCAAGCAATTGTTTCGACAAAGCATTGTTGCGTTCAATCAATATTTAATTAAATTGTGAAACAAACTGAAACGTCACGTTTCGAACGAAAAACGACAAAAAAAATTGCTGATCAAAATTCATGTTTTCATTCGCATCAAATGTGTAAAAATGCGAAATCATGAAATCGATTTTTATTTCAAATTAATCGTCAATTTGTTGATTGCGAAACAATTGCTCGTCGACGATAATATTTTAAATAAATCGTCGAACAATGTTACGAAAACAAAACAGAATAATGAAAATGATCAGAAAAATCACGAAAATGACAATGACGACGACAAAAATAAAAACAAAAAGTTTCGCGTAACAGATTTGCTGAATCTGACAACGCTCAAAAACAATCAAAATCAATTTTCGAAATCGCAACAAAATCAACAAAATGAAAAAAAAAATGAAAATCGAAATCAAAATCACAATTTCGCATTTTCAAAATTCGAAAAACGCACATGTTTTTCATGTCACAAATCGAATCACATAGCAAATGATTTTGTGTGTGAAAATTATGCGCAAATTCAAAAAAACGCAATCAAAATCAAAATCAATCGTCGAAAAAAACGAATCTGATGTTTGTCGTTGAAACATTGAAAATAAATTTAAAACGAAGTAAATTTCGTGTTTTGATAATCACGTTATCAATCAAGACATTTGTTACGCAAACAGACAATACAACAATTATTTGTTTGATTGATTTTGATGTCGAAACGAATTTTATATCACAAATTTTTGTCAAACAAATGCAATTGTCTGAATTCAAAAAAATTGCTAAACAGCATGTAAAAACTGTTGACGATCGTGTGATTCAAATATATGAACATCATGAAAACGTGCATATCATGACACGAAATAATGAAAAACATATAAAAACAAAATGTTGATTTTTGAACGATCGACATGCGTGAATACGACATGATTTTTAAATATTCATGATTGAATGTTGTCGATTTTGACATTCGTTGATATGATCGTCGCTGACTATATCGTGATGATAATTATGAAAATTCAAGCAAATTTCAATCAGTTTTTGTTTTGCGAAAAATTTGCTGATTTAATTATGATTGTCATTGCGAATCGCGATCGTGTTTATGTCGCAATGTCATATCAAATGCTTTTTTTTAACACAGAATTATCAATATCGAAAACGAAATGTTGCTCGTTGTAATGCGTTACAAGTGAATCGCAACGATCACATTTTTGATCTATCAAAAAAGTAATCGAAATATTTTTCAAAACGCTGTCGAACAATTTGAATACGCATGATTAAATCGAGCATGTTATCGATTTGCAATCAAACAAGAAATCGCGTTTTGAATTTATATACAATATGTCGCATGACGAATTTATTGTTATACGCAATTATTTCGAAAACGCGTTGACGAAAAAATGAATTCGTTTTTTCAACGCATTTACGAAAACATCTGTGTTGTTTGTCAAAAAATCAGATGACAGCTTGCGTTTATGTGTGAATTATCGAAAACTCAACGAAATCACGATCAAAAACAATTATTCATTGTCGTTGCTGTTTGAAACGCTAAAACGTTTCGCGAATGCTAAACATTTCATCAAGATAGACATTCGAAATGCGTATCATAAAATTCGTATTCGTCAAAAAAATGAATGAAAAATTGCTTTTCGTACTCACTATGAACAATATGAATATCAAATTATGTTTTTCGATTTTGTTAACGTTTTTGCTACTTTTCAATCTTATGTTAATGAAGCATTGAAATCATACATTGACGTTTTTTGCGTGATGTATTTGAATGATGTGCTGATTTATTTTGAGAATGAACAACAACATTGAAAACATGTTCGTTTGATGTTCAAAACGTTGTTACGTTATCGTTTGTATGTCAAGTTGAAAAAATGCGAATTCAACAAAAAAAAAATCAATTTTTTAAATTTCGTTGTTGAGCGCAATGATATTCAAATGAAACGTTTGCGTATAAACGCAATCGTCGATTGATTTGAATTCGAAAATGCGAAAAATATCATGATTTTTCTAAATTTTGTTGAATTTTATAAACGTTTTGTTAAAAAATTTTCGCAAATCGTAACATTATTTACGAATTTGACGCGTGATGCGAAAAAAAAAAAATCGCTTTTCGTTTGCTATGACGAAAAAAACTAAAATTGCGTTCAACGAGTTCAAAATTAAATTCACGACTGCTTTTATTTTTACGCATTATGATTGAAAAACGAAATTACGCATGAAAACTGATGTTTCTGATCGCGAAACAAATGATATGTTCAATCAAAAAAACAAAAACGATCAATGACATTTCATTGCGTTTTTCAATTACAAGTTCAAAAAAACAAAAATTAATTGAAATACGCATGACAAGAAACTGTATGCGATAATGTTTGATTTCAAAAATTGAAAACATTATTTGCAAAATAACAAACATTTCATTCGCGTTATTTTTGATCACAACAATTTTCGATATTTTATGACAATCAAAAGACTCAATGCGAAACAGATTCGCTGAATTGAAAAACTAATTGCGTTTGATTTCAATATAAAATATCGCAAAAACAAATTGAATTTTGCGAACGCGTCGTCGAAAAAATTTGATTTTATGAAATCGAACGATAACGACAAAAACAACGATAAATTCTTGTTTATTTTGCGAAACAAGTTTCGCAATCAAAATTATCAATCTGATTTGCAAAACGATCAACGTGTGTTTGTTTCAATCAAATTTGCAACATCGACAGCGCGATTGCGTAACACTGTTACGACAAATATTCGAAATATTGTTTCGAATGAGAAAGTTCTCGATAAATGTGCTTGCAAAATTCTAAACACTGTCGCATTTCGACTTTTAGTTCATCAAATTATGAAATCGAAAAATTTTATTTGAAATTGCGAAAATCAATGATTGCGTGATTATTCAAATTACAGCAAAAAAACGCTTTTGTTGTTGAAAAACAATGACGTCAAAAATACGCAAACAAACAAAACGAATTTTCGAAATGAAATGTTGAAAAAAATGAATTGTTTCGTCGTGATTTCGCAATTTATGTGTTTGAAAATTTCGTTACAAAACAAAAAATTTTTCGTATGAATCATGACGATTCAAATGTTGAACATTTTGCGCAAACAAAAATCGAAAATGTTGTGCGACGCAAATATTTTTGATTTGACATGATTAAAAAAATAACAAATTATGTACGCATTTGTTCAAATTGTCAACGAATGCGAATTCATCGACATAAATTTTATGACGATATAATAGCAATTTCATCAAATGAAAAACAATCATTTGATACAATTATCATGAATTTCATTACAAATATGTTTTTTGCTAGAAATTTTTATACTGAAAAAACTAACGATTCAATATTAATATTGATAAACAAATTGACGAAATACGCAACGTACATAACAATCACAAAAACGTTAAACGCGATAAATCTTGCGAACTTGCTATGACGAAAATTCGTATGTCGTCATGAAACGATGCGTAGCATTATTTCAAATCGAAAATTTCTTTTCACAAGCAATTTCTGATTTACTTTGTGCTGAAATTTGAAAACGAAACGTAAATTTAGCATTGTTTTTCATTCACAAACAAATGAGCAAACAAAAAAACAAAATGTTGTGTTCGAACATTATTTGCGAATGTATTGTAATTTCAAGCAAAATAATTGATCAGAATTGCTATTTATGACACAATTTGTTTACAATAATAGCAAACATTCAAACATTGATCAAATTTTTCAAAAATTTTTGTCTGAATACGTTGCGACATTAAACGACGATTCTGTGAACAATTTTCAAAGAAAAAAAAGCATTTGCAACAGACAGAGCAAAAACGTTGCGAAGCAATCGAGCGCATTTAATGAAATTGTGAAAAACGATTTTCGAACAGCAAGTCAAATATTATAATGAAAATCATATAATGAAAAACTTTGAATTTGAAAAAAAAATGTTGTTACGTGAAATCAATATACGCACATTGCGTTTCAAGAAAAAATTGATCATAAACAATTGAATTTTTTTGAAATTGTCAAGAAAATAGATACGCAAATTTACGAATTTGATTTGTTTAAACAATATGAATTCATATATTCTGTGTTTCATGTTTTTTTACTCGAACTTTGATATAGTCGTGACGACGCAAATTCAAAATCGCAATCAATATTAATGAAAAACGAAAAAAAAAAAATGAAAAATATCGCAGATGCTAAACAAGCGCATTAGAAAAAATCAGTCTGAATATTTTATTGCATGAATAAATTCATCGTCATATGAGAACTCGTGAAAGTCAATGAAACATCTCGAAAATGCGAAAAACGCAATTGTCAAATTCGAAAATGCGCGCGAGTTACGCAAATTTGAAAAAACTGCGAAACGTCGAAAAACAAACAAATTCAAAACGAAATCGAGCGAGAAATTTTCAACAAAAGAACAGACACGTCAATTTTTAAAACTGAAAAAACGTGAACGATTCAAAAAGCAAAAATAACAGTAATTGCGACGCAAAAACACAAACAATAAAATGATATTGTGAATTGTTCTTGATTACATGCGCAGTTTGCATACATTTCGATGCTATAAAAAATATATTGAAATTCGTAAATCTCAACAAGCAAATCACAGAACAGCACGTCACAACAAAAACAAACAAATTTTAACATTTCAGCGCAAACAAACACAGAAACAAATAGAATTAACATCAAATATGCGATTTAATGAATTCAAAAACACGAAAATGTACGTTAGCGCGTCGATAAATTCATCAATCAAAATTCAAATCACAACAATCAAATCGATTTCGATTGCGTCATGTTAATTGTCGTCGCGTTTAATTGAAACGTTGTTTATCATGTATTACGCGATTTTGTTGCGCGAAAACAAACGCAAAAACAAACGCGACAACAAACGAATTTGTTTGCGACGCAAACGAGACGAAATCGAAAACAAACGCAAACGAATCGAAAACGAAAAAAATCGAAAAAAAAACAACGCGAAACGAATCAAAATCAAAATCAAAATCAGCAAACGAAACAAAAAAAATTTTGATTTGCTTTCGAACAAGCGCAGAAACAAACGAAAACGAAAAAACAACGAGCAGAAAATCGTTCTTTGTGACAAATTTTGATGTAATTGTTGCAACAATTTTGCGAAACGCGATAAAAACAAAAAGCAACGAGTTTTTTCGATTCGTTTTTGCGTCATGTTAATTACGTTACGCACAAAATCTGCATGTTATTATTTTTTCAAAATTTCAAAATTGTTTTCAATTTGTTTTGAGCGCTATTTTGAACAGCAAAAACGCGAACAGTAATTTGAAATTGCGAAAAAATCATGTTTTTCTCGCAATAATGCGAGTTTTTGTTACAGAATTGACATTTGACGCGTTTGTTACTTTTCGAAACTTCGCAAACGTGTTTAGAATTTGTACGAAACTTTCGAACGCAACGTTGACATCAGAAATGAATTGATTTTGTCATACATTAACATTGATTCGAAACAATTATGCGTGTTTGTTTATTAAATTTTGACAACATGCGTTCGCGATTGTCACGCGAAAAAAACATTTGAATTGTCGTATTTTCATTCAATTGTTCAAAAGAAAAAAGTTTATCAATTTAACATCAATCAACAACGTCAAGCATCATAAGCAATACATTTACAACGAAAATTGCAAAAAACGATTTGCGAAATGTAAAAAGCAAAAAAAACGACGTCATGATCTATTGCGTTGTTAACACACGTATTGCATTGTCGACGTTCGAAAATCAATTTCGTCGTCATTGAAACATCATTGCGACAACATTATCATTTGCAAAAACGATGTGATAACTGTACAGACAACAATATATCATGTTGACATCATTGTCGCAATAATTGTTGTTATCGCAAAAACAAAAAAATCAAATGAAATATTTATTATGTTATGAAATAAAGATGTTAAGAGAAAAAAATTCAGAAAATGAATTGAAAAACTGAAATAAACATTCATCAACACACGACGCGATTCATTTCGACTCGATTTCACAACACGAACGCGATATTTGAAATTGCATTATATTGTTATTGTTATTTCTATTTATTGAATTACAGTGTTTCAAGATTACACGTCGAAAGCACAAAATTATTTACAAAACAACGTTGTTACGATACATTTCTGATATGTTATAAAGACATTGATATTTGACACGAAAAATCGATCATTCAAAAAAAAAACAATTGTAATGAAACGAAATCGATCAAACGAACGCTAAAACGTTGCGAATTTAATTGTCGCATTTCGTGTTTATATATTCGAAGTTTCACGAATTTTTTTCTGTTTTTTTAGCAATTAATTTTACTATGTGTCTAGCATTTATCATAACAATTAATATTATTATTCGCACATTTTAATCACGCAATGCTTACATTCTTACACAATTATTTGATTGTTTTGCAACATAATTGCATAAAAATCATTTTCGTTCAAAAACGTTCAAACAACAAAAACATCACGATTTTTAAACACGTGATCGAATGTGTTTCAATGAATATTTTGTTTTTCGAAAACAAATATCGAAAAAAAATTGACAAACGAATCGAACATGTAATACATCGATAAAATGAAAATTTCAATGATTTTTTCATTTGATAAAACGATAAAAAATTGTATTATGTTCAAATTTGAAATCGAAAAACGAACTTTATCGACGATTAAAACGATAAATTCGTGAAAACGAAATGATTGAATAAAATGTTTGTTTTTGCAAACGTGAATATTTGTTTTCGAATCAACGTATCACAATATGTTGTTGATCGTTCGAACAATCAATAAAACACGTTTTCAATTGACGATCGATTGTAATTGTCAATTCGTTTCGTTTTTAACGTAATCGAACATGTTTTTGTTTAGTCAATTTTTGTATGCAATGTTGAAATTTTGTCAAAAACATCGTTTGAAATTATGATGAATTTGATTTGTTTCAACGTATTTAAAAAAAAATCACGATGATTTCACATATTTGAAATTTTTTGACGTGAAAATGAACGTTTGATCATCGTGAATACGTGTTCGTTTGTTTGACGATTTCGAAATCTGTGTGATCATGACGACGAATTTGAAAAATTGAACGATTTTTGCATAATAACGAAATTCGAAACAAAGTTTATTGACGTTCGTATTGAATTCGATTCAATTGTTGCGTTGTTGTTGAACGAAAAAAAAATGAACGTGTTTCATTTTGACGAACAAAATGTTTTGACAAATGACAAATATAATAATGAAAATTTCGACATTCATAATGATAAAATCATTTTGAATAAATTTCACGACAACGACGAACGATTCAACGTCATTCGATTTTGAATTGAAATTTAAAAATGTAAAAATGATATTTATAACGAAAACGAATGTTTTTTTGAATTGAAATACAATAACGATTCAACGTTTCAAAAAAATATTTTAATTCAAAATAATGAAACGATATGAAACATGCACGAAATTAAATAAAAAATTATGTGTTTTGATGATTTTAAAATCATGACGATTTTGAACGATTTTCAAATCAAACGTTTTAACGACGACATGTTCGTTCGTATAATTTTTCGTTTTGATTTCATTTGTGATGAAATTTTTGATAAAACGAATTCGTATAAATTTCGTAATAATTCATTCAACATTTAAAAATTGAAAATGATTTTTGATTTCAAATTTTCAAAAATAATCATTTTCGAAACGATATAATGATTTGATGTAAATCAAAAATTTGATCGAATGATTTTTCATTTTGATTTGAATACGTTTATTAAAAAAATAATATAAAATGATTATCGTGTTTGTTTCGTTTCATGCATTTTTTTATTGTCAAAATTTATAAACAATTGTGTAACGACGACGAAAACAAATGCGTCAATTGTTTGATTTTTTCGAAATGACGATCGTATAATTTATTTCGAAACAAACAATGAAATAAAATAGACAAAAAAATGTATTGATATATGTATCGAAAATAAATTGAAAATAAAACAACGAACAATGAAAAATACAAAAAATATGTAATAAAAAAATAACGAAATCAATTATTTGTTTTGTAAAAAACGAATTAATGACACGATTTTCGAATTCAAAATTTCGTTCAAATTTTCATTTATACGATACGAAAATATCAACAAACGATCAAACGTTTGAACAACGAACAAAATAAACGAATAATCAAACATTCGAATCAAATGTAATTTAACAATAAATTAATAAAAAAATGAAATTTAATGTAAAAACATAATTTTCAACAATGAAATTTCATCGAAAATAACGTCGATTCGAATATGAAAACTCGATTTGAAAAATTTAACGCAAACAATGCATTCAATTTGATAAAAAAATGTGCGCAAATGTTCAAAATTTGTGTGTAAAATTCGAATCGAAATTTTGAATGACGATTGATGTTATTGATCGTTTGAACAATAATTTAAACATAAAATATCATGAATCGTGTTTATATAATTGTCTTGATTGATTAATTAAACGAAAACAATAAATTTTCAAAAACAAATAAATACAAAATGTTGAAATTGCAAATAATGTGCGACGTTAAATTTCAAATCACGTTAATTTCGACGTAAAATTAAAACATAATTCGTTGTTCGATTATATCATATCATCAATTATTTATTTGTCAAACATCTATTTGTCAAACATGTTCGTAACATTATTTTTTTTTTCGCGAACGTCGTTTCGACGATTCGTCGTTGATTCGAAATTAAAACGTTGTGTTACAACGAATGTTGAACTGCTTGTGGTTGGATAAATATTGATTGATGCTCTAGCAGAATGTGTGCGAGAAGATATTTACATGCTCGCCTTGCGGCGGCGCTAGCCCTATTGGGACTGCCACGTGACATCTCTGGAACAGTCTCTAACAATATGCCCACTTTTTAAACGAAAAGACGGCGCCCTCGTCGTCCCATAGGTATCCCAGCTCTTGCGGCAATGGAACCAGTCCAATTGCTAGGCAGATAGGTGGCGGAAGGTCCTTGACAGCGCCAGCAGACAGGAGAGGAATAGGGGCTTGTCGAGAACAAGGATCGAACCGAAGGAGAAGGTCGAGATGGAGGAGACCGCGGAGGTGAAATGCGGGCCGACTGTTTGACCGAACCATACACTGATGTGGAGGCTTCGGATTTCGTCGATTTCGGGTAGGAAGTAGGAGGTTATGCGCATTTGCATGGGGCCTCGTTTCGGAGTGCCAAAGGTGCGCGGGGAGGATTGGTGATTTTGGTGCTGTTGCAGGCCTATTGGTTTAGGCTTCCCAGCAAACATGCGGAACAGATCATCTACCGTCAGGTAGGGTTTCGAAGGTGTTTTGGAGGTCGATTTGGAGGGGGGTGTTGACTGCATTGCAGCAGGCGTATGAGGAGGCGAAGGAGGCGGAGTAAGCGGAGCACTCTCTGAGCGCTTGGGTACGAATTCTGGTGCAGAACCCGAGAGAGGTGAGCGTTTCGGTGAGGTGACTCGCTTCGGTGTAGAAGGTGGTGAGGATATCGAAGTTGGAGGAGTGGAGTTGAGTGAGGCGATTACCGATTGAGGAGGTGAAGGAGGTGGAGTAGGTAGGGCCTTCGGCTGCGGTGCAGGCTTCGGGCTATCAGGTAGGGAGGTTATCGATTCAGGAGGTGTAGGAGGAGGAGTAGGTTTCGGCTTCTTCGCATGGTGATCGCGAATATGCTCGTGAAGCTTGGTGTTGCTAGGATATTTCGCAGGGCAACGCCTGCATGCAAAGGCTTCTGCTTTGGCCTTTTCGGCTTCTTGACGCTCCTTTTCTAGACGGACTTCTTTGGCTTGTTGTTGTACCAGTTTCTTCCAGGTGCTCTGCCAAGAGTTCATGACATTCTCGACTATCTGAGCGCTCAGATCCTGAACTGGTTGTTGTTCGGTCAGGCGGGCTTGCTCGGCTTGTCGGGTTTGCTTTGCATGAGTATCGCGGGTTCGCTCGACTTGCAGATACCATTTGCAGCAAAGGGAATGGTCTCGGTGGATTTGGTAGATGCGTTGAGGGGTTTTGGAGGCGGCCATATCGGACATGAGGCCACTTGCGAAACAGTCGCATAAGGTGGAGGACCAAGGCGGGATTGAGGCCATGATATGCGAATAGGTAGGATATTGGCGAAATGGATGGAGGACTCGAGGTAGGTAGGTAAATGGATAGGTAGGTGAGTAGGTAGGTGTTTTCTGACTGAATGGGTGTTGCAGAGCAACTGAGGCCGTTATCGTCGGGCATCGACTGAATGCTCCACGGGGGCTAGATATTGCACAGCAAATGGACGTTACACAGTAACTAGACGGAGGACATCGTATAGATGATGCTACCAATTGTTACAACGAAAGTTGAACTGCTTGTGGTTGGATAAATATTGATTGATTCACTAGCAGGATGTGTGCGAGAAGATATTTACATGCTCGCGATGATCGCCTTGACGCCGCTAGTTCTATTGAAACTGTCACGTGACGTCTCTGGAACAGTCTCTAACACGTTGTCGATTGTTTTGAACAAATTCGAAATTCGAAATTTTCACGATTATTATTTTTTGATTTTTTCAATATGTTGCATCAATTCACAATTCAATAAAATCGAACAACAATTTCTGAAAATATTTTTAACACGATTCAGTTTTTTATGCGACGTAAATTCTGATTGTAAACAACGTCGAAACGATAATAATGAAATTTGAAATTGAAAAAATTTTTTTGAAACAAACGAATGAAATCAAAATAAATTCAAATTTAATTGAAATTTTCAAATTTTAATCGAACGTAATTTCAATGAATAAAAAAACGACGATTTTTTTCGAAAACGACGACGATTCGCAAATGAATTTTGATCATCGATTTAAAAAACGAAAAATGTAATTTTGAATGATTTCGAATTTGCGACGATAAAATAATTTCGATAATAATTATTTATTACGTCACGAACATTATCGAATTTATCGTTATCGACGTAATATTAAATTCGATTATACGATCAATTCGATCAATTGACGCGATATTGAAAACGATCGTAATAATATCGAAATTTTAAAATATCGTTCATTTTTCATTCGAAATTCTCGTTGATTATAACAAAATCGAATGATTCGTTAATTTGATTTTCGAAAAAATTACAAAAATTTTTGCGAAAAAATTAACAATGAAACACATCATAAATTCGCATTGTTTCAAACAATTCAAATTAATAAAAATTGTTTATACGTTTTAACATTTTGTACGAATTTAATTTTTTGTCATCAAATTTGTCGAATGATTTAACGATTTTGATGTTTCGTCGATTCAAAAAAACGTAATTTTTTTCGACGTATTTCACGATTTTGCGATGTTTGTTAATTTGTGTCGTTATATGTTTTTGAATTATTTCGACGTGAATTCGTACATAATCGAAAATATTTTGCATTGTGTTTGTGATGTTTTTCGTTTTGACAATCAAAAATTGTTTTTTTGTGATAACATACGAAATAAAATTCGATGAAAAATTCATACGAAAATGAAAATTTTTGTTGACGAAAAACGATAATAATTCAATAAATGCAAAAATCGCGTTATTGTTTGCGAATTCGATTATAAATAATTAAACGTTTCAATCGTTTTGCATGTAATTGCAATATTGTCGCAATTGTTTTTCGATGTTTTGATTGATTTTTTCGATTTAATTATCAATTTTTGAATAAAAAATCGTGAAAAATTTACATTTGATATCGAAAATTTTGCAAAAAATTTGTCATACAAAAAACACGAATTGAAAATTTCAATCAAAAATTATGAAAAAAAAAAATTATGAATACGAAACACGTATTGAATAAATATTTTTGTTGTGATTTTAACATTCGTGTTTTCGTTTTTCGTTGTACAAAATGTATAATGACGTTTTTTATTAAATTTGTCGATTATCGTGCAAATGACATTATAATCGTGAACGTTCAATAATTTCGTGACGAAATTAATTGATATATTTGTTCAACGTTGTAAAAATATAATCAAAAAAATGAATAAATCGTTTTTACGATTTCGAAAAATTTTAATTCGTTAATATTTATGACAATTACGTACGTATTGACGAATTGTTTTGCGCATATTGAATTAATAATAATTACGACGTAAAAAATTTTTCATGCGATTAAATTCAAAATAATTCGACGCGAAAAATTCATGAATTTTTTTGAAAAAATAGAACACATTTTATAAAAAATATCTATCGTTTTCTCTTCAAAAAGTTACTATCTTATTGGATTAGAAATCTTGGCGAAGAACATCAATAATTTCTTCGCACATTGCAATCAATCAAGAACTTGATATGATTTTCGTCTATGTAGTCAAAATTGTAAAGTTTTGAAAGAAATTTGATGCTGAATATTTGTTGAATTTCAATTATTGAAATGCGAAGTTTTGATCGCATACAAATTGATGAAAATAAATTTTTCATATCAATTCAAACAAAGTTTTTTTAAAAAAACTTCGAATCTACTTGTCAACAAATAAAAAATATCGACGAACATTTATAATCGATTTTTGTAATATAAAATATCGTTTTTTTGACAATCGCGTAAATTGATTTTATTCACGAAAATAAATTTTTGATTGAACGTTTTACGATATGTTTTGTAATCGTCGTTTGTTTTGTTGACGACGAAAATTCGTTCGTAAATTGATTCGTTAAATTCGACGACATAAATTTCGAATCGTTCGAAAATGAATAACATTTGTTTTTTATATTGATGTCGTTCGTCGTTATCGTTTTTAAATCGTGAATTCGACATGCGAATCAAAACGTTTATTTTAACGTTTTGAATTTTTGATTGAAATTGAATAACGATATTGAATTTCGATAAAATTTTTGTTCAACGAATTTGACGAAAAATTAATTTTTTCGAAATTATGAAAATTTTCAAATTTTTGTGATCGATAAAAATTTTGATCGATTCGTCAATATTTTCGAATTTTGAACGTCAATGTTTTAAACAACGAATAATGATCAATAATTTTTTGTTATAAATTTCGTAATTGCATTCGATTGAAATCATGTTTCGATTGTAAAAAACAACAAAATGTAAAATTTTTTCGTCATCGTATTGCGATAACATTTTCGCATTGACGTAATTTGAAAAATCGATTTTTAAAATAATTTGTTTGATTTTATCGTAATAACGAAATATGAAAATTTCGATCATCGTTTTCTTGAATAAATTGAAAATTTTTTTTGTTTTTGTAATTCATTCGAATTTTACGAGTTTCTTGATTATTCGAATGAAAATTTTGATTTTTTTCGAGAAATCACAAATAAAACGTCGATAAAAATTGACGAAATTCACGAAAATTTGTATTTTTTTGAAATTGATAAAACGTGTTCAATCAATTATGATTTGTATTTTTTTTGAATTCATGCGAAAATCATTTATCGAAAATATAACGTTCAAAAAAATCATTTTTTTTTTTTGAAAAATTCGCATTTTTTAATATTCATTTGTAAATCGATTTTTTTGAATTTTTTCAACATTGTTCGAACGTGCACGATATGTTTTTTTGAATTTGTTGTAAATGAATATGTCATTCAAATAAATTTAACAAAATTCGTTTAAAAAATTGAACAAAAAATCATTTATGTAATGTTGTCAATTAACAAAATCATTAATTAATTCAAAAAATAATATTCGATATTTATACGATTTTATAAAAATGACGAACGTGATAAATTTTTCATTTTTTTTATTTATTCGAAATTTATTGAAAATTGATATGATATTCAATTTGATCAAATATTTGCAATTTTGAATTTTGATCAAAATTTTTCAATCAAAAAATGAAATATCGATTGCGTTTCGTAATGTGATTGAATCGACGATAATTCACACACAAACGTAATTGATCGTTAAATTTAATCGCAAATAAAACAAATAAAACATATGTCGTTTGATTAAATACGATAAATTTTTTTTGCAAATTTTTTTTCAAATTTTTTTTCAATTTTTTAAATTTGAATTCGAATAAAAAATACATTCGATTGCGAAACAAAAAATTGTTATCGTTCAACAATTCGATTTTATAATCGTATAATTTATAAAAAAACAATTTGATAATTTTTTGAAAATCAAATATTTTTGATAAATGACGAAAATATTTTGACATTTTTTTCATTATGCGTTCGAATATCGATTTGATTTGTTCGTGTTTTAAAATTTTTTTGATTATAACGACGATTTTTAACGATTCAAAATTCGTTTGTAATGTTTTGAACGCGAAATCGATTTGATTGATCGTAATGAAAAAACATTGAACGTTTTATTTTCGATTTTTGACATCGATCAACAAACAAAAAAAAATTGCATCAATCATTGCGATATTCATCGAATCGTCAAAATTCAATTTTGAAAATAACGAAAACGTTGATTGTTGTTTTTCGTTTTTCATCATTTATTACGTTGATTTTTCAATTTTTTTTTTTTTGACGAATGTCGTTTTCGTAACAATCGTAATATCAATTTTGAATTATTTGATTCGATTGTTGACGATTCGTTGTCGATATCGATTTTTGAATGAATTGAATATTCGAAATATTTCGAATCGATTATATCAAATTCGTTTTTAACAATAAAAAATAAAAATTTGATTTTGAAACGAAACAAAATGATATATCGAAATTTCATCGTCGTTATGTGTTTTGTATCATTTTTTTGCGATAATATTGCATCGCGACGTCAATTAAACACGTTTCATCGACGATTTGATTTGAAAATTTTCAATCGACGAATTTGAATCGTTTGATTGAATATATTGTCGTGATGATTACATTTGAATGATTTAAAAATCAATTTATCGTAAATCATGTTCAATATGATTTCATGTTTGTTCATTCACGATTTTTTTAAAATTATCGAATGATTATCAAAATCAATGATTAACAAAAAAACGATCAATTCGAAATGTAATTTTATCGTCAATTTGAAATATATCGCGTGAATTATAAAAAAAACATGACGATCGTCGAATTCAATCAATGATTTCGATTTCAATAAAAATACGAATTTCATGTTCAACATGTTGCATACAAATTGCGCGATTTTTTTATCAATGAACGCATAATCAATTGCATCAATGTTTATTAAAATTTTTAATTTATGTTTATTATCGTTGAATGATAACGTACAAATAATAATTAAAAATCGTTTGATGAAAAAGTCAAACATATTATTATCGTAAATAAAAAAAAATTTTAAACATTCATCAATCGCGTTTTTGACGTGAATTGTCAATTTTTCGAATCAAATTCGCTCGAATCAATATCGAAATTCAATTGATACATTTGTAATTTATGTCATTAACGTTTTTGAAATTTATTGACATTGAAACAGAATTTTCAAATATGATCGAATTTTTTACACGTAAAATATTTGTTCGTGACAATCAATTGATCGATAATCGAATCATATTTATAATCGTTTTTAAATTTGACAAAAAACGTCGATATAATTGATTTGACGAACGATATTGCAATCGAAACAACAAACGTCGATTTGAAAATCACGAAAATTAATTTTTGAATTCGAATTCGAAATTTTTTTTTTCGAATGTTGATCAATCGTTATATATTTGTTGAATGTCATTTTTTCATGCGAACAAAAAAAAAAAAAATAATGACGAAACGAATTGTTTAAAATTTGTTTCAACGACATGATAAATTTGTCAATCAAATTTTTTATCAACGTGAATTCATCGAAATTGATTTGAATATTCAAACGATAAAAATTCGAATAAAAAAATTGAAAATTTTGAATGTCGAACATGATTAAATTTCGATATTTTCGACGTACGTTGCGTTGATAATTTGAATTTTCATAAATGTTTTCGAAAAAATTGATTATCATTATTTTATTTTCGAAATAATTCAAATTGTTATATCGACGAAATTGAATATGTTTGATTGTTTTTTTTTAATTCAATCGATTATTGTCGTGATTATGAATCGAACAATTTCGTATCAATCATTGTTGATCGTGAATTTATCGTGAACGTTAATTTTTCACGTAAATCAATCAAAATTCACATCGTTCGTGAATTTATCGAAATTCGAATGTTTGTTCGTGCGTTTTTTTTTCGAAAATTTGACAAAATTTGTAACGATCGAATCGTCAACAACAGATTTTTTTCGTTATCGTCGATATTGTTTGAATTTTCATTTGAATCGAAATTAAAACACGTTCAAAACGACGAATTTTTTCGATTTGATCAAATCGTATTCGATACGTTTGTCAATGAATTGATTTATAATTCGTTTTTTTTCATTTTTTTAACGTTTTAAATTTGTCGCGTATTTTTTCAAAAATATTGTCGATATCAAAAAAATTTTGTTTTTGAATTTTGAACAACTTGACGAATTGCTGAAAATTTTTTAAAATAATTAAATATTTGTTTCGATCGATACGTAAATCGTTGAACACGTTCAAAAAATCGTTGAAATAATGTTGAATTCAATATTTCAATTGACGAACGATTTTTATGTTCAAAAAATGCGTGATATCGTCGTTTTGATTCGACACAACGTTTAAATAAAAAAAAATTGACGAAATTTGTAACGAATCGTGAATTTTTCATCGATTTCGTGAATTTCTTTCAACATTTGTTCAACGTTTTTTTGTATCTCGTCGATATTCAAATTTTGACGAAATGAATTGAATGAAATTGTTTCATGATAATTGCGAATTATTTCGAAAAATAAAAAAAAAAATAAAAAATCGTCGTCGTTTCGTCGTTTTTTATCGTCGAAAATTTCGTCGTTTGCGTGTAAATTCGATTTGTAATTACACGATTTTCGTCGTTTGTTTCGTCAGAAAAATTTTTCGTCGTTTGTTTTTCACGAAAAATTTGATCGATTTGAAATTTTATTTTTGAACGTTCGCGTATCACGACGAGCGATAAAAATTGAAAATTTATTGTAATATCATGAATCGTGTTTGAATAAACGTATTATTGACTAATTAGACGAAAACAATAAGTTTGCAAAAACAAATAAATACAAAATGTTGAAATTGCAAACAATGTGCGACGTCAAATTTCAAATCACGCTAATTTCGACGTAAAATTAAAACATAATTCGTTGTTCGATCATATCATATCAACTATTTATTTGTCAAATTTATTTGTCAAACATGCTCGTAACAAAAAACGCTATTGAATTTCGTTTTTGTTTTATTAGTCATGATTTTATTGAAAACAATGATTTTGATATATCATCGATTTATGTAATGATGATAAAATTCTTGAAATCAACATTCGTGACGAATATGTTTTGATTCGCGTCGAAAAAATTGAAAATTAACTTTTGTAAAAAAATTCGAACAAACGTTTATATCATAGTTTGAATGATTGTTTCAAATTATACAATATTTTGTTCAATTTGCAAATAACTTTGTCATTGTCACATTCAATCGAATATTTAACGTAAATGTTTGAATCAATGAATTCGTATAGAAACGCAATTTTCACGTTCATTTGTTCAATTTTTAGATTCAAAAAAAAACGACAACGACGAATAAAATTCGAAAAATCATTGATTTGACGACGAAAACAAAAATTTAATCAAAATCAATGTCGTATTGTTGTAAAAATTCTTTGACGCATTATTTAATTTTGTATCGTATTACAACGTCAGCGACATTGCGTTTGAGTTTGTAAATTCATTTATCGTTCAACGATTTTTTCATCGAACGTAAAATTTATTAAATTTCAAATGTGATTTTTCGATAAAAAGTCGAGATTTTTTTTTTTGCATTGTTTTTAATCATTGTGAAAAGTGAAAATTTCGTGCAACGTCGTTGTAATTATTTGATTTTTCTCGTCAATCGTCAACATTGTTATGAATTTTTCAAACGAGAAAACGTCGATGTTTTCGACGTAATCGATCAACAATAAAACGAAATTGATTGTATCAAATTCAACGTTTGCAATTGAAATTGATTGAAAATCAACAATGTTGTCGAACAAAACGATTAAATCATTTGAATTTGAATTTCAATTCGCGAGCAATTCACGTATTGTTAAATGAAACATCGTGAAATTGACAAAAATTATGACATTGTAAACGATAAAATTCATAAAAAAATTTATTCGAATTGTTTTTTTGTTTGAGCGCATTGTAACGTATTTTGTGAAATTTTTTGAAATTTTGTTGTTGTTGTGACGTCATTGATTTTTGTATAATGATATTTGAAAATTTGATTTTGATATGTGATCGAATTTCAATGTTTTGAAAAATTTAAAATTGAATTTTTTGTTTTTGCAATGAATTCAATGTGAATAACAAAAAATTTATCATTGTTAAATCAACAATTGATTCGATAAGATTTTCATTCAATTCAATGTCAATTTTGATGTTGATTTGTGATTATAAATATCGAAATTTTTGACGCGTTCGATTTTTTGACTAATCGATATGTAAATTCGATAAATGATGTCATCGTCATATTCGATGAAAATTTTTTTCGACATTCGATTTCAAATGATTTTTGATTTTTTTGTTGATAACAACGTAAACGATTGATTCGAATGAATACATGTTCGTCAATTTCGAAAATTGTTCGTAAATATTTTCGAACGATGATTGATTTTCAAAATACGAAATTGAACGTCGATTTTTGATATACGTCATTGCATGTGTGATGTTTGATTACAAAAAATTCGATATGTTTTTCGTCAATAACGTTGTTTTGATTATAATGATGAAAATGCGTTGATGTGTTTCGATTACATCATTGACGTTTTGAGCATTTGTTGAAATTGAATTGAATTCAATGTTTTGATTGTCAAAATACTTAATTGATTGCGTGTTGCGAAATTCGTTGTCATAATTTGTACGTACGATTTTGACGTCAACATCGAATTGACGTTTGATTCAATTGATGTATTTAATAAAACATTGTAATCATTCGTGTTTGTTTTTGACGATGTATATTTTCGTTCAACGTGATTTGTCATCGATGATATTGATGTAATAACGTTCATTTTCAAAATTTTCGATCGTTATTGATATTAAATCAATGTGAATAATATGAAACGTTTTTTCGACATGATGAATATTCTTTTTATTCGATTTTTTTGTTTTGATTAGTTTGCAAACATCGCAATGATTATTTTTGCAATCGTTTTGATAAAAATGATTCAATTTTTTTAAATATTGACGAAATAAAAAAATTCATGTGATTCAAATTTCGATGTCATACGATAAACGACAATGATGATGTTGTTGACAATGCAATCATTTGATGTAATTGCAATTTCAAAACGTATAATTCGTTGTTTTGCAAAAAAAACATATTCGATTGATTTGCTTTGATGTTTGAAAATGTAATTTTCAATATTTCAATAAACGTTTTGTTTTTCGAATGTTGATATTGACAACAAATTTGTTGACGAATCTGACATGTAAAAAATTAACAAATCAATGAATTGATCATTTGCATTGTTGTAAAAAAAAACGAGCAATAATTTGATTTTTTTTTCAACAATGAAACGAATTTTGTTTGCAATTACAACATGTTCGATGTGAAACATGAAAAAATGTATCAAATTTCGATTTTTGCACACGTGAATATTGACGTTCGAATTTGTGTATCACAACATATCGTTGATTGAATGATTAATGAACAAAATTTGTTTTCAAAATTCAATCAACGACGTTGATTGTTATTGTAAATTTTGAATTTTTTTCAAAGTTTTGTCGTATGAATGATCAAACATGTTTTTATCAATTCATTTTTGAAAGCGTTTTTGAATGATTATAATAACATTTTTCAAAATCATGTTTGATGAAATCGTTGTTTATACATTTTTGATTGATGTAAAAAAATCGATGTATTCAAATTTTGATGTATTGAAACGAATACGTTTAAATTTTTCGAAACGATTAACGATTAATGCAATTGAATTTGATTTTGTTATCGTATCGATGATGATTTTAACGAAATTCAGAAAAAGAATTTCGATTTCGATGAGATTTGTGTTTTCGAAAATTCACTCGTCACGTTGACGAGTCACGAAATAATTGAGATGAGTTAATTTGTGCATTTTGAACAGCAGAATATTCTGACAGAATACGTCGACAGTGAGTTTCGAGTCAGCGTTTTCGATGATCAGTTGATTGTGTAATGATTCAACGACTTTGATGTAAAATTCGACGTTCGCTAAAATAACAAATCGATCAATGAAATCGAAAATGATATCGACGAAAAAAACGAAAATATTTTTTTTGAAACGTTTTGCTATTTTTGTTCAATAAATCAATGATGTTGAATTCGTTATGACAATGATAAAAAAACAATAATTGACGTTCATTGCATTGAACAAATAAAAAAAATTTTATTCAAATTTCGTTCGTGTTTTTCGACGACGATGATGAAATTCGTGAATTTGATTTTCGTTTTTGTATCGATGAAATTTTAATCGATATTTTTGTTGTGTAAAAATTCGACGATAAACATTGATTTTATTGATAAATTGATTGTTTATTTAACATGATTGATTCGAAAATCGTTTTTGACGTCGATTTTTCAATTGAAATATTGTTTTGATTTTGAAATGAAAACGACAAAATTGTGAATGATATTTGACGTAATCATTGTGATATTTGAATTTGAAAATTTGAATCGTATAAATGAAAAAAAAAAAAAATAAAACGTATGTGATTCGTGAAATCGTGTAAAACGTGTGAATTTCATGTCGTATTTGTTTTTTTTTTTTCATTTCGTAACAAATGAATTCGAAACATCAATTCGAAACAATGACGAATTCATTGAATCATCGAATCGTGTATGTGAAATTTCGTGTTTTTTGAAAACGTTTTCATCGAAATCGAATGATCGATCGTGCGTTCGAATTTGACGTTCGTTTGAACGATAAATGACGTTTTTATCGATCGACGTCGATATTGATTTTTTGAATTTTTGAAAAACTAAATGACGATCGTTAAAATAAACAATATGCATTTTATTGACGACACTAAATGACGATAAATTCGTTGTGAATTCAATTTGATGTTTTCGAATTTGATCGTCGTTTAATCAATCAAAAATTTTTCGATCGATGCATGAAATCAACGTTTGAACGTTGTAAAATAGTATGAATCGATTCGAATGATATCTGACAAACATTGCCGAATTCATAATTTGTTGTAAATATGTAAATGCAACATGCATTTTATTCATGATAATACTATCTATCGTACATGTGATGAATGTGAATTATTGTACAAAGTTTGCATTCTAGTTTATAACAATATAACGTCTTGACATTATCTTTGATGGTGAGTTTACTTCAACAGATTCACGATTACTAGTTTTGTTAGCATACTCCGAAGACACGAGTTTTAACGTCCTAGAGATGGTAAATAATTCTTCAGTGTAAGTAGCTCTGGAAGTCTGAAGTGGATGGAAACAGAAGACGAAAAAACGGGAAGTTTGTCTATTCGGCTAACTCCAAGCTTAGGGCTTCATACATTATCACGTGCTGATAAGGCCCAGAATTATGACGTAGAATATCTTATCGGAGTTGCGAAGGACCAACCGTGCCTCGCGTGCCAACATCTTTAAGGATTGACCACCTGGTCGTTCCGATAAGTATTATTACTACCTCAGGTTTATCGCCTCGTGAAGTACCCTGACAAAAGTCAATCCCGGCTTCCTACTAGACAGTTCTGTCAATTGAACGCCAGAGGACTACACTCACCAACCAACATGTTCAAGAAAATGCCCTGGTCCTCCCACGAGGAGGGCCAGAAGCACAGCGCCGAGGAGGAGGAGTCTCTCACGAGTATACTTGATGAGAATCAACGGGGCGAGCTCACACTGTTCATTGCGAGCATTACGGCTGCCATGCGCAAGACTATCGAATCCAACTTTGACGCCTCGGTCAGTCGATCAACTTCACTCAACTCCGCAACCCCATACTGACATATTTAGGCTGGACCTGCTCCGAAATCAGACCCTCCGAAAGATCTAAGATCCGAAGATGAGAAAATCATGAATCCTGATGTTGATCCTGCTACCAGCGATGTCGCTCAGCTCGACAAAGAGCGTAAATTTAGGGAGCAGCAGCGGAAAGAGCTCAGCAACGAGAAAACGCAGGAAATGAAGAAAGAGTCGCTGAAGTTTATCGACCAATGGAGATTACATGTTATACAGCGCGTTGGCTCCATTGTAAACTCCAAAGAAGAGGCCTCGTCGCACCTTCAGCAAGCTTCTGCACCTGACAATACCGTACACTCACCGTCCGATACCAAGATCAATCCATCACCCTCTGATCCAACTAAGTCTATTAAAAGCGCTGCTGAAGACAAGCTATCAAGTCTCTTCCCTCCAATTGCTACACCTCTCGCCGACATGGACGAGCCTAAGAAAATACTAATCCTCCATTCAACCCTCCTACTTCTCCTTTCCCTAGAGCACTACACCGCCCTATCCCGTGTCCTCCTTCTCTACATGACATCCTCCTTCCACCTCCCCCTCAAAACCCTCACCGAAGACGAAGAAAAAGTAGCCAAAGGACTTCTCGAAGCCGCAAAGCAAATGTCGGGCGATACCGAAACCCAAAAGAAAGCCGACGAAAACAAGACCTCTCGAAAATGGAAAGTCGGCCTCGCCTCCGTTGCCGGTGCAGCAGTCATCGGTGTCACAGGCGGACTCGCTGCCCCACTTGTAGCAGCAGGCGTCGGTAGCGTTATGGGTGGGCTTGGTCTGGGTGCTACTGCAGCAGCAGGCTACCTTGGCAGTGTAGCAGGCAGCACGCTTATAGTTGGCGGTCTCTTCGGTGCCTACGGCGGCAAAATGACCGGCGAGATGATGGACAATTATGCGCGCGAAGTGTCTGATTTCGCCTTCCTACCAATTCCTGAAGGCCTCAAAGATCTGGACGCTAAAGCCAGCGAAACATCGAAAAAGCAGCTTACCGAGGGCGAGAAGCACCACGGTGACCATAGCAAACCCACAGCTATTTCAAACCCCCTCTCTCAACCCGAAGATGATGTCCTCCACCATCCCGGCGGCCGCAAATCTCTCGATGGCAAACCCCTAAAGGGAGCCGAAAAAGCCGCAGTCGACGACCCCTCCTCCCGCCGCTTGCGCGTCACAATCGGTATCTCAGGTTGGCTGACCTCAAAGCCCGAGATCCTAACCCCATGGCGCGTCCTTGGCTCTGGTTCCGAAAACTTCGCCTTGCGATGGGAACTTGAAGCTTTACTAAATCTGGGGAATAGTATGACGACGATGGTCTCTTCAGCGGCTTGGGGCTATGCGAAGAGCGAGGTTATTAAACATACCGTCTTTGCGCAATTATCAATGGCGCTGTGGCCCTTGGCATTATTGAAGGTGTCACGGGTGGTAGATAATCCATTCAGTGTCGCGAAGATCAGGGCTGATAAGGCTGGGGAGGTGCTTGCTGATGCTTTGATCAACAAAGCGCAGGGCGAGCGGCCTGTCACTTTGGTCGGCTACTCGCTCGGTGCGCGCGTCATTTATTCCTGTTTAATGAGCCTAGCGAAGAGAAGAGCGTTTGGCTTGGTGGAGAGCGTTGTGCTGATGGGCGCACCTGCCCCCGCGAGTACGAGTGATTGGAGGGAAATCCGCAGTGTGGTTGCTGGAAGAGTCGTCAATGTTTTCAGCGCCAATGACTACGTCCTCGGCTTCTTGTACCGTACCTCCAGCGTCCAGCTCGGTGTTGCCGGTCTTCAAAAGATCGAAGGACTGCCAGGGGTCGAGAATGTGGATGTAAGTGAAACGGTCAGTGGACATCTTCGATACCGCTACCTTGTGGGAGCCATCCTGGCACAGATCGGCTTCGAGGATCTCGATTTGGAGCAGGTAGAGAAGGAGCGCGAGACGTTGAAGAAGATGGATGAGGAGGAAGAGCATAGGAAACTATTGGATCAAGCGTACAGCGCGGGCGAGAAGGTCGTATATGGGGCTGATGGGAAGCCTAAGACGGTCAAGAAGAGCGATGAGGAGAAAGCGCAGGATGAGAAAAAAGCAGAAGAGGAAGCACATAAGATGGAGGAGGAGGTTAGACAGAAGACGGAGCAGGGGCTGCTTAGCAAGTATACCCCGGGCCTCCCATCTAAATTCCCGAATATGGGCGAGATGAAGAGTTCTCTCCCCTTCATGGGTGGCAAGGGAGATGCAGGCAGAGCTGAGGAGAGGGCGGAGATGAAGTGAGATGAGAGATTTCATGCTGGTGGGGATGAGACGAAGATGGATCGGGAAATTATTACGACAAAGATGATGGTGGCTCCGACGTACCTATTCTTTTAGACCGCACGCATGACTCTGTTGCTTCGAGCGCAGAATGACTGGTTAGTGCAGAGCACGTACAGCGATTGCTTATATTTACTCACTATAACATTATCTGAACTCTTTTTCAAAAAAATTCTTTTTGGCTCCCTCTAGCTTTGAAGGGCAGTCTATCACTGTCTCAATTTCTATCAAATCTCAAATTATCCAATTCCCATCTCCTCATCTCCTCCCCTCCCTTTTCAACGTCTTCCCAACTCTTTCCCCCCTCTTCTCCCACTTTCCCTCCAAACCCATCTCTCAAATCCTCAGATGGACCCACCCAATCTCCGACTCAAGAACCCCACGTTCTCGCAGCGCTAGGACAAGGCTGTGGTCAGTAGTGCGGAAAGCTGTATCTCGTTTAGAAACTAGGAGTATGATTGGAGATGTGGATGCGAAAGGGAGATGTTTGGGTTGTTGGGTGATGTGAGGGGGAGAGAAGAGTGGAGGGGAGGGGAGAGGAGGGAAGAGGAGTGGGGGGGAATAGGGTGGATGGGGAGAGAAGATGGGATTAGATGGGGATGGTAATATTGTGTTTCTTGGTTACGATGTTGATGATGGCCGGAAGGAGTGCAAAATGGGCCGGGCAACGAAGGCTAGGGTTACTAAGGTTAATCCTATTTGGCATGATAATTGGCTGTTCATAAAGCATCATCTTGAGACCTGCGATGGGACTATCCTTAAAGGCATTACGTCATTTGTTCAGACCACGTGCTGCTAATCCGCTTTTCTCACGATCTATGTACTCTAATTGGCCGGTGCTAGCCGGCTTGGCGCATTTACTACTTCTTCATCTTCGCTACTTCGTAGCAGATTCGTACTACAGTCTACACCTACAACAATAGCATCACCGATTTGTGCCTGCGTCAAATGACAGCTAACGGGTTGACCATCGTCCCCTTAACAGACGCAGTCATCGACTACAGAGCTGCAACGGCATATCGCCGGGTTTGTGCTCTCCATCCAGTGCACCCACTTCTTTCCGAGTACGTGAGAAAGCATCGTCGGCTTCGAAGACAATTTCAGAGTCATGACTACGCCTCAAAGTCTCACTATTGATGAACAGAGTTCTTGTTTCACAGTTCAAGGAGCACGCAGTTTATGACTTCAATGAGGAAAATCCCTGCATGCATTTTTGTTGGGCCTCATGAAAGCAAAAGCAAACTACCTAAAGCCAGTGGAAAAACCCCTGGTGCAGCGAAATGGAATGGAAAAAACACGACTTAACGCCATCGCTGATGCCACGACCTGATGTAAGTGTGGAGCAGTAACTCAGCTGCTAGATGATGATCCTTTGGTGCCCGTGCTACTCGAAGCATCGTTCTGAGGTTTCTCCTGGGCAGCCTTTTCAGCTTCCCTGTCTTTCGCTCTTTGGACTGCTACTCTGGCTGCGTCCTTGGCTATTTCGTCATCTTGCGCTTTTTTCTGCTCTGCTTGCTCTTTTGTTTGGTCTGTGAGGCTGTCAGTCCGTTAACTACGGGAAGTGTGGTGCCATATACCATTCGTTAGAGGGATCGGTGCGTTCCCCAAGACCATCTCATTGTAAGTGAACACTTCTGCAGAGAACAGGAAGTCTGATCCAATTACGACATCGAACGGGCCCTTCTCAGCCACCAAAAAACGCCCCTCCTTCGTGCGCTTAGATCTGCCATACCAATTTAGTTTGACGTACTCATAGGCTGTAAAAGTTCCACTTTGGAAGTCCTCAAAATCGGCCGGTTCGACAAGCTTGACTGGGCATAGGCCAAGCCTCACAACTAGGTCGCGAGATATCCAATTATGTCTAGCACCGGAGTCAAGAAGCCCCAGTACAACGACGAAGGCATCATCTCCATTGGAATACACATGAAGTGCGGTTCCTCCGGAGGGATTGGTCTTACTAAAGCGTCAGCGTATCTTCCAATGAAACCCTGAGCAGATTATTCTCAGACCATTGTTGCAAGTATTACGATGTTTGCTGGACGAGTGCGAGGCTCTGTTGAACCAGGCTATAGGTCTCTGGGGGTTACCCAGCTATGGAGATAGATCCTGAATTGTTCTAATTCGTATGTGCTCAAAAATACTTCGCGAAACCTCGTGTTAATTCTCTTCCTTTGCTCCCCTTCATACATAATAGGCTTGTTGAGCTTATATACCATCATTTTCTAAAACAACAAACATCGAAATTGATTTGTCCTCATCAAAGTTACAACTCATGTAAGAACACATCGGCAGACAATCTCCCATCATCGATTCATCTACGTTTGGCCTATCACCATCCTCTGCTGCAGGTAACCGGTCTCGGATCGGTCATTGGACGCAACACAACAAGGCCAAAAACAAAGCCTCAAATGATTGGCAGCTGAATGTTTGTCATTCATGCATCAGCCGGTCAATTATTCGTGTAATCTCATGGCAGGTAAGTCAAAATCCAAACGCATACACCAGTTACACATGACACCTCATACATCAACCCAGTGACTGTACGATTACGAAGTGCAAACGGGCACTGTTTCTATATGAAATCATGACCAAGTCACAGACATTTGATGGCTATCCCAAGCTTGCAGCGTTCATGGCTGATAACCCTCGCGTAGCGATTTTCCGAGGCTTTAGCGAATTGAACATAGAGAACCTGTTGTACCTCCAGTCAGAAATAAGCCACTTGCTTGAAGACTACCAGGACATCGCGCGAGATAATTATGAGTCAGAAGATCCTCAGCGGGCTAAATTTTCCAAGGAATGGATCAAACTTGCAAGGTCATCAGGCTCCGCTGGCAAGCAGTGGCGGCAATGGCTAAAAATACGCTCGAAGTTGGCTCAATATAGTCAGACTGACCAACGTGAATGGTATACTATATTTGCTTACATTAGTGGCATTAGACCACGCACTCATCCAGACAAGCCAATTACTGCAGCTCCCAAAGCCTCCCAAGCAGCAAGTCGAAATTTTGCGAAGCTGGCTCGAGCACCCAAATGAAGGGAAAAGCTTTCTCCGCAGGGTCGATAATGACATCTGGAAGGAGCCCAACGAAGGCGATCTGATAGCTTTAGCCACGGATGCGTGCCAGGAAGATGCCTTTACACGCTGGGTTGCAAACCGCCCCCTAACAGTCTTCCATCGTTACGTTCAGTACATTGGCGAACGTGTCTACCCAAAGTCACAGTCTGGAGACGAAGAAGCGGGTTTCACACGATACAGTGACATCAAGCTTGCAAGGCTATCTGGAGGACTGGGAACTGGCCTGGGCTCGGCTTTGACGATGACCTCGGTGATTGTGCTAAATTATATCAGTAGCAAGCTGGCTCGCTTGCTTGTTATAGCGGTTTTCTTGTTCCTCTTCTCCCTCTTTCTCTCGGTATTTACAAGGTCTCGGAAGATCGAGATCTTCGCAGCTACTTGCGCGTAAGTTCGGTGCTGAGGATCGTGAGCTCTTCCAAATATCGGCTTACGTTATTCTTTAGGTTCGCGAGCGTACAGGTGGTGTTTGTGGGCACTAATTGAATCTCTGGATTATATACGAGGGTGTGATGAAACGATGCTACGAAATGCTTCATCTTTCTGTTGTTGTTCCGTTTGTTGAGATATTACGTTGATAGTGCTCTTAGGGAGACCAATAGAGTCCATGAAAGCCTGCCTGATCATAACGTATGTGTAAATGGGCTTAGAATATCAAGCTACTGTGGTTTAGCCGCCTCTATGCACCAGTAATCCTCCCGTTCGGGCCGGCAACGTTGTGCCGAATTGTAGTCTTTGGCGATTTTGGTCGAAGGATCTTAGTTCTCAAGAGGATTTCTCGCACATTGTTGAAGGTTACTGTCCTGGAGCCACAAGATACATGATAACATACAGTTTAGGGACAAGAGGGGATAAGGGTATGAAGGCCCATCAAGGAGCAGCCGCCCCACCGCCCACCTCCTGCGCGATATACAACGTAATGAAAACAATGATCCCGCTCCGATGCACGGCCCTTGCCCGGTAAAATCCAGCAAACCCGCGATCCGTCATCGCGCGCATGAAGGTCGCGAAGTGAAAAATCAAAGACCAGGGTATCCCGCCGAAAAGGGCGCAGAACTGCAGATTCATGCCGCCGGCGTGGAGGATCATCTGTGGGAGCTCGCTGACTTGGTCGATTCTCAGGGCTGCGTTGTCTTCTAGTGCTTGGTAGAAATTGGCCATGAATGGGATGGCGGGTGCGCTGGGGATGAACCATTGGTAGGATTCGAGGGCTAGGATCCAGTGGTCGGTGAGTTGGACGGCGCCGATTGTTCGGGGGTTTAGGTGAGGGTTTGGGGGGTTTGGTTGCTTGACTGGGGGACTGGGGAAGTTTGGGGGGAGGCGATGGTCGTCTTGTAAAGGGCTACTGACTCGACGAACTGTGGAGTCTCTTCGTCCTGTTGATAAGGCATCGGTGACGGAGAGATGTGAGGCAGCGAACAAGAGCGCGAGGAAGATATTGGCGATCAACATGGGCCCATCGATAGTGGTATTGTAGATATGGGTTACATATGAGGAGAGGATGAAATACTGAATTCTTGTTTACAGAGAGAACCACGCTTGAAGGTCGACATGGCTGTGGTATCATGTTGAGGAGGGGGGTTATTTAAAGAAGTAGTCATCGCATGTTCACAAAAGCAAATGCGACAACGGCACGCTCCGAACGCTGCACAGCACGGGTCGCTTAGATGCATATGCGTCTGCTAGTATCATTCTTTGGACCTCTTGAAGATTTGTAGAAACATCCAAAAAGGTCGACATGGGACGGTAGGACACTGTTGAGACAGGGGCCAAAGACACAAGGAGAAGTAGAGATTTGCCCCGGTTGAAAGACCCTATGAAATGCTGTACCACAACAAGGAATCGATGAGAGTCCGAGACCCTAGGGAACAATAAGATAGGCCTAAAATCAGTACGCGTGCATTTTCTAAAACCTTGACGTATGGCCAATCGTGCGCTGCAAGCTACATTGAAATGTGGCTTCCGTTTCATAGCCACTTAGCGGAGATAAGGGGCTCGGATGGAGAAGGGGGGCCTCGATTCTCCGCTGGCGCTACTCTAGGCGCGGCAAGAGCGGGCTTGGCATGACAGGGGGATGTGACGTGGAAATTCAAACTTCGATAGACTTTGGTAACCCTTCTGTCAACCTCCCACAACCTTTTGTATTCGACTTGATGCACACTCCAGCATGGCAAGCGCTGAGGCTAGCAGCTCTTAGACATAATCCTCTTGTTTGCCGTTTCATTGCCGGCCGACGCTTCCCTACCTCGAAAAGATCATTTCAAAGCGTACCACAACGCAATCGCCAAGATGAGCCTCCAGAGCCGTCAGAGCTGCCAGAAGCCGTGCAAAATCACATCGTCGAACAGTATCTACCGCCGCAATCATCAGAGGGTCAAGAGGTGGAAGCCGAAGAGGTAGCGGAAAGCTTTGGTGGAACCCCCCCACATCCTTCGAATTCAAAAGATCCAAGCCCATACGGTTCAGCTTCTCGGAGAGCTTTCAGAAATGTTAAACGCCCACCAGCTACCCCGCCAGCTCTTCCTAGCTGGTTCCTCGAGGGGAACGTAACCCTGAAGGAGGAAAATGGCGTTAACCCGGCAGACTTGTACCGTGGTGGAAGCCTAGAGCAGCTCAATCGGAATTTGAAAACAAGAATATACAATGCAAGAGTTGAGGAAGAAGGAAAAACATCCCCCGGTGCAGCCGACTCTGCCTGGAAATCGGAAAAGGACGCCCTTTATTCCATAGACGCGAGTGTATACCAGGAAATACGTGATATGATCTCTGCAGGCCTCAACATTCCTCGCGATCCCGATAACTCCTCCTCATCAAGGCCACATCTCATCTTGCATTGCCCCCAAGAAGGCGGAACATATTTCCTGGATTTCTTGGTGAAACATTTCGCCTTGCTTTCCGAAACCGATATAGTCAGAATAGATGCTCAGGATATTGCGGAAATAGGGGGACGATACATCAAAGATTTCAAAGATATGCATGGCAATACTCTGAGCGTGTTGGGATATCAGACTTACATGGTGCCCCCTTCTCGAGAAGTCCAAGAGAATGACGATGCTGCCGAAGATGAAGGGGAAGACCTTGAAGAGGAGGATGATCGTCGTAGGCCTAAGTCTATGTCATTCCCAATCTCGAAGCCCAGTATGAGCATCCTTCCTGTACAGGTGTCTGGGGGAAAGTTAGCAGACTTCCTGGGAATGTTGGGCGGTGAGGGAGGACGCCCCATGATGCCAAGTAAATTCTCTGGGCAACTTATAACACCTCAAAGTCAGAATGCAGAAACAAACAGAGAAGCCAAGACATCGCTCTTCATCGAGGCATTGCTTTCTGCGACTGAAGCAAAGAGAAAAGCCCAACCAATAATTATGGGATCCGGTGTAGCGGCAGCAGATGGCGAGCCAATCAAGGAGGATATTCAAGATTCATCGTCGTTTGATTCAAATGCCGACAGTCTAGCATCCTCGACCACTGAAACAGCAGAAGGGAAATCTACTATCTTCCAAGAAGCTCCGAACATCAATTCGTCTTCCAATCCTTTACAGAAAATCATTATTCACATTAGAGATTATCATGAGATTATCTCGACGCAGAATGGTAGCAGGATGCTAGAAAGGCTACATGAGACAGTGCAACGGAAACGGGGTGAGGGCCAAAGGATTATCATTATCGGTACAACTACTGCCGAAGAGCTTTTGCCCTCCTTATCAAAGTCTGGACTGCGGCATGTGCAATCAGATCAGAGTAACAGATTCACAAGAACCATCGTTACTCCTTCTATTGCCCCAAGCGCAGACACCCAATTTGCGGAAGAGTCAAAGACGCGGATAGAGGATATCAACATTCGCCACATTCGTGACATGCTTCGTCGAATATCTTCAGATCCATTCCAAACAAACGCTCTCCTCTCGGAAGCCACCCTGGAGCTTGACTCTCATCTAGTCTTCTCTTCGGGTCTAGATGAGTCTGTGTGGTCAATGGATAAGGTCCATCGTGTTGCCACTCTCGCCCTTGGAAGGCTTCAAGAAAATGAAGAAATGAAAGTTGATGACATTGAAGGCGCACTGAGTCTCATCGATATGAGCGACACCTCGAAAGTGACTTTTCTCGAGAAGGAAGCAGCTCTTGAAAAGCAGCGCTCTAATCCACTCCATCGCGACCCAGCATCTACCGCCAGCAACGACGAGCGTATGAAAAAACTCCGCAAATCCTGCAACACTCATGAGAAGAAACTTCTCCACGGCGTAATCAACCCCTCCGCCATCCGTACCACGTTCACCGACGTTCGCGCCCCGCCAGAAACTATCGAGGCCCTAAAAACACTAACCTCTCTCTCCCTCGTTCGCCCAGATGCATTCACGTATGGTGTCCTTGCTACCGACCGCATTCCGGGTTTACTGCTCTACGGCCCTCCTGGTACAGGCAAGACTCTACTTGCCAAAGCTGTTGCTAAGGAAAGTGGCGCAACAGTGTTAGAAGTCAGCGGCTCTGACGTCTATGACATGTATGTGGGTGAGGGCGAGAAGAACATCCGCGCGATCTTTACTCTCGCTAAGAAACTCACGCCGTGCATTGTGTTCATCGACGAAGCGGACGCTATTTTAGGATCACGAGGTGGTAGCTCAAATCGAACGACGCATCGTGAGCTAATTAATCAGTTCCTGCGTGAATGGGACGGTATGACGGCGACGAGTGCCTTCATCATGGTCGCTACCAACAGGCCATTCGATCTCGATGAGGCTTCGTTGAGAAGATTACCAAGGCGGTTACTCGTAGATCTGCCGACGGAGAAAGACAGAGAAGCTATCCTTGGCATACACCTCAAGGACGAGCAGCTCGCGGAAGATGTCTCACTCTCAAATCTCGCCTCACAAACGCCCTTCTACAGCGGCTCCGACCTCAAGAATGTCGCCGTCGCCGCCGCATTGGCTTGCGTTCGTGAAGAATTCGACGCTGCGGCTGCGGCTGCCAAATCTGCATCTACCACCACCCCATCATCTGAAACTACATCCTCTTCCGATCCCAGCACTCAATCTTCTCCCTCGCCCGATATCCCCCTATCAACAACCGAATCCCCCTCTACCGCGACCTTATCGCCCCCAGTATCCCCTTCAACACTCTCATCCTCAACCCCCTCATCTACCGACTCCCCATCCTCCTCGCCCGAAACCTACCCTAAACGCACTCTCCATGCACACCATTTCACCCGTGCACTCGAAGAGATCTCGGCCAGCATAAGCGAAGACATGGGCAGTCTGAGCGCTATCCGTAAATTCGACGAGAAATACGGCGACCGCAGAGGTAGAAGGAAGAAGTTGGGCGGGTATGGGTTTGAGACTGTGAAGGAGGGGGAGAGGGAGGCAGGGGGTGAGAAAGGACGGGTGAGGAGGGAGACACAGGTTTAGTTGCTGGGCACAGTGGGGAGAATGAGATGCGAGACCGTAGACGTGAAGAGGAGAGAAGGAGAAGCCAGGCCATTGAAGATGGCGTTTGAGCCGTGTTTGTTTACTCCGGGTGTACTTAGACTTCAGAGCGCAGCTGTCTGCTCTGCCTCTTTTCGGCCTTTTCAGCTATTTGAGGGAGTGGATTAGATGAAAGACTTGTGTAGAACATTTGGGGTTGAGAGATCTCATCGCCGGTTTTTTCTTCTCTTGCGAGTAAGGTAGTAGTAGTGGGGTGCGCGAAAGGTCAACGCGTCAAGGTACTTTATTTCGATCTGATCACAGTACATATATATATGCCAAGCCTGCTTAGTCATCTCCAGGCTAAGCGAGTATTGCACAATGCAGTTCCACACGTACACTTGGAACGGCACTCGTACCTGAAATGAACGACATAAACAACAGCGTGTCAGACTGCATGGAGTCGTAAATCATTGATTGCATGTTGTTCTATGGAGTGCTAATTTACATGGTTTCTAGCATCTAATGTCATTGGAGTGCGCACTAGTTACTAAGCTCTTGGCGGCCCCTGATTGGCCACCTAGTTCTACACACCCCTTTAGGAGGAAATATCTGATATTTCGTCCTACCCTTGGTGTTTTACCCATTCTTCGATGTGGCCCATGATGCGGCCTATTCGGCCTCTGATTGGCCGGATTCGTTGTCCTCCTTGACCCTGGTACCGAAATAGACTCTAGACCAATCAGCTTCACGAATGCCTTCTGCTTCTGAGGCGGTAGGGCCTTGGTGAAACCGTCGGCCAGAATACTCGCTGTAGGAGTCCATTGAATGTTAATCGTGCCCTTCTGAACCTCCTGACGTAACCAGTGACGATGTATATCGACATGACGTAACTTAGTGGTTAGTTTGGCCGCTGGCATAGTAAACGCTCGTATAGTCTGGCGATTATCGCATTGGATGTGAGTGGATCCCCCCATGTTCATTTGTATTGATTCAAAGAAACGGTCCCACCACATCTTGGTGTTGGCCGTCATTGACATGGCCAACAATTCGGCCTCGGTGGAACTCGTGGTGACTGTCTTCTGCTTTGTGACCTTCCAATCAATGAGACCGTCGAAGAGCATGAAGCAGTATCCATTTGAGCTCTGACGGGTGTCTAGATCGTTTGCGAATGACGCATCTGACGAGGCTAGAAAGATGGTGGTTTCATGACCTGCCTGACCTTTGTAGACAATGGCGTAGTATTTGGTGTGTGCTAGATATTCTAGCGTTCGAGTCGCTTGCTCCGCATGGTGTTTAGATGGATTCGTAAGATATTCAGATAGTAACGAAGCTGCAGCGGCTACATCTGGTCGAGTTGTTGTTGCAGCGAAATTGACTGAGCCGACCTTCTGCTGATAAATATGAGTTTCCTGTGAAGTGGCATTACCCTCATTCTTTACCATCGGAATATGAGTGAGTATAGGTGATCCTGGCCCTTTCTTAGTCATGTCAATGTTGAACTTGCTGATGAGCTTGTCGATGTAGCTGTCCTGACAAAACGACGTTGTTTGTTGCTCCCTATCGCGTGTAATGCGAATATTGAGAAACCATTCGATCTCGCCGATGTTTCTCATCTCATATGCTTCGAAGAGCTTCTTTTCGAAGGCATCGACCTGTTTGGAGTACTGAGGATAATACATGACTGCTATATCATCCACGAAGAAGAATAGAATCATGTAGTCGCACATAAATAGGCACTCGATGCCTGGCAGCTTGTTAAGAGTGGCCGAAAGATGTCGATACCATAGCGCTGGGGACTGTTTTAGTCCATAGAGTGCTTTCAATAGAAGAAGTAGCACATTCGGTGTTCCTTTCCAGCCGTCAGGCGGCTTGCAGTAGGTGGGTTCGTCGATATCGCTATTTGCGAAGGCATTGACTGCGTCATATTGATGAGTGCTCAGACCGAAGGCTGTAACTATGGCCATTAGTGCGCGAAAGATTCTAATAGCTAGTGTAGCAGCATAGACATCTTGCTCGGTTTGTTGGAGGTCTCCTCGGGCACACAATCTAGCCTTATGCTTTACCAAGTATCCCTCATTGTCGAATTTGTATTTGAATACCCACGTGGTAGGTATAGAAGTCTTTCCTGCGTTCTTGGCATGATGCCATGGAACCTCCTTCCAGGTCTGCTTTGACTGTAATGCCTTGATCTCCACGTCAATGGCCCGTAGGAATCCGGCGGCCTCAGGATGCTTGAGCATCTGATGATAGAAACGTGATTCGGCGAGGAGATCGTCACGATGCGGTCTCTTTTCCTTCGTCATTGAAGTCATGAATGCTCCATAGAATGAACGCATTCCTCCTGCGGACGCATCCTCTAGGGCGGTGTAATGACTGAAGCCTCGAAGCGGATTTGGTTTGCGAATACGAGTGAACCCTTCAGGCTGAATATTGACCTCGTCAATCGTTGTTTTCGCCCAATGCTTCGGTTTCTTCTCTTTCAACGGCGGTGCAGGCGGGGGTAGTTCCTCCACTGTTTCTGCAACGGCAGGTGACGAGGGATTTTCTGTAGCGGTTTCTGTAGCGGCAGGTGACGAAGGATACGAAGGATCAGGCGTATTTGACGTGTCCTCACCCCTTGACGAAGATGGAGCAGGTGAGGGTAGATATCCTGGTCCAGAATCGTCCTCAGTTACTTGCTTGTGAGATTTCTTTGCATCGCGATCGGTAATGGACCCTGTAGATGCTAACTCCCATACATCTTCGTCGCTGTCTGATTCGATGTCCACTATTCTCGTGAAATCGCTCTGCGGTATGTCAAGCGTATCGTTAGTCAGAAAGGGCTCGTTGACGAGCTGGGCTAGGTCTATTTCGTTAAGACGATAACGTAAGTCTTCGTTGAATGTGACATCACGTGTGCGTATAACCTTTCGTTGACTAGGAATCCAAATTAGGAAGATGTTGGTGCTGTCATACCCTACAAGGAAGCCGATGTGTGCTTTGGCCCTCATCTTTTCCTTCTTTGGAATATCCTTATCCAAGGGGTATGCTTTTGCTCCATATTGAACGATGTGAGCAAGATTCGGCTTCTTGCCGGTAACCAATTCGAACGGTGTCTTCCATCCATGCTTCTTGGAGGGTGTACGGTTCATTATGTAACCAGCCGTCTCGTTGACCCACGGCCATAGGTAAACAGGTAGATTTGCTTCGAGTCTCATTGCTCGTGACTTGGTCAACAGTATGCCACCTAGTCGTTCGCTGTGGCCGTTCTGTGCTGGAGTATCAACGGCCGAGGGTTCATGTGTAATGCCTTTGGATGCACAGTAGTCACCCCAGGCAGTGCCTAACGCACGTTCGCCGTCAGAACGTACAAATACGACCTTGCCGTTGTATCTGGTTTCGATTGTATGGATGGCCCGAATAAGCACCTCCGTGGCCTGTCCTTTGCTCTCGTGCGTGTATATCATGTGGAAGCCTGTTTCGGAGCATGCCACGTGTGATATCCACTGGTGCTTGTTCAATGCCGTTGTCATATCGATGAGATCGTAGGTAATTCGATAGAACGGCTTGTTTGAAGTTTCTGACTTTTCAGGGGATCTGGATACGATTCTATGTGCTTTGGAAAGTGCACATTTTTCGCATTTGTTAGTCAAGGGCACCTTATCCTTGTTAGTAAGCTCCACCCCTTCAGCGGCTTCTTGTAAATGCTGTATGGCGTCATTATTCGCATGGGCGAGAAGCTGGTGCCATTCTAGAGTAGATCCTTGTCGCACAGTGGCTGCAAAGGTGCCCACCCCTTCAGATCTATTATCTTCGAGAACGTAGTGTGCACCTACTCTCGGCACGTGGACGACCGGTTTACCGTTTCTATGAAGATGACCGTGTGCCGTATCGAAGTGCAGGCCCTTGTCTGCAAGAATACTACCCGCAACGATGTTGACCATGAAATCGGGTACATAGGCAACATTTAGAAGCTCCATTGGCTTCTTTCCTGTGGGTGTATCGACGTCGATACGCATCCGGCCATATGCCAGAATAGGAAGTGGTCCCATGCCGGACATAACTTTCGATCCGTCTGTGCAATCCCGCTCCTTTTGGAAGCGTTGTTTCATTGTGCTGTTGGCCACGTGGATGCCGAAGCCGTGATCCATAAGCCATGACGAACGAAGGGAGTAACTTGACGAGGACGAGTCGCTTGTAAACGACCCTATGGCATTGACGTGGATGGCGGCGAAGGACCCTACTTCGGCTTCTGTGCTCTTGTTATTATCGTCCTTCTTCTGACGTTTTTCGTCAGCCCGCTTGATGCTCTGTTCTATTTGCCTCCTCTTCTTTGGATTCTTCTTTGCTTCGTCTATCTTAGCCACGATTTCTGGCTTCAGTTTGAAATCATCTGGACGTATGTTCTCGTTGAGGTAGAAGCAATCGCCGTAGAAATGCTTCTTTCCGCAAATGCAGGGATCTCGAGACTGATTCTGACCTCGAAATGACGGGGTGCCAGAATGGTCTCGATGATTTGTGTGATTGCACTCGTCAGCAGCAAATGCCGAATTGGATATCGTTTCTTTCCCCCTTCGAGCTTCCTTCATGCGTATGTGTTGGCGGAAGGTTTCAATGAGAGTGAGAAGCTGGGTTTCGTGATTCGTTATGGTGTCTAGCTGGAGTTGATATACTTCAGCGAAGGTAGGTGCGATCTTGTCGATTGCGTGTAGAAAGTCACGATACGCTCGTTTGCTATCGGTGACCTCAGCAATCTTCGCCTGCTTAGCGAGAGCCAGCATCTTCAGGTAGTCGTCTAGCCAGGCATCGATGCTCTGACGATTGGATGGGCCCTTGGCCATGCGGTTGTACTCTTGCTCCAGCTCCAAGCTCCTAGCCGAATCGGTGGGTGCAAGACGTGCTTTGAGAGCGCGTAGAACGGTCCATGGATGAATCTCAACGAACTGAATAAAGCTGAGATTTGTAATCGTTGTTGTATCATAGATGTGATCGATTATCTTCGCCATGGATTGCTTCTGCTCCTTCCAGTCTTGAAGCTCCGTCTTGTATCTCGATGACGCTATCTTGTATCGGGCATGCTTTTCGTTGAAATCCACACCCTGTTGTGCATCAAGATTGGGCTCTACGGGCTCAAATTTGCCCGTTGGCCGAGTATCTTTGGATGGGTCGATGAGATCCCAAATCGAGTATCCGGTGGCCTTAGCTCGTACGACTGAAAGCCACGCGTCCCAGTCCTTGGAGGAGCTCAGCTTGAGCTCTCGCTTCGTATCCGTCATCGTGCTGGACGGGCGGATAAGTAGGAAGGGTTTTCTTCGTTGTAGGAGGGTGTAAACACAGGAGTGTTCTCGCGGTGTTCTGACCTCTCTCGTTAGCCTGCCGAAGCAATCGAATGCTGGAGGTATCGATAGTCAATTAGATCACGTATTGGATGCAGCAATAAAGCGTGATCCGGGCTCATAACTGTCAGACTGCATGGAGTCGTAAATCATTGATTGCATGATGTTCTATCTAGTGCTAATTTACATGGTTTCTAGCATCTAATGTCATTGAAATGCGTACTAATGACTAAGCTCTTGGCGGCCCCTGATTGGCCACCTAGTTCTACACAGCGCAACCATAGTATTCTCACATTTGATGGAGAGGATTGATCCCCCTCAAGCTAGCACGAGCTGTATGCAGACTGTGTCATTTTCTCGGACAAGATCGATCTAAAGCTGCCGGTATGTCTTTGAGCCGGTGACATCAACTCTGTCATGTTATCACCTTCATCCACTCTGTCATAGCATCAACGTCAATCAGTATCACACTTTTTACCTGGATTGGATATGGATCTAGAGATCTCTAAACTCCGGGCTAGAACAGAAAAGAGAAAGCAATATCCCGTGGTCTAGTAGGAAGTGGTGACCTCGACGAATTTACGATTACTCGGTTTAGAACGGAATCAGTTGATGGTCTCTCTTCCATGTCTTTTTCATGCGTTGTGTTACAAGGACGGGTGCCACAATGGGTGTATTGGTGGCGAGGCGTGGGAGGCAGAATCGCACTAGACCGGGCAATGGCATACAGACTGTTGTCTTGTTTCAGGCGAGAGAGAGTTATACGCGCCGGCAGACCGTCAAATCAACAAACAATCATCGTTGTCAGCAGCAGCATCATCATCATTCAATAAGGCACAAGTCTCGGAAGATTTTAATCTACTCATCGTGCTCTTCATCACCGGTCTCATCTATCTTACGCTTACCGGCCTACAATCAGTTACGGCACTTAGATTGTGGACACAGCCTTATGTTGACATCTTCTTGACGTGGCAGACGTCATGTCATCTTTATTTGGAGTAGATCGATCTGCCTGCAGAGGCTGTGAAGTTACTGGGTGGGACTGCTCAATGATAGGAGAAGTCGCTGGCAGTGCAGCTGCATGTACTAAGCCAAAAGGAGCACATCCGTCTCCAACGAGGCTGACAGCAGACCATCTATTTAATCTCTACTAATCTGCTGGCAAGAAAGATTCCCTGACTTATAGATTTTGCCAAGGTTCGGATACAGATTCTCATTTGAACTACTCGCCCCGAACGAAATCGAGTGCAGATCTCATCTCTTCAAATTTTGCTCACATGATCACAATTGTCCCCATCAAATAAAAAAGAACAAACGGTAGCCCGACTTCGGAAAGACGTGGAGCTTAGAATTACATTCATATCGGAGGATGTCTTGAATTCCAAAGACGGGTAACCTCCATCTGGCGAGTGATTTCTACCTCTTATCGGCACTTAGTTTTGTCCCGGGCGATGAGCAATGGCAGAACCAATTTCATTCGTTGCGTCTGTTATTGGAATCGCTACTCTGGCCGAGAATGTAGCCACAAAAGGCTATCGATATCTTAAAGCGGCCCGGAACTGTTCAGACGAAGTCCGAGCATTGATGGCTGAGGTCAACGTGCTCTGCGGTATTCTCAAGAGGCTTGAAATTCTGGTGCAGAGTGACGAAGACGACGCAGAGGATCCTGTGGAGCATAGTCAACATTTTCGTAGTGGAGACGAAGCAGAAGATGAGTCCAACGAGTCTGGCAAAAAGCTCCAACCCCCTGGGTTCATTTACGAATGTCAGAAGACTTTGGTCGAGATCGAGGGTATACTGAACAACTTTGGTCATGCGGGCACTCAGCAAGCTCAGAGCACTCATACCAGGCATTCGAAGCGAGGCAGTCTGTCTGGATTCCGACGTCTCGAGCCCAGAGATCTGAAGTGGCCCTTAGTCAGGTCGAAAACTCTACAGCTGATCCAGGCTCTAGAACGCTACAAAAGTACCTGTACGATGGCACTAGCTGGAGACGGATTAGTCGGTATCCATACTGTGCTTGAGCAACAAAAAGTTATGAACAAGCACTTAGCGGATCTGAAGGGTATTCAGGGAAAGATGCTGGATCTATCTCTCAATCAGGAGCAAGGTGAGTGATCACTCATCGAACCCTTTTCCCTGGTTCAAGTTTCTGTGCTGATTAAGCTCTTTGACTTTCTTTGCGAAAAGCTCCTTTTGCTTGCAAGTCTGACTTGATATACAGAGAAAGCCTTGACTTGGCTGTCGCCCGTAAATCCAGCCTTGAAACTCCAGCAACTCAGTCGCGACAGACAGCATGGAACGGGAACGTGGCTGTGCGATCTGCCAGAAATGACACAATGGTTAGAAAAGTCCAACAGTGCTCTGTGGATCTACGGCATCCCGGGTGCCGGTAAAACCACACTTAGCACTCTGGTCGTCGAAGAGGTTCTGGCTCGCAAAAGATGTGCGACAGTCGGCACTGGATACTTCTACATTCGGCATGATGATAGCGCGAGCCACAAACCACAGAACGTTCTAGGTTCTCTGATTGCACAACTGGCTCGTCAGAACTCTTCCGCTCTTGCCAAGGTTATGGAGTTTTACAAAAAACATGTTGAGCAGACGTACCCAGCTACAGCCCCAGAGGACAATGATCTTACTGACTTGTTGATCGAAATATCCCAATACTTCACGAGCACATACATCATGATTGACGGACTCGACGAGTGCGGACCTGCATTTGACCGCGATCGAGAACGTCTGATAAACATCATAGCGGAACTGCATGTCGATGCAGAAAGATCGATTCGCACCTTGATATTCAGTCGAGACGAACGAGATATCAGAAAGTGCTTCGAGCATGCGCAGTTTCAGATCGTCTCTATTGCGGCAACTTCTGCTGACCTTCGCTTGTTCGCCAACGCATGGTCAGGAAAGCTTAACGTCCGTAGTGATGAACTCAAGGTTCAGATTGTTGATACACTGGTAGAAGAGGCCAAAGGAATGTGAGTTGTCGGTCTTTCCTTCGATCGATGGCTGTTCCTTTACGCATTGTCATTTCTTAAGTCCCTTCGACCCAGGGTCTAAAGTGTGTGTGCTAATTAGTGATAGGTTCTTTTGGGTTCGCGCTCAGATTGACTACTTGCAACGACTACCGAATGATACAGCAAAGCGCAAAGCTCTCAAAGCGCTCCCACCTGACCTTTGGCAGACGTATATTCGGATCCTAGAAACTATTGATAGCACCTATCCTGAGCAAACAGTGACCTATATTCAGCGACTCTTGAAATGGCTCGTCTTCGACAATGGTTCAAAAAAGAATTATTTCCGTATACGTAGCGGAATCGAAATCGAAGTAATTTCGTACTTAACGACTGAAATACTTTGCCAAGCATTATGCATCGAGAATGATGATGATTGGCCAACAGATGAAGTCACTCCAACATTGGATGATATTGTTCAGTGGCTAGGTTGTCTAGTCCGTCTTGAAGTCGACTTTGACGCAGACGGAGCCAAAATTATCCAGTTATCTCATTTCACGATCAAGGAATTCCTTGTCATGAGTCCGGAAAACGTTTCCAGTTCAATTGCCCGGAAGTACCTGGTGACTTCGCACGACCACAACTATATAGATCATGTTTGCCTAAGTTATGTCATGCACAGGCAGTTTGCAGACATTGTTTGCCCGTCGCCGGCAGCAGTCGAGGATCACCTGTCAAAGCACTCTCTTTACAGCTATGCTACTTGGAGGCTATGCGCTAGACCGTGGTACTGGAATGAGCTTCAAGAAGATGGCATTGAACTTCTTCACCAATTCTTCTCTATACCTACTGGCGGACATTTTGAGCTGTGGGATACCTGCGCGACCTACATGGCTGACCGCTGGGATAGCGATAGGATACTACACCCTAGAATACCCTCGCCACTACACTTCGCGGCTGCTACAGGTTTAGCGAATATGACACAGAGTCTGCTAGACAAGGGCGCTGATCCAAATACAACGGGAGACTTAAAGTTGCCCCAGATGACACCCTTCCATCTTGCCATACTTAGTGGCTCTAAATACGGTGTCATCTTTCGTGGACATCGACACACTATGGTCATCAGACTCGGGCGGGGCTATGAGGACGACCATGGGCGCCAAAGAAGTCTCCGGGTAGCCAAAATACTCCTGGACAGTGGAGCATATGTCAACCAACAGCTGATGATGATAATGGAGGGTGGTGATGCTCATGATTACCAGGCCTGTGTAACACCGTTGACTCTTGCATTGATATTCGAGAATTACAGAGTTGCAAATCTTCTACTTGGGTTAGGAGCGGACTTGAAGGCGACTGCGAATATCTGTCCTGCGCACACAACTGACATCTGCTCAGTCGAAAGCTTCTTACAAGAGTACGGTGAGTGCAGTACGAACGGTGATTACAAGCCGAACGGTAAGTACAATGGCGAGGAGGCGGTTCGCGAGCTCGTCAAGCTCAGCAAGCATGAGGGCCTGCAGAAAATTCTGGAAAAATGGCAAAAGAAGGGGAGAAAAGTCCGAAGAAAAAGAAACACGTGGCAGCTTTCTTCTGATGAAGAGGAGACGTGTTAAGCTATTTCACGGTAGATGGTATGCTGATTGAGTCAAATCTTCTTGAGGAATGTTGCTTATAATACAATAGATGTATGGGCCATAGTTTCTAGCAATCAGTATGCCCACGGGAACCAAAGCGTGTCGCCACTACGCCGGAAGAAACTCCCCAAAACCTCAAGACTTAAGCCGTCCAAGGAAAGAATAGACCAGAAGGGACGTCGAGCAGAAAAAAAGATAGTACGTTATCTCGGTCTCGAATAAGTGCAGCAATCAAAAGCCCGATTGGGGGACTTGTCGTGTGTCAAGCCCCGGCCATTGCAATTTTGTTTCTTTTGCTGAAGCACTCTGGTTCAGTCGGCCGGACTCCAAGATTTCCACTCTAGAAGGGTTTGGCTTTTGGCGGTCGTGAGTAGCGGGATTTAGGCCCGGTGCTGAATCATATATAAGATCGAGTAACATGATAACATTTGATTTTTGCTTACTTATCCAGATATCGTTCGAAGATTCATCTCAAATAACGACTTCAAACTCTCGCCGCACTCACCACAACCTATCCCACTTCCCCTTCTTGCAAAAACCCATCCTTCCTCCTCACTTCGGACAGCAATCTCCCTCAGAATCAAATGCCCATCCCATCATTCCTCATTGAGAATTTCATCACCTGATTCTCGCTATACTCCCCATCCCAGCCAGTAAGGAAAAACACCTCGATGCTGTGTTTGATACAATTGTGTTTCGGGTTTTTTTGGTTGGTTTGTGAGGCTGCTTTTGTTATTCCTGGGGGGGGATTTCGAAGCAGGGAAGGAGTGGATTGAACATACACCATGTAATGGCTGAAGGGGTTTAAGTTGGGCGTAAGTTTTGGAGGATACGGATGTTTTTGGAAGAGCTGGCTGGGGAGAAGGTAGGATATCATATCTGGCTTCCTGCTTTTGTGATAGAGATCACCGCGTCATCAAAATTGCTGACAAAAGTCTGAAAGACTCCACTGTGGGGTATTTTATTGATATTAGGTAAGATCCTGATCCTTTCCTCGAAGCCATACGCTCATCACAGAAAACAACCCGCTTCATACAATTATCAAAACGTTGCCGAATTCCCCCAACAAGGTATCACCAAGCCACCCGTCCAGGCTAGCCATAGATGCTAATGCAGAGATGAGGAAAAAGAAAAACCCATCAAGGAATAGATCTTTTACTTAAATACGAGGTCAAGGCCCCATCCTTCACAACTTCTTGTTCAGCAGAAGGCCAGGCCCCAACCATCCGGTTTCATGTACATAGCATTAACGAAATAGGCAGCATCAGCTGGCCGAACGTTCCTCAACCCTTGCGCAAAGGTCCTAACAGATAAGAAAACCTATCTCTGCTCTGATTCGACTTCCATCCCTAAATCTTTCACGACGAAAAACACCCGTCAGTCATGCAGCAATCCCATACCCCAATTTCATCTTCTCATCGCTTTCGGGGACTATAGCTATGAACCCCTTTTGATATGATTTGCCCACGGTGTCTCGGCAATCCTATACACATCTCGGGAAGATCCCCGATGACGACTCTTCTGCCCCGTTTTCTCGGAATCGATCCCTGGTGAGAGTATTGCGTCGCCGATTGGATTTGGAGGTGTAGAGGGGGAGAGGAAAACTGCTGGTATCTATTCTCGGTATAGGAGAGACATAGATTCTAAAATACGTTAAGTATATAATCTCTAGCATAAATAAAGCTATAACGAGCCATCCCGCAACAGTCCTTCATCGGGCGTGAGGTGGATTCTTCGTTCAAGCTTCTTGACTCTATCGGAAGGAGCTTGGATATTGGTGATGCACGTGGCGGCTTGGGTTCAGGTACCGCGCTGCTCACTTTCATGCGAGATTTGAAGAGAGTGGGTAGGTGAGTTTTGCGTACTGCTTGTCTAAGTCGCCTTAGATGATATATTCTCAGTCCTGAGAAGATCGGATGATGCTCTTGAAAGAAGTTGCTGGTCCCGCCACGGGCGAAGAAATGGGCTTCTCAGATCCAACAAAATCAAAAAAAAAAAAAAAAAAAAAAAAAAAAAAAATACATCCTCTATCGGCTCTCCCAACCTACCAATCCTCCCTCCCAAATTCATCCAAAGATTTCCCGCCATAGTATCTATCCTAAAAGCTGATCTAGCATGTTTTCCCCTCCTTCCTTCAAGAACAAGAAAAGAATCGAAAAATGAACGTGGATCTTTCCCTCGTTCTGATGTCATCATGAAAAACCAATTCCCTACCCGCTCTCTCGATTCGGGGACGCCCCCACAAACCCATCCAATCCTTTCTTCCATCTATCTCCAAAGCTGAATCAGCATCTCCTCCCCCTAATCCAAAAAAAAAAAAAAAATCGAAAACAACCACAAATCTCTCTCTGGTCCCGAGACTATCACCAAAATCCTAATCCAAAAACCCACCTCCTATCCACTCTCGCAATCCCTCCCAACTCAACAGGCCCCCAGAACCCATCCAAACCCACCCATCCCCCTACGGTTACCCCTATCATCCTCCCTCCCCCGCCCCCGGCAGAAAAGAAACAAACAAGAAAATGATCGAAAAACGGCCACGAATCTTTCTCCCGTTCCGATACCATCCCCCAAAACAATCCCAACCCCCTCCACCCCCTCCCTCAACCCCTCCCCCATCATCTCTCCCCCATCATCTCTCCCCCATCATCTCTCCGCCCATCATCTCCCCCTCAATATCTACCTCCCCCTCCCCTCCCCTTCAATATCAACCACCCCTTCCCCCTCTCACCCCCTCCTCCCCACCCCCACCCCCACCCCCACCCCCAGCAATATCCACATCATCCATCCATCCCTCAATCCCAAAATTCCCTAAATCCCCATCTTAACCCGCCAATATCCCGTCCCATCCCGTGCCACCATCCCAGTCTTCATTATTGTTAAATCGCTAGCAATGGGTTTATGGGACTTGAGGTTTAGGAGTGAGTTTGGGGTTAGGTGGGGGATGGTGGGCAGGGTTGGATCTGCAGTTTTTGGAATTTTGTGTGGGGAGGGATATCTGATGTGATTAGGGCGTTTATTCAGTGGTTGGAGGAGGCTGTAGGCTGGGATTGGGATTTCTTGTTCCAAGCAGGAGGGGTTGGAGATTTTTCTCGGGGGATGGAGATGGAGGTTGAGCGCTGTGTTTGCTGATAGCTGGATCATCGCTTTTTTAATGGTGATAGGTGATCTGGAGACGGATGTGGAATTGGATATTCGGTTGGCGTGATGGAATGTATGGAAAGCGCTCAGGGACATTATTTGGGTATGATGGGAAAGGGAATGAGGCTCGATACCCTCAAAACACTCATCGAAAACAAAACCATATCAACCGATTCGGCAAAAGTATCTGCATGAAATTATATAGCCTAAAACACCATTACAGGATGAAAGTATGCCACAACCCAACCACCCCCTTACAGAAGCGCCTTAAATACTCCATTTCCCATAGACACTTTCTTTCTCTGTCGTATAGACATCGAAGACACACAAGAATCGAAGAAGCAGGGTCAAAAAACGCCGTTCCCTTGCCGAACCGTGATCAGATGGATGGATCGATCGATAAAAAAGTACCCGCCCCGGAAAAGGAAATAGCGCCATCGCTGGAAGGGACAGACAGGAACCAGAAAGCTTTGAAACAGGAAATTACCACCCAAGCTATTTCTCTTCTCCCACTCCTTCCGCTGTTCTGCTTTTTACCCCCTCTCCTTCAATCATTCTACATCCCTCTCCCTCGACTAACCGGGCCCAAACAGCTGCTATCCATTCCCCTTCTGCCTCTTGATATTATTCCTCGGGCTCGCCTTCACCTTATTCGCGCCCGCGGGCCCCGTCCCATTCACCTCGGGACCAATATCATCCCCTTCGACCTTCACCGCGCTCGCTCTCCTTCTCTTATTCGTGACGTTGGGACTCGCGTTCGCACTCGTGCCCTGGCTGCCGCCGCCAGAGGTGTTGGTTCCTTGCTGACTTTGGGTGGCCACCATACCCACGCTCGTCGGAGCGGGGCCGAGGCTCTGGTGCGTCTGCTGCGGGGTGCCGGTGAGGTGGTGGTTTTGCTGCAGCATTTGGTTTTGGAGGGCTGGAGACATGTTGTTGAGGGTGTGTGGGGAGGCGGAAACGGAGTTTGAGTTTTGGTTCGACATTGGAAGGGCGAGGTGGGGTGGATTACCGGGGGAGATGAATTGACCCGGGATCTGTTGATTGAGCGCGAGAGGGTGGTTTGGGTGTTGCGGGTGGGCATGTGCGAATTGCTGTTGCTGCGATTGAGCTGCGAGACGAGCATTGAGGACGTGGAGGGATTCGGAGGCGGAGTGGTTGGGGTTCTGTTGGGCAAATTGGCACAAGGGACCGAGGGCGGACATCGTTTCTGCCATCTTTTGGGAGGTTAGTGTTAGGTCTAGAGAAGCAAGCAGCACGAAATACCTCAAGAAATCCCAATATGGCTTTGGTTGTGCCATACTCGGGTTCCACCATTGATTCCGGGACTGGGGCTTGAGGTGGTTGATCCCGAACTTGTAATTGCTTCTGCCGCTGCAGGGCTCCTTTCTTGTTGCCGCTTTTACTTGCATTGGGCGAATTTTTGACATCGGGAGAGTTATGGACGGAGTGTATGAGCTGCATTCTAGGTATAAGCTCATTGTGGTCAGTCGGATACATGTCCAACATGTCTATTTTGCCGAGAGGATCAAATTGTGCCGACAGAGTACCATTCTTGATAATCTGTACACGATTAGCTACGGTCAGAGAACAGGAATTCGAAACGTACTACATGGCTATCAGTCATCCAGTAATAGTAGGTACATTTCTGGCAATCGATGAAATGGGCTCCATTTTGTAAATCTCGCTCAGTCACTATTTCCAAGGACATTTGTATTTTTTGAAATCCGCTGTTGAAATGCGTCCAGTAGAACTTTGCCAAGCATGGATTCGAGATTTCATATTTCTTTTCCGTCTGGTCTCGCATTGACCATAGCTGTGTACGGAGAACACCTGTCTGTGAGAAAAATCGATCTACGAAACTTTGCCAATACTTATGCTCGTTCTCATCCTGTCGTAACTACACGAAAAGTCAGGACAATCCTCTAGTGGCCATGTATATTCGCTTTGCTTACCGAAGGTTTGACCAGATAGTCTGCGAAATTCAGTAGTTTCATGAGGAAATTCCCGCGCTGCATGTTTTGCATTCTCGGTTGCATCATTTGAGCTTGTGCTTGTGCTTGAGCGGCCTGTACTTGAGCATGAGCTTGAGCTTGCTGCATTTGCTGCTGCTGCTGAGCTTGCTGTTGCTGCTGATTGTGTTGTTGTTGCTGCTGGGCTTGTTGCTGCTGGGCTTGTTGTTGTTGAGCCTGTTGTTGCGCGGTTAGATTCGAGGATTGCGGTTGCGGTTGCTGCTGTTGCTGCTGCTGATTCTGCTGTTGCTGCATCTGAGCTTGTTGTTGAGGGGTATGTTGGGAGTCTTGTCCCCCGGGCGCCTGCGATTGTGCTCTCGAAGGACCTTGTGGTGCTGGCTGAGGTTGGTTCTGACTTGCCTGACTTGCAGCTGCCTCTATGGCCATCCGCTGCTGCACTAACGCTTGCTGCTGCTGCTGCTGCTGCTGCTGCTGCTGTTGTTGTTGTTGAGCTTGAGCGTGCTGTTGCTGGGCTTGCTGAGCTTGCTGTGCTACTTGCTGCTGGACCGCTTGTTGTTGCTGCTGCTGCTGCTGTATTCTTTGGGCGTGTGCTTGTTGTGCTTGTTGTGCCTGTTGTTGTGCCTGCTGTTGCGCCTGTTGAGAATGTTGTAGATGAGCAGGTAAAGGGACACCACGCATTGCACCATTGGCTTGCTGCATTGCTGCGAATTGTTGGGGGTTCATGGCTTGATTTGGCATGCCACCATTTTGCATCTGTTGTGCGCGACGCTCTAGCAAGAATCGTTGCTGCATGTGGTGTTGAGCTTGCTGCTGGGCCAAGGCAGCTTGCGGATTGTTTTGCACTTGACAATTGGTTAGCCAATGGACGACAGAATAGGGAGACATCGTTCGAAGCGATTGAATATGTAATTCCTTGTGTAGGTAGGGGCAGTAACAACGCAGAGTATTGATGTCTGGATTCGAAGCCTCTTCCCCACGTCATTTGAAGAGCGTTCGCAGTCCAATGAGTAGCAATCCCCTCACAAGCTTTGCCGCACAATTGCCAGCAACATCCGTAGGCTGCCGAAGAAAAATCATGACTTACTCATATGCTGCATCTGTGGGTTTTGTGTGAACATCTGCCCTTGATGGCCCGGATTCAGATGAGCCTGCGCATGCGCACTGGGACCTCCCGAAACGCCGCCTGGTCCGCCACCTGGCATCATGCCCGCCATCATTGGTCCTGCCTGGCTGACCTGTGGCCCTCCCGGTCCGGCAACTCCGGCGTGCATCTGTGGGCCCATGGAAACTCCAGGCTGTTGGCCTCCTGGTATACCCTGGGCCGAAGGGTGGCCTTGTGCCATGGGGTGACCGCCATGGATTGCCATGCCCGGTGGGTGTTGCGCGAATGGTTGCGCCATGCTCATCATGGTTGGTACTCAGCAGGTACAAACGCTAGCTTCAGGCCAAGGTATTCGGGACCTCCGTCGGACGAGTGTCGTGGCACCTGCAATGGATACAGACTGTGGCGCTGGTCAGCGTTTCCAGTTCGGTCCTCCTCTTGTCCAAGTGGTTGAACCCCTCCAGTGCCGGGTAGGAACGGTCCCACGGCAAGACAGCCTTGATGCCTTCGGGGCCCAGTATCACCTTCCAGACCTCCACATGTTTACTGTTGTTCGGTTCAATGTCCTGTCCGTTCCCCGAGCTCCCGGACTGTGCAGATTGCGAGGTCGCGCACGAGACGAAATGGTGACGTTGGATGTGCGGTTGCCACGATGGTGGTGGATTGTCGGAAAGCAGGCGGTAAAGAGTACAGGTCAGCAGAGTAGGAGGAGAGTGTAGGTATTATGGGCGGGGAAGTCGTCTGTCGTCGTGGCCTGCAAGGTTCTCGTCTAGAGTCTGCGGTGTCGACCGTGCGAGATGCTTGGCCGGGGATTTCGGAAAGAATGTCCGATGGAGTGTGACGATGGAGAAATGTCTGTCCGAGCTGAATTAATCGCGTGGGCTGAGAAGGTCGAGGAAGTTGATCACTAATGATACATATAGTACGGTTGGAACGAGCAAAGGCACACGAGATGATTGCGACGTCTTGTGCAAATGGAGTCGCTGACCTAAAGTATCCTGGAGGTTCCCTGCCACGCTGCTCTTCCCCAGACACTGGCCATTGGCCGAATGGGATCTTGGCGCTGACATAAGCTCCACACTAAATCTGACAGCGAAATTATTCGAGTCACCCAACTTCCATTATTAAAAATTCCCTCTCTCAGCAGCATCAATATCCACTTGCATGCATCTTATTTCTCCTACCGCTCTTTGATATGCTACAGGTATGTCACCATCCTCCCGTTCCGTTCATGACTGCATTCGAAAGATGACAACAATACAAAAGTCTTCTTTTCCCAGCTGAGTCGACCTTGAAGAGACTTTCACCCCCGGACGCCCTTCGCCGGGCGTCTGCTACTTGCCAGTATACCTTGTCTGACACTACATCCTCTGATCATGCTCTGCTCTCACCCTCCTTCCGTCAGAGTCGCTGACACTGTTCTCCTCCTAGGTCCTTACAGTCCCCGAGGTCCTAAGGGCAACAGACGCTGGAGAGGAAGCCACCCCTCAAAGTGAGCCTGTCTCTCCGGAATCACCTTCACTGGTAAGCTGTCCCCTCTCACTTCTACCTTCTTCACACACACCTTCTATGATGAAATACATACCACATTCGCAGTTTTCACGCGACGCCCCGCACTACCTATTAAGTCGACGGCTTCATGAGCGGCAATCTTCCTTGGATGTCTGACTACAACACATCTCACTATGTCACCGAACACTGCTCACAAAGGATGTGCGCTAATTGTCTTGTGTCTCAGAGTTAGGTTTCCTCGCTTTCTCCCATCTGGACACTTGAGGCGGGACTTGAAACACTGGGCAAGAGAACGGGAATAAGTCGGGCGGAATAGCATCAATTGCGAAGCACAAACAAACGACGTCAGGGCTGCAGATATCTTCCATAGTTCATAAATGAGTGACATGTACTGTCTGGGTATACATCCAAAATCTGGAGTTCCGAGATCCACTGCCTTAGACTCCACATCATTTGCCTCGTATCTAATCAACCGTGATTCCCACAGTCTATCAATACTTTCCCATACCCTACGATTTCGTAACTCGCCACCCTCTCTGCGGTCCTCTGCATGGAATATCACTTTCTTCCACTAGCTGATGCTCAGTACTCTGTACACTACCGACTGTCTCTTCAATCCACGCAATAGAACCTACCACACCTTCTCGGCCCTCCCGTTTTCGTGGGCTGATCACTCGACATCCAAGTCAGTCAACTCGCCCGATTCAGGGCTAACGGCAGCACGACGCACCTTCGGCCCTGTGAACCCCGGCGTACTTGATGTGGGCACTCTTTGGTGGGGTACTGATATGGAAGTAGAAGTAGGAGCTGAAAAAGACGAGCTGATGCCTGAACCCACATAAATTGGAATGCTTTCTGTCGAATATGGCAAGGATGTTGATCCGGAAGGATAAACATAGCCGGTGGGATTGGCGCCGTAGTAGGTCCCGTAGTTGCCGTCTGCCGTGTTATTCCAGGAACTAATGTTCATGGGCAGCGGCGTGACTTCCACTTCTACGATCTCGTTTTCTCCCACTATATGCCCTTCGACAACAATCCTTTCGGCTTCTGGCCCAGCGACTGTGTATGTGGTATTTACGATCGAGGAGACGCAGTGCGAGGACCCGTTATATTTCGGTTGCAGATCGCCAGGCAGGAAGTTCCCGTTGGCGTCGATCAATTCGGGGACTTCGTCGCAAGTGGTCACGTTTGCCGTGTTATTGCTGATTGGATAGATGATTGGAGGTATGTAGATGGTGGCTGTAGCGTTGGCGATGGGTGGTGCGGTGCCTGTGGCGAGGTAGGTAAGGGTGAAGTTCTGGCCGTAGTCCGATGCTGATGGAGTTGCGGTTGGATACCGGACTACGGGGCCGTGGCCAATGAAGGGATGGTTGCCAACAAAGGGGTTGTGAATGGTCGCTGCTGGTAGGGGCAGCATACCCAGTGGGGAGGTTGAAGCGGCGGCAGCTGCCTCGGGTGTGGTTGAGGGCCCAGAGATTCCTGTTCCCGGTAGTGTTGTCGTTGCTGGTGAGGATGATGGGCGGACGACCTCGAACGGACCGGCTGCTCGCGGTTTGAGCTCATTGTTGTCGTGCGTCCTTCCCCGCTTGGCATGTGCGATATCATTAGTACCTAATTCCTCCTTGTGGTACCATCTCGAGTTGAGCTTTGGCATGTGAGGGAGGGCAACAGCGAAAACCTCGGGAGCGCAAAGCAAGGCGATGAAAGCAACTGAGGACTTCATCTTCGAACTTCGACTGCAGGATATGGGGAAAGGAAAAGAAACTGCCTTGGACTCAAGCTTCAGCTTAAATATCCGAGAAGGGTTGGATGTGTGATCAACGAGTAGTTGTTGAGCGACCTGTTGAAGATACTGCACGCCACAAACCTAATAACCGAGAAGGGAGGTCAACAGAACGGAGAAATGTTGATAGGATCCATCGGCAGAGGCTGCATTCGGTTTTATATACCAGACGCAAGGAAGGTGCAGTCGTCAGCATTCTCCACTAACCACCCAATGACTTCGAATGGAGCACCCATCGCATCTGACGAGCGCCTCCCGCTTATACTATTTACCCGTCCGCTGTCCGATTCCGCCGTGACGCACTGATTTACGTCGTTTTAGTCGGTCAGAGAGATGCAGACAACGGTCAATTACTGGGCTTGCTAGATGCTCATGCCAGGAACACGAAGGGCCAAGCAAATACCCGACGTAGGCGCAATAATGAAAAATGTCCCGTGAAGCCATCTCGAACAAGCATTGTTCCAAGATACATCGAAACGAAACCAAGCAAGGATTAACGATGAGGCTCTGCCCGGGCAAATCTGGGGTGTTCGAAGTACAAGATAGCAAAGAGTGAGAGAGCTTGAACTATCAAAATCATTTCAGGGGGCGATTGAACGGAAACAAGATGATGACATGCCTTTTAGCCCTCGGGAAGATTTCAAGCTGCCCATAGAGTTCACTCAGTGCAGCGAGAGCCTCGTGCTGGCCTGGTGCGTGTTTGACAGAGCCATCGCAGGTTGGTCAAAGAAGTCATGCGATCGGAGGACGATTGCTTCATTGGGGATGCCGAGTGCGCTCGAACAAGCGCACGAAGATGCGCTGGAGGAAGAGTCTGATCATGTTTCACCTCTTGTGCCTCGGCCCGCTTGCCGAATGGAGAACAAATCAGGGTCTTTAACTATCACGTGATGCCACGGTCATTTCAACCCAACAGTTGTAGCCACCGCCTACCGTGACGACAAGTCTACCTCTGCACGAATCACCCATAGCATTCTTCTTCCTTCGAGCTATATAACTCGAGACGACATGTGACCTAAGCCAATTTGCAATGTCATCTACTGACAAAGATGTCGCCGCTCCGGCTCGCATTATAGCTCACATGAATGCAGACCACTCGGATAGCTTGATACGCTACCTTCGTCACTACCATGGCCTTTCCTCTTTCGCTGCCCGCCAAGCCCAGTTGACATACATCACTCTCAAGACAATGACCATCTCGACATCCTTACCTCCCTCCTCATCGAATTCCTACGCCGTGACCTTGGACCCACCGCTGCAATCTTGGGCTGAGGCCAGAGCACGTCTTGCGGAGATGGATGGAGAAGCATGTAAGGGTACAGGCTGCTCAAACATAACGGTCAAGAGATATGCATCTCCAAAAGGCACTATGGTGCTCAATTTCGCCATGTGCCTTTGGACAATCATTACTTTCTCGACACGCTCGAACTTTGTCCCCGGATCTCTCTATCACTGGATCTTCTTCAGGCACGTGCCTGGGTTTGCCAAGTTCTGCTACACCATACAGCCTTTCCTCTTCTACCTCATGCTGGTAGTGCACTTCAGCGAAGTACTCTATCTAGCGAAGAGGCGTTTGGAAAAACACACAGTACCTATGTTCAGTCAGTTGTGGTGGAAGTGGGTCTTGAGTGATTCCGTTGAGGGGTTCCCGGCTCTACTTCGCTTTGATGCAATTGTGCAGGAAGAGCGACTGAAAAAGGATTCTCGAAAGCATTAAAGCTCGGAACACTGAAACATCAAACAATGACGGAATTAACAGACGTTATACTATCATAGAGAGGGGCTACTGCGTTTCAATAGCCGGCCGCTTCGAGGTTGATTGATGAAGTTGATCATGGTCAACGATGGAAATATTCTCCAGATTTCAACAATTGTCGGTCAGCGCATGTCAATTTGATGGGAGACTATCCTGAGTCAACATAATATGAGTACCGTTTTGTAGCTCGCCGGTGGCTACAGCCTGGCGTTTCGTGAGTTGGGGTCTGTTTCCGTGGTTGGCTGCCCAACAATGACTGGATGTGTAAGTATTTTGAGGGAAGAGCAAGATCGCCAAAACCAATGCTTATCGAATTCTGTCATAACAAGCTGCTAGTTATGACATCTGCAGTCGACTAACTACACTTACAACCATCATGACTCAACTCTATCCATAGGAGGAGGCTCTCGTGACGCAGCTCGCATGCGGAAGCTTAAACAATGTTTTCTGTCCGCAAATCCTCATGAAGACCCGTAGAGCAGTTTCCAGATACTCAGAAAACAGTGGACAGCTTACATCACTTCAGTGCTGAATTAATCCTGGTCAAGCATACTTTCACTTAAGGACCTCCAAATTCGAGCTTCTCCCCCACTCATCACTTCGACGAAGCCTAATACGGAGCCCAAAGAGGAAAAGGGAATAATGAAGACAATGGGACCTGGCTTTTCTGATACTGCGCGTGGGATTTGGAAATGGGTCTTGGGCGACATGCCGTTAGCTCCAGCATCCACCTCACAAGCCAAGAAAGCCCAACGACGCCGGATATCGGGAACCAGGCGTGACCGAGCACTTACTAGAAGCCCCGCTCCTGATCCTATAGCAAAGGCTTGGGAATGGATCATCGGAGAGCAGCCGCTCAATGTCAAAGGTCCAGATGCACAGAAGGAGAAGAAAACTAGAGACAGCAAAGGTGGGAAAAGCAAAGACGGAGCTGGTCATAAAGTTTTGGAATGGGTAATGGGCGATCAGCCGCTTGGAGGCACCAAGAAGAAGAAAGCAAAGCCTTCTAAGACACCGGAGTCGGGGAAGGTGAAGGAAACGGGTAAAAGCCCCAAATCGATGAAGAAGCCTAAGCCAAAGGTTGGGCCATTGACCGAGGAAGGCTCTGAAACAGAGTTGCACGCTGACGACGGGGCTCATTTTGATAATTCTCGTCCCAGTGATACGGAGAGTCTGCTTCATACCCGTCAAGGTCAGGACATGGGCCATCATAGCGATCATGAGGGGCTAGATACTATCTCGAGCTTTTCAGAGCCGCCAGGAGATGAGCACTCGGATGCTGAGCATGAATTTCCTCCGCCTACCTATTCGAATTTCGCCGCTGGATCCAGTGTTCGTTCTAGCGAAGCTTGGGAGAAAGAATCGGCATCAACGACAGCATCAACGAAAACGACAAACACAACGGCACAAATTATTAGCAGACGAGGGCTATGAGTGATAGGTAGAAGCCGTGATCCAAGGTAGAGTCTTCTCGAAGGCTGGACACAAAAAAGGTATTGCACTTGCGGTGGGATTGGCGAACAGATGTTATTACCCTGTGTTCCCTGCTTCGAAGATTGCGTAGGATGTGTGTCTTCTGTGCAAGGATCACTTGCCTCCGCAAAGATTGAGTGCAGACACATGGAAATAGTTTCGCGGGTGCGGAACAAAACAAATTGATAACCTGGGTTCTCACTTTGCTTTCCTTGTCTTTTTGTTTACAGAATCGGGAAGACCGGTGAAGGACGATTTTATTCATGCATACCGGACGGTGGAGTCAAGAGTCTAGGCACTCAGGCCTATCAGAGGCGAGCTTGTCGATTAGAGGACGTTAAGACGGACAAAATCGACTTTTTAGTTTGCTACGGTGGATGATTAATTAACGATGAAGCTAGTAACATCATAGGTGCGAAAACAGTCGAAAACCCTGTCGAACAGCAGAGGTACAGTAACAACTTTCCCAGTGTCCACCTAGCGAAGCTGGCGCTGCGAATAGCATACCATCGCGCCACACTCGCATCGTGTTCTTCAACTTTTTTGCAGACCTCTTGAGTCTTTAAGTCTGCTCTGGTTCTCCTTTTCATTAACTCGGCGCAAATATCGGTCCCGATGTTGATCTGTCATGCTGGAATACCTTTGGTCAACGTTCAGTCTTCGAAGATATCCTTGCAAGAACCGAAGTCGAATCGAATGGCTCCACCACGAAGGGCTGTGAAGCTATGAAGTGCCTGAGCAAATGAATCCTCTGCATTGCTCGATGGGGCATGGGTAGTCAATAGCTTTGGTTCCTGAACAGCAGCGGGTCTCTCTATTGTCACTCGGGTGTTCGAGCTCGGCGAAAAGTATTTGAGCCGTGCAGTAGTGACATGCTGAAGAGTAGGAGCTGGGGTGACAGAGGAGGTAGATTCCAAATCTTCGACGTGGGCAGTAGTCGGCTCAACCTGGACGTCAGGAGAGGCAGATTTGGGAGCCTGTTCCACAACATGGTCCACCGCAGTCATCGGTTCGACCGTGTTGCGAGGCGCATCCTTCTCAGCAACAGCATCGTCTAGCGCAGCTGCTGGTGGCGCAGTACAACTCTTGCCTAGCCAGATCATCAGCAACGGAGAAGCTCGAGACGAAAACGTAGCACTCACAGAAGTACTTATCCATCTCCTTAGCATCACTTGCAGTAATCCCTACACAGCGGCCATGATACCATTCCCCACAAGGTCCTTCACAATAGATCATGAAGCCAAATGCAGGTCTACGGCAGGTACAGTATACTTTCCTTCTTGGCTTTGACTTGACGACTGGGAAGAGCTTATCGATTTTGCTCTGCTTCTTGCAATTGGATTTTCCCTAGATATTCCGAAAACATCGTCTAGCTTGGTCTGCTTTTTATGCGACGTCTTCCAAGTCAGTGATGGAGGAACCTTGTCGGGTTTTTCTTGGATTTCGTCTGTGGATTGCTCAGCTGGCTTTGAGGAAGCTGCATTCGCATCGGGTAAAGATTCGTCGGTGACGATGTAAGTAGAAGAGGCGGAAACCTCAGTGTCGTCTTTGCCATTATCCGTCAGCACTGAAGACGCTTGACCAATCTCATCTTGAGCCTTGTCCTTGAACTGCCCAGCTGGCATCGGCGTGATCTCGTGAGTCTCGACCAGAGTCATGTCCGTCAGAGCTCCAGCAAGGGACGTGGATACCTCAGCGGCGTCTTTACCCTTCTCCATCGGTTCCAAAGTGGGCGCTGTAGAGATTGGTACCATAGCCGAACACATCTGCGTCGAAGCTTCATCGTCAGGCATTTCCGTCCTCGCTTTCTTCCTACCAGACGGACCAGCAGCGGTCCCCTCAGCAGGCTGTTCGTAAAAGCGTTTCCGAGTCCGGCGTCCCCCAGCAACCCCAAGCGCCTGAAGGCAAGCCTTGCCCGTCTCCGAAGTAGTCGCGAGGGTAACCAACAAGCTGGTCTTTGGCTCGCTCTCAGACGCATTCGCTCCCACTTCCTGCTCTTTCACTTCTTCTCCATCTCCTTCATCTGTTCCGCCGCTCCCATCACCCTCCCCACTCTCCGCCTCCGCACGCGCCCGCTTTTCCTCTTCCTCCCTCTCCCTCCTCCTCCGCAGGTCATAAACCCCCTCTTCCGCCTCCTCACCCTCTCCCTATCCTCGCCAACCCCCAACCGTCTCTCCAACGCCCTCGCCCCCTTCTCGCTCGGGTGATACATGCCCGTGCGATCATCGTCCCACACAGGCCCCATATAGCCATCGTTTTCCCTTTCCCGCAGCCCGTATTCCGCGCACGGAGGCGTGATGCCCCGGATGTAGGGCCGGACGCGGATGATGGTGTTGCTGGCTCTGTTGAGGGGGGAGAGGTCGATGGTGTGGAGCGGGAGGGAGGGGGAGGGGGGAGGAAGGTCCGGGTTGGGGTGAGGTTTGTCATGAAGGCGGTCATGGTGGGGGAGGATTTGACTGTGTTGGGGGTGGTGGTGCTGTGGGGAGGTTGGCGGGTGGAGGTGGCATTGTGAGGGGCGAGGGGATTGTGAGGGTGCTGGTTGAGTGGGAGGGCATCGTGAGTGCGTTGCTGGGGAACGTGAGTCGCGCGCCTTGGGGAGGAGGTGAGAGGGCGATTTATGCTGATACTGACGTTGGTGAGGATGGGCGGGTGAATACTCGGTTCACAGCGCCCTGGGTGAATGGGATGGTGGGGCGAAAGGTGAAGTGAGAGAGACTTGTACTTGGTGATTCTGTGACTGTGCGGGTTTTTGGGGATGATGAAGTTGGTGATGTGATTGGGTGCTAAGCTTCGAGTAGTGATGAGGTCGTCGTGTCCTTGAGCCGAGGTGGCGTCGGGGATCTCAGTATAGAGTTATCGAATATCATGTGAATTGGAACTGAGTATCCATAGAAAAGCCAGCCTAATAGAGTCGATATTCTGCCCTCTGCCCTTAGCACCCAGGATCCCGCTTGGTCTTGAGCTTTTCCAGACCTTCGACGAAAGAAAAAGAAAAGGGGGCGAGATAGGGGTCCGTCCTATCTATTCCTTTCATTCATTCTTTTCGCGAGAGGCGTGGAGAGGGAAGGTGATATAATCCCTGACTGGGGCCATCTTTTTGAGAGCAGAGGGAGGGAGGGAGTAAGGGATGAGTTCGGGATATCTTATGGAGAGCGGTGAGGATGATGAGAGGGGTGAGGGGTGAGGTGTGTTCCTCTAGGGAGAATACTTGTTGAGTGGTTGTCTGATCTACCCTACTTACTCCCCTCGAAGAAAAGATGAAAGAAAAAAAGAATGAGAGAGCAAGGAAGAAAGAAGAGGAAAAGGAAAAGAAGAAAAGAAGAAAGACGATAGTGGTTTAAGCCTTCGAGGCATAGACAAGAGGAACGGAAAAGAACGAGATGAGAGGAAGACTGTTGAAGAGTTCAGAGATGGTGCACTTGATTGATATTTCTCCGGAGCGGGCATTACTTAGGTAAGGTAGTACATCATAGGTACTTTGAAGGTATCAGGATCAGAGAAGGGAGATTGATACTTGCTGAGCGCTGATAGCATGCTTTTTCTAGTACTATGATACTGCGTTAATGGTGGTGCTGGTGAGCATATATCTTGCGGGGGAGATACGAGCTAGAATGCAGTGTAGCAAATCTCATCCATGGTTGGCAATGCAAGCAAGCTTTTATAAGCATATCCGCCATCCTGCTTCTCTTTCTCCCGTCTTTTCTCTATTCACTTTCACTGCTCCAATCATATCTACTGATGCTTCGCCGTGCTCCCCTTCCCCCTCCACGTGCTCACGGCCGGGATATTAGCCCTGAACCTCTCTTCCTGGGTACTATACGCCCTCGGCGTAAGCTTAATAAGCGTATGCAACGGAACCTCCATCCACGGACTCTGCTCCTGGGGCACATTCATATAATAAGCGTAGATACACCTCAGCACGGCCTGGTGCGTAACAATAATAATATTCTCGCTCCTCTCCAACTCCATGATGATCGGCTCGAGCCTTATAACCACATCGCGGTAGGACTCGCCGCCGCGGTAGCGGTAGTTGTACTTGTCGTCGTCGCGCGCGCGGAAGTCTTCCGGGTACTGGTCTGCGATTTCCTGGTAGGTGAGGCCGTCGCAGACGCCGCTGTCGAGCTCGTCCAGGGCTTTCCATTCCAGTTTGTCGTAGCCTTTTGAGGAGGAGGCGAGGTAGCGCGCGGTTTGGTTCGTGCGTTTTAGGGTCGAGGTCCAGATTATGAGTTTTTGGTCTGGGGAGACGGATTGTGCGACGAGGGAGGGGAGGGCGCGGGCGTAGAGCTCGCCGCGCTCGGAGATGTTGGCGTCGCCGCCGATTTGGCCGGAGAGGTTGAATTCGGATTCTCCGTGCTGGGGGAGATTGATTAGTGGGGTTTTTGTGAGGGTGGAGGGAAGCTTACTCGTGAGAGCCAGATTGAGCGCGGGCGGATGTGGAGGTTCATGAGGTAATAGACGACTCGGCTTTGGAGGTAGTCTTTGATCTGGTTGATGATGACTTGTCGGCCGACGTCGATCAGCTTGACGTATGTAAGATCCTTCTCGTCCTCATCAATGGTCTCGTACACCTTCTCGTATTCCTTGATTCGGTTGCGGAAATCTCGACTTGCGACTTCCGGGTCTTGGCCCTTGTAGTCTGGAGATGTGGTCTTCACTTCCATGATATTGGCCATGATGATGTCGTCATTGTCGCATTTCGACTCGACGTATAGTGTCTGGATACGATTTGCTTCGCAGCGCTCGGCGACCCATCGGCGACGAGCCTTGGTTGAGTTTGTAGCGTCCAAAATAGCTACCACGCCCTCTCCGCTATCGAACCACTGAACCATGTCCTTCACGGCAGCCTCAGCAGCGGCATGACGCATCCGCTCGCCTTCTGAATTGCCTTTGCTGAAAAACTCGGCTGTAGGTTGAGGGGTGTCATTACGACGGTAGGAGCCAACATTGAAGCATTTGGCAGGTATAGAAAGCCAGGCAAGGTAGCGGACCACTAGGTAAATGTACAGTATCAGCATGAGGACCTTGGAAGCCAGGGGAGGGGGTAAACCCACCTTTTTGGGCTATGAGACTCTTGCCACGTGCAGGCAGTCCGACCATAACAACGGCAATACGGGTCTCTTCGACCTGGACACCCTTGCCATTAGCATTTCGATATACCGTCCGTGGACTGTTTTGCTCATGACGAATCATGGCTCAGAAAGCGCAAAACCGGATGGATATGGTAATAGAGGACTCGTCAATGCAAGAGGAGGGTTGCTAGAAGACCTGACAATCTTTTTGGGTTTTGAGATGTCGGGGGAATGAGTGAAGGAGGAAAAGATTGCTCGTGTGCTCGAGCAAACGTGGACCGGATATCAACGGCGAGCCTAATAAGAAGTTGGGGCAACTGATCAGGCGCATTCGCTACGTTGTCTTTGGGCTCGCGAGAAAGAAATTCCGTTTGATGGTGCATCTGAGCTTCCTGGATGATCTGGCAAATTATAGAAGGCGGAGCCATGGTTTGACTCCTTTCGGGCGATATTGAAGCATCACCTTTTTTTGGTGGATGACGGATCGTGGAGACTTTTAGTGAATTTTAGTGCGAGGGATTATTTCCGCTTTATCCCTATTTTCCCCGCTGGGCTTGCCAAGCCTATCGAAAAGATCCATAAACATCCCTTCCACCGAGATGAGACGATGGCGGAATGATATTGGAGAATCCACTGGATATTAGGATTAAGACTTCATTCGCCATGCCGAATTCCAGTCCTACAAGTGGTTTGCGTTGAGGTAACGGCTGCTGCAAACAAGTTCCCACTCGAAGCCGGTCTTTCTCAGACACCGAATGAGCAATCCATAGTCGCCGAGTGTGCTGGCTCGTTGGTGCCTGAACTTAGAGGAGAGTATCCGCGTTCGAAGAGGCCATGCAGTCAATATTGGGCCAGTGTTCCAAGACATAGGCTATCTGATCTTTGACTCGCAGATGGCACTACTGGATGAGGACACCAAGGAAGATGCGGACAAGAAAAGAACAACATTGAGAGAGAGCTACCTTCTTCATATCAAGTAATATGGGCTGGAAGAAAAGCATCTGCGATTGAAAAGAAAGAGTCGGGAACTGACATTGCCCATAGAGAAGGTCTCTCCTCGCACTCGACCCATGGCTCCGGGAATTGTCCGACTGTCGCCGTCTCTCGATATAGCATATCAGGAGGTCTCCCAGAAGCGTTAAAATTCCATCATACAAGGCTCCAACGCTCACGATCGAGCACTCGAGCAGCACAACAGCTCTCAGCTGATGCAATATCAGCCTCGGCCTCCCGGCCCTACCTGCCGTCTCTTCCTTATCAGGGCCTTATCTAAAAGCAAATTAGTAATTATTCACATGTTACTATCAAGTCGACGCAACCTCATCCAGCAAACAAATCAGAATAATGTTTGCATTTTTCAGTCATATTCGTAGGACGTCAACACATTCTAGGTGCTGGTCTATTCCGGGAATCCTCTTTGGTCGCGATGCGGCTTGGTGAATACCTAGTGACTGGTAAGATTTCCCCTGGAACAGTGGAAACACAATTCATTGCATGCTTTGAACAGTCATCTACCTTGGAATGACAACGCTCTTTTGTTCGCCCTCATTATGCGTCATACCCAATGGCCAAGAAGGTATTTAAGTCGTGTCCCGTTGTTATCTACTCTATGACGATGTCTTTTCTAGATCATACCCTCATAACCTAGTCCTGGGAATACAGCTCTTCGAAATCAACGGGCATCCCCTCTCTAGATCGCTATATTCAAGCTACCTAACTTTCTAAATACTATTTGTCGAAAGATCTCTCTTTCTCCACTGGTCTACTAGATCTCAACCTCTTCACTCGCTCGTACAGCACTTTCTTGTGTCACGTGAATCCTCAACATGGCAACTGCAGACAGTCATGGTATTATGTTCCACTCTACATTATCCTCGTCTTTCTCCGAAGACCCATCTGCTACTCATGTTCCCACCCTTACGTTACCTTCTCCAGCGATACCACTGAACAGCTCTTTTCCTCTCTCAGCACCTCTCCCAGAACAGCCATCCTCTACGCTCTTCCAGCACACGGACCCTCTGCTTCCACCTCCTGTCACACATCCTCAAAATCCAAGGCACCTACCCTCCCAAGAACGTCCCACACTAGCGTCGGTCTTTTACCCATTTATCCTTTCCGCAGATGCCACAAGCGTGATCACGGAGTCTATTCTTTCAACATTCGAATCTTCCGAGCGCGCTGACCTGCCCCGCGGGTTCCCGTATACAACCCGCACGGGGATATTATCGTTCGCATGGGAATTCATGTGTGGCTTGCAGGGGTTGGTGATGGGACACCTGGAGGGTCAGGGGGGAAATGGACGGTACGGGGAGACTTGGAAGTCTATCTGAAAAGGGGAGATAGTGGCTGGCTTCTCATATAGCGATAGATAAGGAGCGTCGGCGGTGCTAAAATAGGTACACTTCTACTGAGAGGAAGTGTGGTTGGTGTTGGGCGTAGTATTCCACGCTTCCCTTCTATGATCCTCTCAAATTTAAAGGCTCTTTTACTAGTCTTGGACCTCTGTGATCTAGTCTTTAAAGGCTTTAATCTTCGGCTCTGCGACTTGAGAACGAATCACCCATCCTCGGTAGTCTAGAGAAGATGAGTATTCTAATTATTATCTGGTATCTTCACATTACCTACTTTAGGGTTGAAGATTGTTTAGTGTGTATGGGGGTATGGTATGGTTGATGACGTCCTTTAGCGTATCAAGACCCTGATCTTACGATTCTCTCAAGCAAAAACGATGTCTTTCTCGCCTCTTTACTAAAATGAAATGTCATCGCGTTATACCATTGACAGCATCTTCGAAGATGACTCAACGGGCGACTTCCCCAATCAACGTTCGACTTCAGCTCGCTTGCGAATTTTCTTTGAAACAGCAAGGATCGACGCTGAGCCTAATCGTGCTGCACTAATCGCGAGACTCTTAGTGCGTTCCACCTGACGTTCGTCTCTAGTTGACGTTCGTTATTACATTAATTAATTTTTTTTTTCGTATGATCATCATACAACGCTTATATACATTTTTAGATTTTCTTTCGAGGATTACACGTTTACTATAAGTTTTATGAGTTTTTTTAAGTTCAATAAACATCAAAGCTCATGATTTAAAACGTTTTTTTTCGAAAATTACTCGTTTTCGTTTCAAAGCGATTTCGTTTCGTTTGATTTTTTTTTTCGTTTTTTCAAGTTCAAATTTTTTTCGTCGTTGTTTCTGAGCACGTATCATGTCAAAAAATACAGAATCGTGTTTTTGTACAATTTTTTTGAATTGAAAATTGCGTAAATTTTTGATCAATTGATAAATTTTTGTTTCGAACAATTTTTGTTTCGAAAATTTTCGAAAATGAACGCAAATTTTCGAATTTTTGACGTATTGCAAATAAATGCGTTTTGTATTAAAAGTCAATAATTCATTGATTCGAATTGTTGCGTTGAATTGTTGAAATTTTTCAATCATTTTTTGAATTTCACGAAAAATTTTGACATTCAACGAAATAATTGACGATGACGACGTTAATTTTTTTCGATTTTTCGTTATTCGAGCACGAATCGAAACAAAAACATGATTTGAATTGTATGATACAAAATTTGCTTTTTTTCAAACGTGAATTATCGTGAGTTTCGTAAACGTGAAATCGTGTATGCGAAAAAAATCGAAAAAAAAGTTCATTTTCGTGAAAGTATCACATTCATATTTCATGATCAAATTCACGATATTTTTGTGATAATATTTGAAAAATTGAAACACATTCACATTCAACGATTGAATAAAATGCGTATTGTGAACAAAAAAGTCGAATAATTCAATACGATGAATCAAAACATAATTCAAAAATTTTCAAATCATGTGAAAATCGTGATCATTCATTATGAACAAACGTCAAGTTTTTTTTTGAACAGATTTTGTATAACGATCGAAATGTTGTAATCATTTCAATGTTATATCGTCGTTCGAATAATTTGTATCAAATACGTTTATTCGCATATCGTTCACGATTTTGTTTTGTTGAAATCAACGCTTTTGAATCTCGATATCGAAAACTATGAAATAAAAAAATATTGAAAAATTTATCGCATTGATACATTCGATTGAAATAATCGATTTTCGATTATTTGCATCGTTGAACGTTTGAAAAAACAATTTATTCAACGTCAATATTCAATGATTCGTGTCGTAATTCACACGAAAGTCAATTTCATTCATATTGTATAAATTGAGAAATTTGATATTTCGTTTTTTGCAAACGCGTTGAAATCGAATAAAATGTTGTTTCAATTGTTTCAATTTTTCAATCGCTTTACGAACAACATTCAATGATTTTTGTTTTTTTTTGAAAACGTCATATCGATCAACAAAACGAATAATTCAATTTCGAAATACGCGTCGAAATTTCGAATTGAATGAATTTGCGAATTTGAACAAATGATTTGCAACATTTTTAATCATTTTGATTTTGAATGACATGTCGATTGTAAAAATGTAAACATTGCGTGACTAAAATGTGCGAATAATAATATAATTTGTTATAATAAATGTTAAACACATAATAGAACTAATTGCTAAAAAAACAAAAAAAAAATCGTGAAATTTCGAATATATAAACACGAAATGCGACAATTAGATTCACAACGTTTTAACGTTCGTTTGATCGATTTCGTTTCATTACAATTGTTTTTTTCTTGAATGATCGATTTTTCGCGTCAACTATCAATGTTTTTATAGCATATCAGAAATGTATCGCAACAACGTTGTTTTGTAAATAGTTTTGTGTTTTCGACGTGTAATTTTGAAACATTGTAATTCAATAAATAGAAATAGCAATAACAATGTAATGCAATTTCAAATATCGCGTTCGTGTTGTGAAATCGAATCGAAATGAATCGCGTCGTGTGTTGATGAATGTTTATTTCAATTTTTCAATTCACTTTTTGAATTTTCTTTTTTAGCATTTTTATTTCATAACATGATAAATATTTCATTTGATTTTTTTTGTTTTTGCGATAACAACAATTATTGCGACAATGATGTCAACATGATATATCGTTGTTTGTACAATTATCACATCGTTTTTGCAAATGATAATGTTGTCGCAATGATATTTCAATGACGACGAAATTGATTTTCGAACGTCGACAATGCAATGCGTGTGTTAACGATACAATAAATCATGATTTCATTTTTTTTTTTTTCGTTGTTTGTTACGTTTCGCAAAAACACGCAATTTGCTGTTTCTGTTGTAAATATATTGTAAATAACGATGACGTTGTTGACGCGTATTAAATTGATAAATTTTTTACGTTCAAATTGTTGAATACAATCAATACGACAAATATGTATTCGAATCGCGATGTTCGCGATCGCATTATAATCAAATTCAATAAACAAACACACATTGTTGTTTCATATCAGTTTGACGCGTAACAAAATCAATTCATATATGATGTCAACGTTGCGTTCGAAAATTTCGTTTTGATTCAAAACACGTTTGCGTTTTTTTTTAACGAAAACAAACAAAACAAATGCGAACTTTGCAACAAAAATTCTCATTATTGTGAAAAAAACAATGTTTTTTACAAATTGCAAAACAACGTTCGCATTTTCGTTGTCAAAAATAACGACAATTTGAAATTGAATTTTCAATATTGAAAAAATAATGACATACGATTCTTGATGCATAACGTGATTAATATGAAACAAAATGACATAAAAAGAATTCGTTGTTTTTATCAAGATTTTTCTCGCAAATTTGCGTTGATTGTCACGTCAAAATTCGTTGAAAAAAAAACATCATTTTGTTTGTCATTTTTTTTTCGTTTGTTTTTGCTTTTGCTCGAAAAAAAAAAACTCGAAATTTTTTTGTTTCGTTTTTCGATTTTCGCGTCGTTTTTCTTTAATTTTTCTCGTTTTCGTTTCGTTTGCGTTTGTTTCGTTTGTTGATTTCGTTGCGTTTGCATCGTAAACAAATTCGTTTGTTATCGCGTTTATTTTTGCGTCGATTTCGATTCACAAAATCGCGTAATCAATGATAAACAAAATTTCATTAAACGTGACGACAATTAACATGACGCAATCGAGATCGATTTGATTGTTGTAATATGAATTTTGATTGATGAATTTATTGACGCGTTGATTTACATTTTCGTGTTTTTTTCGATTTAATGATCGCATGATTCTGTTTGTTGTTATGTTTTTTTCGTTGAATGTTGAGTTTTGTTTTTTGTTGTAACGTGTTGTTTTGTTGTCTGTTTGTTGTATGCAAATTGTGCATATAATCAAAAACAATTCACAATATCATTTTATTGTTTGTGCTTTTGCATCGCAATTATTGTTATTTTTGTTTTTGAATCGTTCACGTTTTTTCAATTTTAAAAATTGACGTGTTTGTTTTTTTGTTGAAAATTTCTCGTTCGATTTCGTTTTGAATTTGTTTGTTTTTCGACGTTTCGCAATTTTTTTAAATTTGCGTAATTCGCGCGCATTTTCGAATTTAACAATTGCGTTTTTCGAATTTTCGAAATGTTTCATTGATTTTCACGAATTTTTATATGACGATAAATTTATTCATGCAATAAAATATTCAAATTGATTTTTTTTAATGCGTTTGTTTAGCATTTGCGATATTTTTCATTTTTTTTTCGTTTTTCATTAATATTGATTGCGATTTTGAATTTGCGTCGTCACGATTATATCAAAATTCGAATAAAAAAACATGAAACACAAAATGTATGAATTCATATTGTTTAAACAAATCAAATTCGTAAATTTGCGTATTTATTTTTTTGATAAATTCGAAAAAATTCAATTATTTATAATCGATTTTTTTTGAAACGTAATGTGCGTTTATTTACATCACGTAACAACATTTTTTTTTATTTTAAATTTTTCATCATATAATTTTTGTTTTAATATTTTATTTGTTATTCGAAAATCGTTTTTTACAATCTCATTAAATGCGCTCGATTGTTTCGAACGTTTTTGTTTTGTTTATTGCAAATGTTGTTTTTTCTTTTTGAAAATTGTTCACAAAATCGTTGTTTAACGTCGCAACGTATTCAAACAAATTTTTGAAAAATTTGATCAATGTTTGAATGTTTATTATTATTGTAGACAAATTGTGTCATGAATAGCAATTTTAATTAATTGTTTTGTTTGAAATTGCAATACACACGCAAATAATATTCGAACACAACATTTTGTTTTTTTGTTTGTTCATTTGTTTGTAAATGAAAAAAATGCTAAATTTACGTTTCGTTTTCAAATTTCAACACAAAATAAATCAAAAATTGTTTTTGAAAAAAATTTTCGATTCGAAATAATGTTACGCATTATTTCATGACGATATACGAATTTTCGTTATAGCAAATTCGCAAAATCTATCGCGTTTAATGTTTTTGTGATTGTTATATACGTTGCGTATTTCGTCAATTTATTTATCAATATTAATATCGAATCGCTAATTTTTTCAATATAAAATTTTTTAACAAAAAACATATTTGTAATGAAATTAAGCGATAATTGTATCAAATGATTGTTTTTCATTTGATGAAATTATTGTTATGTCGTTATAAAATTTATGTCGATGAATTCGCATTCGTTAACAATTTGAACAAATGCGTACATAATTTACTATTTTTTTAATTATGTTAAATCAAAAATATTTGCGTCGCACAACATTTTCGATTTTTGTTCGCGCAAAATGTTCAACATTTGAATCGTCATGATTCATACGAAGAATTTTTTGTTTTGTAACGAAATTTTCAAACACATAAATTGCGAAATCACGACGAAACAATTCATTTTTTTCAACATTTCATTTCGAAAATTCGTTTTGTTTATTTGCGTATTTTTGACGTCATTGTTTTTCAACAACAAAAACGTTTTTTTGTTGTAGTTTGAATAATCACGCAATCATTGATTTTCGCAATTTCAAATAAAATTTTTTCGACTTCATAATTTGATGAATTAAAAGTCGAAATGCGACAATGTTTAGAATTTTGCAAACACATCTATCGAGAATTTTTTCATTCGAAACAATATTTCGAATATTTGTTGTAACAATGTTACGCAATCGCGTTGTCGATGTTGCAAATTTGATTAAAACAAACACACGTTGATCGTTTTGCAAATCAAATTGATAATTTTGATTGCGAAATTTGTTTCGCAAAATAAACAAAAATTTATCGTTGTTTTTGTCGTTATCGTTCGATTTTATAAAATCAAATTTTTTCGACGACGCGTTCGCAAAATTCAATTTGTTTTTGCGATATTTTATATTGAAATCAAACGCAATTAATTTTTCAATTCAACGAATTTGTTTCGCATTGAATTTTTTAATTGTCATAAAATATCGAAAATTGTTGTGATCAAAAATAACGCGAATGAAATGTTTGTTATTTTGCAAATAATGTTTTCAATTTTTAAAATCAAACATTATCGCATACAATTTTTTGTCATGCGTATTTCAATTAATTTTTGCTTTTTTGAATTTGTAATTGAAAAACGCAATGAAATATTATTGATCGTTTTTGTTTTTTTTTATTAAACATATTATTTGTTTCGCGATCAAAAGCATCAATTTTCATACGTAATTTCGTTTTTCAATCATAGTGCGTAAAAATAAAAACAATCGTAAATTTAATTTTAAATTCGTTGAATGCAATTTTAATTTTCTTTGTCATAACAAATGAAAAACGATTTTTTTTTTTTTCGCATCACGCGTCAAATTCGTAAATGATGTTACGATTTGCGAAAATCTCTTAACAAAACGTTTATAAAATTCAGCAAAACTCAAAAAAATTATGATATTTTTCGCATTTTCGAATTCAAATCAATCGACGATTGCGTTTATACGCGAACGTTTCATTTGAATATTATTGCGTTCAACAACGAAATTTAAAAATTGATTTTTTTTTTGAATTTGCATTTTTCAATTTGACATACAAACGATAACGTAACAACGTTTTAAACATCAAACGAACATGTTTTCAATGTTGTTGTTTATTTTCGAAATAAATCAACACATCATTCAAATACATCACGCAAAAAACGTCAATGTATGATTTTAATGTTTCATTAACATAAAATTGAAAAATAGCAAAAACGTTAACAAAATCGAAAAACATAATTTAATATTCGTATTGTTCATAACGAATACGAAAAGCAATTTTTCACTCATTTTTTTGACGAATACGAATTTTATGATACGCATTTCGAATGTTTATTTTGATGAAATGTTTAGCATTCGCGAAACGTTTTAACGTTTCAAACAATAACGACAATAAATAATTGTTTTTAATCGTGATTTCATTGAATTTTCGATAATTCACACATAAACGCAAATTGTCATTTGATTTCTTGACAAACAACATAAATGTTTTCGCAAATGCGTTGAAAAAACGAATTCATTTTTTCGTCAACGCGTTTTCGAAATAATTGCGTATAACAATAAATTCGTTATGTGACATATTGTATATAAATTCAAAACGCGATTTTTTGTTTGATTGCAAATCAATAACATGTTCGATTTGATCATGCGTATTCAAATTGTTCGACAACGTTTTGAAAAATATTTCGATTATTTTTTGATAATATCAAAAATGTGATCGTTACGATTCACTTGTAACGCATCACAACGAGCAATATTTCGTTTTCGATATTGATAATTTTGTGTTAAGAAAAACATTTGATATAATATTGCGACATAAACACGATCGCGATTCGCAATGACAATCATAATTAAATCAACGAATTTCTTCGCAAAACAGAAATTGATTGAAATCTGTTTGAGTTTTTCATAATTATCATCACGATATAGTCAGCGACGATCATGTCAACGAATGTCAAAATCGACAACATTTAATCATAAATATTCAAAAATCATGTCGTATTCACGCATGTTAATCGCTCAAAAATTAATATTTTGTTTTTTTACATGTTTTTCATTATTTCGTGTCATAATATGCACGTTTTCGTGATGTTTATACATTTGAATCACACGATCGTCAACAATTTTTACATGTTGTTTAGCAATTTTTTTGAATTCAAACAATTGCATTTGTTTGACAAAAATTTGTGATATAAAATTTGTTTCGACATTAAAATCAATCAAACAAATAATTGTTGTATTGTTTGTTTGAATAACAAATGTTTTGATTGATAACGTGATTATCAAAACACGAAATTTATTTCGTTTTAAATTTATTTTCAATGTTTTAACGACAAACATCAAATTCGTTTTTTTTTCGACGATTGATTTTGATTTTGATTGCGTTTTTTTTGAATTTGCGCATAATTTTCGCACACAAAATCATTTGTTATGTGATTCGATTTGTGACATGAAAAACATGTGCGTTTTCGAATTCTGAAAATGCGAAATTGTGATTTTGATTTCGATTTTTATTTTTTTTTTTTTCATTTTGTTGATTTTGTTGCGATTTCGAAAATTGATTTTGATTATTTTTTGAACGTTGTCAAATTCAACAAATCTGTTACGCGAAATTTTTTTTGTTTTTATTTTTATCGTCGTCATTGTCATTTTCGTGATTTTTTTGATCATTTTCACTATTTTGTTTTGTTTTCGTAACATTGTTCGACGATTTATTTAACGTATTATCGTTGACAAACAATTATTTCGCAATCAACAAATTGACGACTAATTTGAAATAAAAATCGATTTTATGATTTCGTATTTTTACACATTTGATGCAAATGAAAACATGAACTTTAATTAACAATTTTTTTGTCGTTTCTCGTTCGAAACGTGACGTTTCAATTTGTTTCACAATTTAATTAAATATTGATTGAACGTAACAATGTTTTGTTGAAACAATTGTTTGACATTTTCAATGACAATAGTCGTGTTCATGACACGAATCATCGAATTGTTAAACAACGTCAACAAATAATTTTTATATTGTTTTCATGTTTGTTTTTCAAATTGAACATCAACATAATTACGTCATTGATTTTTTTTTGTCGTTATCAAGAACGACGTCGATCAATTTGTTTTCATTTTTTTTGTTTGAAAATTAACAAAATCGAAAACGATATATTTTTCGCAATCACGCAATCAATTTTTCAAATTGTTTCAATTTTCACATTTTTGCGTGTTTGAAATTTTTGATCGTGCGATTCGTTTTTTGATATGCGAAAACGAATTTTCATATTAATTATCGTTGTTGCGACGACGACGACGATTTCGATCACGTTTCGTTTTTGTTTTGATCAAAATATTTTAAAATCATTGAATTTTGATTCAATTTTCAACATTTTGATACGCATTTTCATTTGTTTGAAAATCACGTTTGAATCGACAACAACAAACACAACGATATCGCTATTTGACGACAACGAAACAAAATTGTTTTTTCGTTGTGTTTCATTTTGATTAGAATGCGTAACAAATGTTGAATTGAAAAATTGATCAACATTTGAAATCAAAAATTCGAAAATTGAAATGTGTTTAATTGAAACGTCGACATTTTCAAAATCGACAAAATCATCGTTTTTATCGAAATTTTCGAATTGAACATCATCGAACAACTCAATAATTCGATTGATAAAAAAAAAAAACATAAAAAAATTGTTTGATGAAATAATGTTTAATTGTAATGCAATCGATACGATCGCACGATCACGAATTTGCGAACGAATTTCGCGACGACGAAACGCATTTGTTGAATTGAACATTTTTAATCGAACAATTTTTGATATAAAGCAATTAAAATTGTAAAAATGTAAATATTGCGTAATTAAAATGTGCGAATAATAATATGAATTGCTATAATAAATGTTAAACACATAATAAAACTAATTGTTATAAAACAGAAAAAAATTCGTAAAATTTCGAATATATAAACATGAAATGCGACAATTAAATTCGTAACGTTTTAACGTTCGTTTGATCGATTTCGTTTCATTACATCGATGTTGTTTAAACGAACGATGTATTTTAAAAAAATTTGTTTTTGAATCGATGAAAAAATTGTATGTATTGAACGAATGTAAATGATTATCGTTGCATTGTATTATTATCGAAATTACGTACAAAAATAAATACAATTTGATTGCGCAAATGTTTTTAATAATAATCGATTTTGACACGTTTCGTTTAATCGATCAATCAAAAATTTTGATTTTATTCGTGTTTATATTTCAATTTTTTGTCATCGTACTTTTCAATATTTTCATTCGATGACAATTATGTTCATTGCATTCGTGAATGCGATTTTCATTGAATTTCAATTTTTGCATTGATTGTGATTTTCATTGAATGTTAATTCGTGCAACGACGTAATTTTCATTGAATTTCAATTTTTACGTTCATTGATGAAAAAAACATTGAATTTTTTTGATCAAAAAATCGAATTCGAACGATTTCGAAAAAAATTATTTTGAATTATTATGCAATTCGAATATGAACACGATCAACGAATTTCTGTTTTCAATCATAATTTGTTTGATTCGTACAATCGAATCATCATCGCTTTAAAATGAAAAAAATGACGTGATTTCAATCAAACTCGAATTTTTTAACTATTGACGAGAAAAACATTGATTTTTTTGATCAAAAACTAAATTCGAACGATTTCAAAAAAATCATTTTGAATTATTATGCAATTCAAATTTGAACACGATCAACGAATTTTTGTTTTCGATTATAATTCGTCAAATGTGTACGATTGAATTATCAGCATTTTAACATGAAAAAAACAATTTTGATTATTGAAAAAATCTAATTGATTTTCGATTTTTTCAATTTCAATTGTTTCACGAATTTCTTGAATTTATTTTTTGACAATGATTTAATTAAATCATCGATTATCATGTTTGCATTTGAAACGTAATTTAATTGAATCAAATTTTTTGATGCAAATTTTTGATGTTATGATAAATCACATCAATGTGTTTTGATCGTTCGTGAATATGTACGTTTTTGATCAACAAATTAACGATTTGATTATTTTTCAAAAATTGCATTGATAAACAAATTTCATGTTTATCGTTTTGAATGATTGTTATTTGATTCAATTCGATTTCGAAATATTTGATGAAATTCAAATTTCGAAAAAATTGTGTTATTCATAGTTTTTTTTTAGCGCATGTCGATAAAATCATATATTCGATTTCAATAATTGAAATAACAATCGATTTCTGTTTACGATTCATTCATGATATTGATTTTTCAACGAACATGTAAACGTATTCGAAAATCGATTTTTTGTTCAATTTATCGATTGCGTAATCAAAATTCGAATAAATTTTGATTTTGAAATTTTTATTGTTGTTCAATTTCAAATCGTATACAAAATTTAAATCGATGATCGATCGAATGTAACGAAACAAAATTTTTATTGTTTTGTCGTGATGTTTCGCAAAATTATTGAAATATTGATTTAATCGTTTTAATACGAAAACGATATTTGAACGAGTGTGTATGACAATATACATGAATTTTTCAATTTTGTGTTGATAGTTTTTAAATCAATTCGTTCGTCGTTCGATTCAATTGATTTGAATGAATCGTAATCGTTCATGAATAATTTCGTGCGTTCGTGTTTATCGATGTTCATATGCAATTCATTCAATATTTCGTTCAAATAATGAATTTGATTCAATCGAATAATTTGTTTTTACGATCGCGAATGATTTTAATATCAAAAATTTTTTTCATTTTTTTTCAAATTTTTGATTTTGAATATTTTTTTGAATTCATCTTTGAATCAATTGATTTGTTCGTTAAATTTGACGACAACAAAATGTCATTCACGTAAAAAAATAATATAATTTTTCGTTTTTATAACGAAACATGCAAAAATCAATCGAAATTTGTTCGAAATTCAATTTGTGCAATTTTTTTACGCAACGTTCGTGTCAATTTTTAATCGTTTGTTTCAATTTATAAAGATTTCGACGAATCAAAAATGTTTGTTCAAAAATAAATTCACGTCGAATGACGATTTCATGTAAATTATTTTTTTTAAAAATGATTTCGTGAAAACATTGTTGACGTTCATTTAATAACATTCGAGATTTTTCAACGCGACGATGACAAAAAACAAACAAAAAATATCGAATTTGACAATTGAAACAAAAATATTTATATAGTTTATTTCATATATTTGCGAGAAATTTTTGCAACGAATTTGATTTTCAATTTGTTCAACGTATCATTCACATGCATTTTAATTTTGAATATTCATTTATTAATGACGATATTGACGTTTTTCGATGAAATGACGACGTTTCAAATTTCATTAACTATTAACGTCGTCAATTCGATTTGAATAGTTTCGAATCAAAATTTATTTCAAATGAAATCATTGACAATTTTTTGATAATTTTCGAACACAAATATGATTAGCTTTTCAACGAATTGTCGATTTATTTTTTTGTTGTTGCAAATAAAATTCATTTATCGTGTTCGCATGTATCAAAATTTTCGATTAAAAAATCATCATGACGCGTGCAATTTTGTTGCGATATTCATTTCGTTTTTTCGTTCGTGATATTTCGTTTACGTTTAAAAATTGTTACGTGAAAAATTGTTGCATCATGCGTGAAAATTTCGTAAAAAATATTAATTTAACACGCGTTTAAATTGTCGATTTGACGATAAATTCGTTAATTTCATTTTTTTCATTTGATGTATCGATAAATTCATCGTTTTTTTCATGTGCATTGATTGATTTTTTTTTTTTTTTCGAAATCATAAACGCAATAAAAATCAAAAATTTCGTAAAAATTGATGCAACAAATGTTGATGCAAACGTCGATGTCATCGAAACGATTGCAAATGCAAAAATTATTTTGCGTAATTTTTCGACAAATCGTTTTTCAAATAATTCGTTCATTGTAATCGTGAACAAATTTAACGATTCGTTTTTTCATTTTTCACGTTCAAAAACATTATTTTGTGATGTTTGATGACATCACGACGATCGAAAATTTTCATTTTGTATTGAATCGTGATGTTTTCGTCATAATTCATGAACACGTTTGATTTTTTTGTATTGACGAATTTATTCTTTTTATTTCTTTCAAATAATAATTTAATATTAACGAACGAATAACATTTGCATTTTCAAACGCGTATATAATTTATTGACAATTTAATATTTGTTCAAATTTCAATAAAACTTGTTGATTGTCGTCATTATTGATTTCGTGTTTATACGATTGCGAACATATACATTTTGTTTTTTTGTTTCAAATCAAAATTTTATAAACAATTTTGCATTTTGAATCATTGTTCGAATTTGATTTTCGATCGTTTTTATGACACGTTTTATTACGTCATTTTGAATGAAATTATACGAAACGATGTATTGTGAAACAATGTCGATAAATTCGCATCAAAAATCGAATATAAATTTCAATTTTTTGACGTTGTCACAACGTATTGTTTGTAATTTTCGTTGAATTTTTAATTTCATTTTCAATTTTCATTTGTTGAAAATTTTTGATGCATCGATTCGTTTGCGAAAAAATAAAATTCACGTTCGTCGAAAATGATTATTCACGATTTTTAAAAAATATTCGTAATCGAGTTTTGAAACGAATAAAAATTCACAAATATCGATAAATATCAATTTCAATATGTGAATTTTGCGTTCGATTAAACGACGATTATATGCATTAATCATTTTCGTAATCGCACATATTTTGCATGAATCGTTGCGATTTTTAACAATGAATATTGATTTGCGTAAAATTGTGATTTTGTGCAAATTTCGAAATTTTGCAAATTTCATATGATGGAAACGTCGATATTATAATTCGTATAAATCACGTTTTTTTTTGATTAACATTTGAATCAATATTTGAATCAACATTTGAATCAATATTTGAATCATATTTGAATCAATATTTGAATCAACATTTGAATCAATATTTGAATCAACATTCGATGATTGAAAATCGATTTCGATATCATTTCGAGAATCAATATTTGCATCGAGCAAAATTTCGTTCAAATTCACGATTGTTGACATTGCAAATGAAACAAACAAAATTTTAAAAAATTCAATTGCAAACATCGTGTTGTTCGTTAACAATGCGTATTTTTAAATTTTGATGTAATTTTGTTTATTATGTAAACATTTTTTTGAACGAATGTTCGAAATATTTCAACGTTTTGTTTATTGCGCATGAACAAATTATCGTTATTGAAATTTTTTATCAAATTTTTTTGATAAAATGTTTGTCGAATAGAAAATTGACGTCGAAATTAAATACATAAAATATTTTCGTCAACGTGTTTTCATCGTTTTTGACGTGCATCGTTATTGAATCACATTGATTTGAATACAATTTTTTTTTTCGATTTTAATCGTGCGCTTTTTAATCGATTTGAAAAATTCATTAAAAAATCGAAAATCGTCAATTATGTGAAACGAAACGTCAATGTTTGCAATTCAAACGAATTTGAAAAATTTATTGATCAATTCTTTGAATAAAACGACGATTTTTTCATGTGTTTTTCAATATTTGAATCGATGTCGATGTCGAAATTTGAATTGCTATTGAACGAAAAAAATCGACGACGTTGTACGTTTTGTGTTTTTATTTTTGCGTAAAAATTTTTTGATTTTTTGTTTTTCGTTCATTTTTTTAATTTTTCAAAAATCACATTTTGCGATTCGATGTGAATCATCGCAAAAAAAACATTTCGTTTTTTTCGTTTTAATTTTGAAACGACGAGAATTTTTGTCGAAATTGAAAAATCGTCGTTAAAATATGCGATAAAATTGACGACGATTGTTTTTGATCATTAATGTCGATTCGACGATTTTGTTTGCAATAAATTATGTTTTTTTTTTTTGCAATTTCTGAATAAATTTATCGATATCGAAATTGTTTTGTGCGTCGATTGCATCACGAATGACATCGTATTCAACAAACAAAAATGTTAAAAATGTTTAAAAACGACGTTTTGATTTAAACAAACTCGTTATGTTTGATTGCATGTTTGCAATTTTGCGATTTTTTTGATGATATCGATATAGACAATTTCAATAATCGTGTTTGAAAATTTTTTGTAATTCATGAATTTTTGCAACAATTGTCGTTCAATTGTAACAAATTTTTGTTTGTATTTGTTGACAAAAATTTTTCAAATTTTTTGACAATTTTTAATTTCGTCATTAATTTTTAATTATCGTCATCGATACATTCAATGAATTAATATTGTGTTTTTGCGTCGAATTTTTTTCAATTTTTTTTCATCAAAATTCAAATCGACATTTCATTTTGATTTTCGAAAATTATTCGATAACAATTTCGACACATAATTTGAATCGACGATCATTCAAATTTTTCGTCGATGAATTATTGTTTCATTAATTTGAATCATTTTTCGCAATTTTGACAAATAAAAATATCGCAAACTCGACGCGCGTTAAATTTGTTAAATTCGAAATCGTTTATGATGCGTGATGTAATATGTAAATACAAATAGACTCGAAAATTTTTTAAAAAAACTTTGTCGAAAATTCTTAAAGTTAAAATCAAATTTGATAAAATTGTTTAAATTTTCGCAAAATTTCAATGATCTCGCATTCGTTTTGCGATTTCATCGATTTCGCATTTTAATAACATTTGCATTCAATAAATAAAACATACAAACGAAAATTCGTTTTGAAATTCGAAATTGATTTTATTCAAATAATCGACAATATCGAAAATCGATCGAATGCGCATGAAATTATGATCGAAATCGCATTGAAACGTTGCAAACATTGCGAAAAATTGAAAAACGAACACAAATTTCGCAATTTCGCAATTTTCAAAATCTCAAAAATATTGCGATAATGAATCGATTTTAACAATTTTTGAAACATTGAAATGCGTTCATTTTGATTTACAATTCTGACTAAATAAATGAAAATCATATGTGATTGTTAATTGAAATGTAAAATACGAAATAACTGTACAGACGAAAATGAATTAAACGAAATTTTTCGCAAACATTTCAACTGATCGTCTGACACAAATTTGACGACGACGAAATTTTCGAAATTTCAAAATTATTGCGATAATGAATCGATTTTTGTCATTTTTGCAACATTAAAATGCGTTTATTCAAATTTACAATTTTGATTAAATAAATGAAAATCATATGTGATTGCTGATTGATGTGCAAAATGCGAAACAATTGTACGAATTTTCGCATTCAAAATGAGTTTTAATGATTGATGAAATGAAATATAATCGTTTTTTTTTTTGAGAATTTGAATTTTCAATTGATAAAATTTATCGAATTTAAAAAATACGATTTCAAAATTGATTAAAATTTTTTTCGATCGATCATTCGCGTTAAGCGAATATATTGAACATTTTTTTATAAATTGTGTTTTATGAATTCGAATGTAAATTTTTTTTATTGTCGTGTGCTTTTTCGTGAAATTGTCGATCGAATCGTGTAAATTTTCTTTATTGTTTTAACGCAATCGAACGATGAATTTTTTTTCACAATTGTTTGATTTTCGTGATTTCGTAATCGAACGATTGACGTTGACAATCACAAAAATTTATGTTAATTCGAATCTCATAATTTATTGAACGAATATAAATGATTGTCATTGCATTGCATGCAATATTATCGAAATTACGTACAAAAGTAAATATAATTTGATTGCGCAAATGTTTTTAATAATAATCGATTTTGACACGTTTCGTTTAATCGATCAATCAGAAATTTTGATTTTATTCGTGTTCATATTTCAGTTTTCTGTCATCGTATTTTTCAACAATATGAGTTGATGCGTAATTTTTCGAAAATCGATTTTCTTGACGTGTTTTTGAAAAATACGAATTTGAAAACTATATGCACGTATTGTTTCAACGACATTGAAATATCTTTCATTTTTCAACGAATTGAGAATTCATTTCATTCGTTGTTCAAGTGTTTCGTAAATTGCACTCATTTTGAATGATCGTTAAAAAAAAAAATCGAAAAAAAAAAACGTCAATTAGAAACGAACGTCAAATGAAACGCATTAAGAGTTTCGCGATTAATGCAACACGATTATTAACGTATGCGTATTTCATCGAAAAGTTCGTTTAAATGCGAATTCGCAAATTTTCTTCTCGCAAGAAATTATAACGAGTTTTCGTCAATAATTGAGTTTTCACAACAACAACAAGTACAAATGAATTAAAAATTTGTACTGTTGTTTAAAAACATATGACTGAATTCATTTGCAAGTTCAAAACAATGTATTTACAACATTGAAATTTCAATGTTGTAAAACAAAATTGCCAAAATATACTAAATTTAAGCTTATTTTAGCAAATATTTTTTGAACTTCAATTTCTCTGACGTTTTCAATGCGAAAAAAGACATATTATCGTATGTAACGTTTTTTAAATCGAACAACAATTGTTTTTATATCAATCAAAACATTTCAAAGAATTGTGTGTTTTCAAAAATCTCAAAAATTCGAAATTGCGAAAATCGTTTTTTATTCGTAGATATTGCGGAGAGAGGATTTGCGAGCTGCATTCAAGCGAGCTTTTCGATGAGATATGCATACGCTAATAATGCAATCCCATTAAGCTGCATTAGGCTCAGCAATGCTTACAAAATCAATCGCGCCGAGCGCTTTTGGCCCACGTCGCGGTCTGACTTCTGAGACTTCTCAAACACGATAGTATGCCGAAGTCTTTGTGACAATTTCCGACGTTTTCCAGTGCAATGGATCCAATTACAGCAACGGGTGCAGCGGCCAGTATAATACAGCTAGTGGAAACTATTGGAAAAGCCATTCAGTATCTTAGCGACATCAAAAACGAGAAGAAAGAAAGGACTAGGCTTTCTCGCGAACTTGGTACTCTCTGCAACCTCCTACTAGACCTGGAAGACAAGCTCAACGAGAGCAATGAAAAAGACCAATGGATGGACGGTTTGCGCTCCTTGGCATTGCCCCATGGACCGATCGAGCAGCTCAAGGAGGCTTTGGCCAAAGTACTCAAGAAATTCGAGCCTAAGTCAGGTATGGGCAGCTTGAAGGGAACTCTCTTATGGCCGTTCGACCGAAAAGAAGTAGAGCAGATCCTGGGCCAGATCGAGCGGCAGAAATCAACTATCAATTATGCCTTGCAGGGCGATCAGATGAACCTGCAGAAAGCAATCAAAGCTGATACAGGGCAAATCCCCGACGTTGTCAGTGGCTTGCAGGACATCAAGCTCGGTGTGGATAGTATCGAGAACGAACGGAAAGGTACGTCATATTACCTGTTCCCTCCTGGAATTCTTATTCTATCGAATTGGTAATGCTTTCGCTTGTCAAAGAGCATATCAATGCTCAAGGGATATTGGAATGGTTCTTTCTCGAGAAGGCTGTAATCAAGCGCAATCGTGATCGTCAAAGACTCTCACGGTTATTCGATATAGATCAACAGTGATTCCTGAAGATAAAAATCGTCACACTTGTCTTAAATACGCATACACCAGGGCCTCGTCGCTGCCCTTTTTCTAGGTGTTACATGCAGTACCTATACCTGTATTGGCTAATGAGGATAATAGCCGCTAAAATACAGCGCATTGCGGAATGGATGTCTCCTCTTAATTTCGCGGACCGACAGTACGATGTACTTTCTCGAAGCTGCGGAGGTACGGGACAATGGTTCCTTGAGACTACTCAAGCTAAAAATTGGGTTTCTGATCCTGACAAGTCGTCACTATGGTGTAGCGGAATCCCAGGTCAGGATACTTCTTTCGCACGTTCTTGATTGCATCCATGATCCGGAATCCGATGGAGACGTTCTTTACACTATTTGGCCCTGCTCATCCATGTTACAGGCGCTGGGAAAACAACAATTGCCGCCATCACCTCAGAAAGTTTACAAAAATCTTTGGCGAATGATAGCTCCGTCGCTGTGGCTTCGATCTATTGCAATTACAAAGACAAGATGGCTCAGACACCGACCACTCTTCTTGCAAGCATTTGGTCACAGATAAGACGAGAAGGCACCCTCGATCCTGAAGTAGAGGCTCTGTACGACCGCCAGCCAAATTCCAGCCCCAGACTTGAAGAGGTGTGCAAGATCCTGAGAGCTGAGGTACGTCTCTGAAATTCCCTTCCGAAGATCTTGAACGGGCGGTGTAGTTTATATCTTGTGACCGGACTGTGCTTGTGGTTTATTATACTGTGTATTATGACTCAAAGTGGGGATACTAAGCACTAAAATATGTCCAGGTCCACAAATTTAGCAAAGTCTTCGTAATCGTTGATGCTTTCGATGAAAGTGAGCCAGCATATCGGCTAAGACTGCTGACGGAGCTAAGAGCGCTCCAACCAAAGCTGAAGCTCATGATCACATCCCGCTTTTTCGACTCTTTGGGTACCGATATGGGTGTTGATGCCGACATTGAGATACTTGCAAGTGACTCGGATATCGAAAGATTTGTCCAAGAGACAGTCAAGGCAACTCCAAGGCTTCAGCGATGGATTTCAACGGAAGCGTCTCTTTTATCTATGATCATTGAAAAGGTCACAGAAGCAGCTCAACAAATGTGAGTCGTTCTCAACAACTCCTCGTCATAGATGTGTTTCTTGTTGTTTCCATGGCGGACTCACAGACCGTCACTGTAGGTTTTTGATGGCCAAGCTTTTGATGGATTCAATTCGGACGAAGATGACGCGAAAAGCGTTACAGATCTCTCTTGAAGAGCTTCCCAAGACTCTTCATGCTACTTACGACGATGCTCTCGATCGCATCAACAAGCAGAATGAAGACGAAAAGTTCTTGGCTGAGCGTATATTATCCTGGGTCTCGTATGCATTTCGTCCCTTGGATGTCATGGAGCTTAGACACGCTTTGGCGGTCACTCCAGGCGAAGATGCCTTCGACCCAACAAACATGCCGGACGAAGAAGATCTTACATCTGTCTGTGCTGGTTTGATATTCGTCGAGGAAGGAAGTAAGGTTGTGCGATTAGCTCACTATACTGCGCAAGACTATCTCGATCGAATTCGTGACACCGCATTTGCTGGAGCTCGCCATATGGTCGCTGCCACGTGCCTTACCTATCTAGCTTACGAAGGAAATAGGCTATGTAAGAATCACACCCATTACGTGTATCGCACAGGTTCTGCTGGCTATTACGAAGATTATGTCGAGCCCTCAGTGCAATGTCCCTACTCAGACGCAGATGATGGATTCGAATCCGCTAAAGATATTGTGGATGGCAAGACAGGTGCCTTCTTTCACGAAAAACAAGGATTGGCTCTGGCATTGTTTCAGTATGCCGCCTACTACTGGGCCCGTCACATCAAGGATAGACTAGAGGAAGCATTGGAACCTCTGGCTTTGAAACTCCTACTCGATGATAAGGCCCGGTCGTTAGCGCTCGCCCCTTTGAGAAGGCTATGGTGGATCACAAGGATCCGAGGACCTCTCACAATCGCGGTCCACTATAATCTCCGACATTTATTCAAAGTCCTGCTGAAGCATGAGGAACATGATATAAACGACGAGGATGGAGAAAGCTATCACGCCCTATTGGCGGCTTCAGAACTAGGCCGTGATCAAATCATCAAGCTCTTGCTCGAACATACTAATCTCAAATCGTCCATCGAAGCTGATAGGAACGTCATCCGTACGCCAGTCGCATGGGTAGCTTGGACTGGTAATCGAAGCGCAGTGCGCCTCCTACTCAGCAGCGCAAACCTCGTCACCAAAGACACCCCTGAATCATCGATATACTCCCTCTATGAAACGCAAAAGCTCCCAGAACAAGAAGATGATCTCCTTGACGGTATGCGCAAACTCCATCTCCCGGTGACCCTTCCCCTCATCGCGGTCCTCTCCAACGCGTACACGCTCCAAGAAGCTCTCTCAAGCCCTGACGTTAACGTGGAAGAGCGAGATCCCACCCATGAGAAGACCGCCCTCCACCACGCCTCTCAGTCCGGCCGTACAGGTATTGTCCGTCTCCTACTGGCGGCAGGCGCCTCCCCTACCGCCATAGACTACTACGGCGAAACGCCACTGCACTACGCCGTTGACAGTGGCAATCTCGAAGTAGTGAAACTCCTCGTCCTGAATGGGGCAGATCTATCCATAAGAAATGATAACGGCCAGTTACCAACGGAGATGTTCCGCGTGAGGCCAGGCGATATCCCATGTCCAGTACATCAAGACGAGAGGTGGGAAGAGACCCATGAGTTCTTGATGGAGACGGTGACGCGGAGGAAAGTGGAAAGTAGGGCGCAGAAAATGGAGTTTGGGAGGAAGTATGGGGCTAGTTGGAGAGAGTTCAACAAGGAAGCTAGAGAGGGAAAGGACAAGGCCTGAATGGAGGTCTCTCGCTGGGTAACAGTACTCATTGTGGTATTGGGCGACTAATCATGAGTAGCTCTTCGGATTAGCCCGAGACACGCCAGCCAGTCTGAGTCTGAGAACCAGGACTCTGCATTCAGCCTGATGAGCCCCCTGGTCATGCGAAGGAGGACACCAAGAGCATGAGCCTTAATACGCTTTCACATGCGAGCGACAAAATCGCGTCACAAACGCTGATCCTTATGCACCACCACGTCAACGCGTCAAAGCATCAGATGGGTCTGTATGAGTACGTCACCGCCTCCTTCGACTCGCACCATGAGTATTTCTAGCAACGGAGACAGTTGTTGGTGACTTGGTAACGTGATGAAGCACGAACGTCATGAAGAGTGATATCATCCAGAATTCCACAGAATACGCCAATGCCAGGACTGTCAGTATCAATACCTGTTCATAAATCAGCCATAGGTTCACTCCACAGTATGACCATCAACTCAAACTACCTTAACGCTCTTTCTGGTCTATGTTCAAGGGTCGAAAAGTTAACTGATCAAGCCGAGCAGAACGGTAACGATGATCAATGTTAACAGCATCACCGGCATCTGCCATACCAGGACCTACAACTTTGGAAGTCTCGAATCGCTTAAATTCGACAATGCTGCATGCGGATCGTGCTCAAGAGACACACGTGATACGAAGTTCATGGATTTCGGCGTCACTCGCCGTCGAATGGTGCAGAGCGATGCTTTACGAAGATGCTTTATCTCATGCACTGGTGGAGGATGGCACTTCAAACTTTGCGCCACCGTGATTCCGACAGCTGAACAGCCTACAGGCTGTTCTGACACTCGCTCCGATCAACTTTCGGCCATGTGATACTCGGGCCAAAAGTGCCATATCGGTCAGTGCATAAGATATTTCACCCGTGCCATCTGTTGGTGTAAACTCACCATCAAAGATAATGTCAAGACGTTATATTGTTATAAACTAGAGTGCAAACTCTGTACAATAATTCACATTCATCACATGTACGATAGATAATATTATCATGAATAATAAACACGTTGCACTTTACATATTTGTAACAAATTATGAGCTCGACAATGTTTGTCAAATATCATTCGAATCGATTCATATTATTTTACAACGTTCAAACGTTGATTTCATGCATCGATCGAAAAATCTCTGATTGATTAAACGACGATCAAACTCGAAAACATCAAACTGAGTTCACAACGAGCTTATCGTCATTTAGTGTCGTCAATAGAATGCATATTGTTTATTTTAACGATCGTCATCTAGTTTCTCAAAAATTCAAAAAATCAACATCGACGTCGATCGATGAAAACGTCATTCATCGTTCAAACGAACGTCAAATCCGAACGCACGATCGATCACTCGATCTCGATAAAAACGTTTTCAAAAACACGAAATTTCACATACACAATTCGATAATTCAATGAATTCGTCATTGTTTCGAATTGATGTTTCGAATTCATTTGTTACGAAATGAAAAAAAAAACAAATACGACATGAAATTCACACGTTTTACACGACTTCACGAATCACATACGTTTTATTTCTTTTTTTTTTTCATTTATACGATTCAAATTTTCAAATTCAAATATCACAATGATTACGTCAAACATCATTTACAGTTTTGTCGTTTTCATTTCAAAATCAAAACAATATTTCAATTGAAAAATCGACGTCAAAAACGATTTTCGAATCAATCATGTTGAATGAACAATCAATTTATCAATAAAATCAATGTTTATCGTCGAATTTTTACACAACAAAAATATCGATTGAAATTTCATCGATGCAAAAACGAAAATCAAATTCACGAATTTCATCATCGTCGTCGAAAAACACGAACGAAATTTGAATAAAATTTTTTTTTATTTGTTCAATGCAATGAACGTCAATCATCGTTTTTTTATCATTGTCATAACGAATTCAACATCATTGATTTATTGAACAAAAATAGCAAAACGTTTCAAAAAAAATATTTTCGTTTTTTTCGTCGATATCATTTTCGATTTCATTGATCGATTTGTTATTTTAACGAACGTCGAATTTTACATCAAAATCGTTAAATCATTACACAATCAATTGATCATCGAAAACGCTGATTCGAAATTCATTGTCGACGTATTTTGTCAAAATATCTTGTTATTCAAAATGCACAAATTAATTTATTTCAATTATTTCGTGATTCGTTAACGTGACGAATGAATTTTCGAAAACACAAATTTCATCGAAATCGAAATTTTTTTTCTGAATTTCGTTAAAGTCATTATCGATACGATAGCAGAATCAAACTCAATTGCATTGATCGTTGATCGTTTCGAAAAATTTAAACGTATTCGTTTTAATATATCAAGATTTGAATATATCGATTTTTTTTGCATCAATCAAAAATGCATAAACAACGATTTCATCAAACATGATTTTGAAAAATGTTACTATAATCACTCAAAAAGCGCTTTCAAAAAATGAATTGATAAAAACATGTTTGATCATTCATACGACAAAATTTTGAAAAAATTCAAAATTCACAATAACAATCAACGTCGTTGATTGAATTTTGAAAACAAATTTTGTTCATTAATCATTCAATCAACGATATGTTGTGATACACAAATTCGAACATCAACATTCACGTGTACAAAAATCGAGATTTGATACATTTTTTCATGTTTCACATCGAGCATGTTGTAATTGCAAACAAAATTCGTTTCATTGTTGAAAAAAAAATTAAATTATTGCTCGTTTTTTTTTACAACAATGCAAATGATCAATTCATTGATTTGTCAATTTTTTATATGTCAAACTCGTCAACAAATTTGCTGTCAATATCAACATTCGAAAAACAAAACGTTTATTGAAACATTGAAAATCACATTTTCAAACATCAAAACAAATCAATCGAATTTTTTTTTTTGCAAAACAACGAATTATACGTTTTGAAAACGCAATCACATCAAATGATTGCATTGTCAACAACATCATCATTGTCGTTTATCGTATGACATCGAAATTTGAATCACATGAATTTCTTTTTATTACGTCAATATTTAAAGAAATTGAATCATTTTTATCAAAACGATTGCAAAAATAATCATTGCGATGTTTGCAAATTAATCAAAACAAAAAAAAAATCGAATAGAAAAAATATTCATCATGTCGAAAAAACGTTTCATATTATTCACATTGATTTAATATCAATAACGATCGAAAATTTTGAAAATGAACGTTATTACATCAATATCATCGATGACAAATCACGTTGAACGAAAATATACATCGTCAAAAACAAACACGAATGATTACAATGTTTTATCAAATACATCAATTGAATCAAACGTCAATTCGATGTTGACGTCAAAATCGTATATACAAATTATGACAACGAATTTCGCAACACGTAATCAATCAATTATTTTGACAATCAAAACATTGAATTCAATTCAATTTTAACAAATGTTCAGAACGTCAATGATGTAATCGAAACACATCAACGTATTTTCATCATCATGATCAAAACAACGTTATTGACGAAAAACATATCGAATTTTTGTGATCAAACATCACACATGCAATGACGTATATCAAAAATCGACGTTCAATTTCGTATTTTGAAAATCAATCATCGTTCGAAAATATTTACGAACAATTTTCGAAATTGACGAACATGTATTCATTCGAATCAATCGTTTACGTCGTCATCAACAAAAAAATCAAAAATCATTTGAAATCGAATGTCGAAAAAAATTTTTCATCGAATATGACGATGACATCATTTATCGAATTTATATATCGATTAGTCAAAAATCGAACGCGTCAAAAATTTCGATATTTATAATCACAAATCAACATCAAAGATTGATATCGAATTCGATGAAAATTTTATCGAATCAATTATTGATTCAACAATGATGAATTTTTTTGTTATTCACATTGAATTCATTGCAAAAAAAACAAAAAATTCAATTTCAAATTTTTCAAAACATTGAAATTCGATCACATATCAAAATCAAATTTTCAAATATCATTATACAAAAATCAATGACGTCACAACAGCAAAAAAATTTTCAAAAAATTTTACAAAAATACGTTACAATGCGCTCAAACAAAAAAACAATTCGAATAAATTTTTTATGAATTTTATCGTTTACAATGTCATAATTTTTGTCAGTTTCACGATGTTTCATTTAGCAATGCGTGAGTTGTTCGCGAATTGAAATTCAAGTTCAAATGATTTAGTTGTTTTGTTCGACAGCATTGCTGATTTTCAATCAATTTCAATTACAGACGCTGAATTTGATACGATCAATTTCGTTTCATTGTTGATCGATTACGTCGAAAACATCGACGTTTTTTCGTTTGAAAAATTCATAACAATGTTGACGATTGACGAGAAAAAATCAAATAACTACAACGACGTCGCACGAAATTTTCATTTCTCACAATGATTAAAAACAATGAGAAAAAAACTCGATTTTTTATCGAAAAATCACATTTGAAATCTAGTAAATTTTACGCTCGATGAGAAAAAATCGTTGAACGATAAATGAGTTTACAAATTCAAACGCAATGTCGATGACGTTGTAATACGATACAAAATTAAATGATGCGTCAAAAAGTTTCTACAACAATACGATATTGATTTTGATTTTTTTTTTTTTTTTCGTCGTCAAATCAATGATTTTTCGAGTTTTATTCGTCGTCGTCGTTTTTTTGAATTTGAAAATTGAACAAATGAACGTGAAAATTGCGTTTTTATACGAATTCATTGATTCAAACATTTACGTTAAATATTCAATTGAATGTGACAATGACAAAACTATTTGCAAATTGAACAAAACATTGTATGATTTAAAACAATCATTCAAACTATGATATAAACGTTTGTTCGAATTTTTTTACAAAAATTAGTTTTCAATTTTTTCGACGCGAATCAAAGCATATTCATCACGAATGTTGATTTCAAAAATTTTATCATTATTACATGAATCGATGATATCAAAATCATTGTTTTCAATAAAATCATGATTAATAAAGCAAAAACGAAACTCAATAACGCTTTCGATATGATTGATTTTGAGTCAATAAATTTCTATCTTGATATGATCATTTTCAGAAATCGCGAAATGCACATAATTCGTTTTAATCAAAAGACATATATTCAACGCGTCGTTAAAAAATTCGATTTACAAAATGCGAAATCAATTCGAACACTCATGAAAAAATCATTTGATTCAATTTTCAACGCTAATCAAATCATCGATCAAAATATCAAACAATATCAAACAATGATGAATTCAATCATATTTGCAATGATAGAAATCAAATCAAATGTAACGAATGCGATTTTCATAATCAATCGATTTGTTCAGAATTTCAATTTTAATCATATCAAAACAATCAAACGTGTTATAATTTATTTCAATTTCACGATTGATTTTTGCATGATTTACGACAATAATTTCAACAAAAAATTAGACATCGAAACATACTGCGATGCAAATTGAATTCGTGACAAAATTTTCAAAAAATTCATCGAAACATATCTGTTTTTATTAAACGACGACTCGATAAATTGAATATCAAAATTTTAATTCATCGTGATCACGTTTATTTGCGTCGTCGAATATATGATCATATCATTCGTCGTCAAAGAAATTATTTGATTTAAACAATTATTCGTTGATTTACGAATTCAAAATCAATCGAACAATTACGTTAAAATATTGATAAATACGAACAGTCAAAACGTCAAAACATTCAATAAGAATTCGATATATCATGATCGCATCAAGCACGTCGATATCGTATATCATTATGTAAAAAACGAGATTAAAAAAATCGTATTGAATTTAAATACATAACGATCGACATTATGTCAATCGACGATTTCATCAAATCTTTATTTTCGTTCAAATATCAACGATTTATCGACATGCTCGAAATGAATTAAACATCATGATTTTATATTTTTGCAAATTCGAAAAAGAATGTTGAAATAAATTCATCATTAAAAACAATGTCAAAACGTTATTCTGTTATAAATTAGCGTGCAAATTCTGTACAATAATTCACATTCATTACATGTACGATAGATAATATTATCATGAATAATAAGCACGTTGCATTTTACATATTTGTAACATCATCAATATGTGTCAAGCTAACGAATGTCAAACTACGAAAAGAAAACGACGATATACTAAAGATTCTGATCGACGAATTGAACTGAATGATGAACGAGATGAACTATCTAAGCGAAAAATATCTCAATCGACTTGACTTGAACATCAAGTCGAAATTTGTCTTAGATGAGAAAAAAATTAATGTACATATATGTTGCGCTTTTTTGCTGATTTGTGCACAACGCTTTTTTTTTTTCATTGTAAGAAAAAATCGTCGAGATAATAATGTCTGAAGCGTATTATTTCGAATAGAAACATCAAGCAATCACTGTAGCTGTAGAAAATCTGATCTCAATCTTGCTCGTGTGTCGATGTGACAAAATCTGATTGAAATGATTGTATCTTAGTCGCTTAGCGAACGTCTAGAGAGAATGATTATTTAAAATAATTTCATTCAAAGTTTTCGATGTGCAGAACTCTTCTTAATGTTTGATACTCGTAAATTTTCTTTATCTCACAAGATTTTGAGTTCGTCATCAAGATTGCATGTCAAATCTAATTCTGAAACACTGACATTTGACGATACGAAGTAGTAAATCTTTTCAGTTCGATCAATACGTTGTTATTGAACATGAATTGAACGTTGTTAACATTATATCAATCATATAATTACACAAATATATTCAAATAATAAATAATGTAATGTTGACGTTGAATTATATCGATTGAAAACTTTGAATCTGTCGGAGGAAAAAGAATCTACAAGTGCCAAGCATTAGCAAGAGTTCTGCACATCGGAAGTTGATTGGTCCTTTAATTTAGTAAGCAAACTAGATAGCAGTGGCTTCAGGCTCCCACCTGGAGTTTCACTCATCGAAAATCCATATCAATGTGATCGGATTGACCACCTACGCCTTGTTCTGAATTTCAATGAGGGCTGAACTGAGATTTGAAGCCCGCTCCGAGTGCTCAGCGAATCAATCTAATAATCAACTAACATTTTATCGTGATGAGGACCGGACTAAGACTCGGGGCCTCCTTTACACCTGACCGACCCACGATTAGTTAGGTATTACTTGCTCATTATATTCAACCACTTCAATCTTTGCATACGGTTCTCGCAATCCGACACTATTACTCCTTTTGCATAAATTTCTCCAACTCAAAACCAGGCAATCATTGTATCGCATTGACGCAGCGCGCTTCAGCAACCCTTGGCATTTCGGGTGTTACATTTGTCATGATATTCGAGCTTGCTAGCCAAGAGCTATGCACTGAACGCTAGCCGGTCAAGAATTTCAAGACATTGGAGCCGCCGTGATAATACATACGTGCTTATGCTCATCACTATGGCGGGAGATCATATCCACCTACCTCTAGTCAAGGACCGTAATGAGATACGAGTCCTCAATATTCACCCGTCTCAGGATTTCACAGCCCCAATCACATGCGATATCCGGATAGTTTCACTGGACGATGATCCAGTATTTGATGCTCTATCGTGGTGCTGGGGTTCTGTCGAAGACACAGCGAAAATAGTCGTCGGCGGTAATTCCTTTTCTTGCAGGCAGAATCTGGACAGCGCTCTACGGCATCTACGAGACAAGGTCGAATGTATTACGCTGTGGGTTGATGCTGTTTGTATCAACCAGGGTGATCTCGGAGAGAAGAGCTCGCAAATTTTGCTTATGAGCCGAATATACGGGCATGCACATACCGTACGGATCTGGCTTGGAGAAGCAGCTGATGACAGCAGCGAGGCTGTCAGGGTAGTGAAACAACTACAGATGCAACCGGACCTTAAATCAGTCAAGCTTGATGGTCAAGAGTTGTCTGCAGAACAGCTCTGGGCTTTCACTTCGCTTTGCAAAAGGCCATGGTTCAAGAGGATATGGGTCGTCCAAGAATATGCACTAGCCCGTCAAGCGGTATTTTATTGTGGTTTTGATCGTTTCTCGTGGACAAACATTCGTAATTTCGTCCTTGGCAGTATAAACAATTTGGTCACAAATTCGAATAGGCCTTTGGATGAAGGATATTCCCTGACAATTAGTAGTAGTGTCATCGATGCTATTTCAAGCCTTATACATCTAGGCGACGTAAGTGATATGACTAGCGAAGGCAAGCAGCACGATATTTTCCCTCTTGAAACATTTCTAGCACTAAGCAGGCTCAATGCGACGGACCCACGAGATAAGGTCTACGGCTGCCTGGGCCTGCTACCCGGTTTTGAGGAGCTAATTATAATCGATTACAACTCCCCAGTAGAAGTTGTTTATGCGGAAACTACCTACGCATTGTTCTGCCAGATGAAATGCTTCGAGCCCTTATGCTATACATCAACAAAACGGGAGACCGTTTCATTGGAATTACCGTCGTGGTCCCTCGATTTCTCTCATGATTTAAACAAAGGCCCCGTTCTCTTCGACCACTTTTCAGCAGCAGGTGAATGGGGTTCCTGGACAGCACCGAGGCTGGTATACCCTTTACTCTGGATACGCAGTACGTTCTTCGATGAAATTGTATCGACCCACCACATTGTTCCTGATACCAAAGCTGACCATTGGAGCGGGGTTGATGTTTCAATGCAAAGATTTTTGCACACAGGCTGGCGATCCTTTTTTGGCCTCGACCTGGACACGACAGCCCACGAAGCATACGTTGGAGGTGGATCAATGGAAAACGCGTATTGGCGTACTGTCGTTTGCGACTTGTTTACAAACAACGCTTTCCGCGGCTGGAGCCGCATCCAGCGTAAAGACATCAACTCGTTTTTGAAATGGATTCGAAATACGCGAACTGGTATCGAACATTGGAACCCGGATGCAGAGATTTACCTTATTGCCACGCACGCAGTTAATATCCAACAAAACGCATACCTATTTTGTACGAAGCGAGGCTTTATTGGTATCTCGGCAGGACCATCCGATATTCAGGCAGGTGATCAGTTGCATTTTATCCATCGCGGAAATGTGCCATTTGCGCTTCGTCCCGTTCAGCACGACAACCAAGACTCTGTTTACGAGCTAGTCAATGAATGTTACGTGCATGGAATCATGGACGGCGAAGCATTCAGAGAGCCTCCATTACCCCACTCGAGATCGTTCAGGCAACACGAGCTTCGACGTCAACTTTTTGGAGGTCAACCGCTTGATAGAAATTTTCCAGTTGGCGACTGGCAGGATATTGCACTGACATAGTGTATGGCCTGCGACAGTGGCGATGCAACAATGAATGTTAATTCAGGTATGCATTGGTTTTTGGAATTGATACGAAAGTCTTGTCACAGCTGTCTTCGTTACAACTCTGTGACTGGAGCAAAGTCAGCTATTCCTTTTCAGGTCGGACATGTTACTTCCTGTGGTTCAATGTCAGAGAAAAACTGTGATATACTTCTTGGGCGCTATGGAGACAATTGATTTCTAAGCGCTCAGATCCTGACAAGGTCGGCCAAAGAATAGCGTTCCGATATTCAATTTTCTTGGAAATCTTGATTGAAACATCCGCTTTGACGATAGATCTTTGACGACATATGTCAAAAATTAACAAGTATATGAACTCTATTCAAACAGACCGTTCCACACAGACATGAGTATATAAATCTAACAAGAATCTCCTCTTGCTCTGAGACGCGATATTGCCAGCTTTGAACATTTCCTTTACGAACTGCTATATGCGTACACGGTAATAGAGAGTATTTAGAGACAGAATACCGCTGCTTGCTGATAGAGCGACCCATTTTCCATGAATGTCTAAAGGAAGATCTCACGTCAACATCTGTCTAAACCGATCCACATGCACGACTCTGAAAACGCTTACAAAACACAACTCACCCTAGGCACACTTTCTATGAAAATAGCTTCGAGTAACTAATATTCTAATACATGAAGAACTAAATAGCAGCTCTACTAAAAGACGGCTAGCAGTATAGGAACCCCCATCTTGATAAATGGACGTCCCAAATTCGATATAAGAATTCTTCAATCTGAATGACCCTCGAAATGGCCTTCGGAGGACTTCCGACCCACATCTCCTGTCAAATTCCGATTTTGCTCTACGAAAGTGACATCTTCGTTAGAGATACCTCATATCAATCTATCTATCTACTATCTACCTCGCTACCTCCGCCCTCCAGCCCACCGATTCACCTATTTCGTACCTCACCTTTCCATCGAATTGACCAAAACCGAAGAACTCCACAGCACAGTATGTCTACAACAAAATCATCGAATCTCTTACTCCGCTTTCGCGTTTTCTTCATTTCGCGACATTTGCATCGATACTTTCGGATATAGTCATGACCTTTTTTGCATCAAACGTCTCGCCGCCATCGGGAGGGATTTCGAGAGTAGGCAGTCTCATGAACTTAAAGGCTCAAAATTAAAAAGATGTCACTAGAATATAACTGCGGAATTAATGCGAGTCGGAGGTTGAAGTGAAATTGATCGCGGAGTAGAGAGCAGATTGTTGATGTTTTCTTCGTCTTTCTTGATGCTTTTTGAGTGTGATCGTTGAAAAGGCGATGGACCGAGAGATTTCATGTGTGAGTGTTAAACAGTCGAAAGGCCTTCGAGTGTCATTTTCGAGAACTATCTTCGGCTGAGAGTCCATTTATTGAACTTAGGGCGTCGATTTAGCAAGATGGAGGGTTTTTGTACTGCTTGCTCTGAAAGCTTTATAAATACAGGCTCATTTCTTATCAATCAAATATACTCCGAATTTACCTCGTAATGTATAGTGTATCGTGACCTGAATTTAACAGCTTCGAGTCTCGAAAACCCTATCCATAGGGGCGCCAAGAGAAGGATTATATGCTCGGGACGCCGAGAGCCAAGTCGATAAAATGTTGTAACCTTGCGAGTAGCTCGGGTCCGCTGAGAGATGATTTGTGTTTGAGATACATCGTCAGTTGAGCACAATATACCATGCAATGCTGCGAGGGAATTGTATGCTATCGCATCTACATGATCGCGCAAAAGATAATCCACGTCCAGAAAATTCCAACTTTGCTCTTCTAAGTTCAGATCTGTCTTTTCTAGCCACCAAGTTGCTTTTTCGATGTCTCGCAGTCAAATCTAGTAAAACGAAAATTGTGGAGACTCCGAAGGAATCATCAAAAGCGCGGTGAGATGTGTCGCGTCAAAAGGATGCAGCTACACTGTTTCTGATATCTCAGAATCGCGGTGACAGGATCATTCGTCTAACCAATAATTCCATTCCCGCACAAGCGATCTATCCACCATCCCCAAAAAATCGCTACTCAATCAGAAATAAAGTCTCAACAAAGAAACGCCGAAGAAGTTCATAGCAATCAAAATTCCCGAAATCGCTATTCAAAAACCCAGAGCAATAATCACTTCTCATCGAAGATACCGACCAGACTAACGATCCTGCATAAATCTGCGCGTGGCAGCAGGTACAAAGTCAATAATAACCTCCTCTCACCGTACTAAGGCTCTAAGTCTCGATCAAGACCCTTATATGTGTAGTAGGCGATAAAGGCTTCATGATGATGCTGTCGCGAAAGAAGTTTTTTTCTCCATGAAAGAAGAAGCTGAGTGAAGAGGGGAAGAGTGCGATGAAGGGGTAGATGTTGAAAAGTAGCTAGAGCACACTATGTATACCTGATGTTAGTGGAATTTGAGGTGTGTGTGGAGTCACAGTTGCTTAAATTCATAGTGTTCGTTATAATTTCGGATACGGTGAGTTTTTTTCGCCTTGGATGAAGGGATGTTACCTCAAGTTTCCCATCCAAGGGACTAAAATGGCTTGGATTCCATGATGGTGATTCGTGAGGAAATTTATCTCTCGCTTTGACATGTCTCTTAAGGGCAATCCTCAGCGATATCGCCGCTAGAAGACTGCATGTTGTAGACATCGTCACACTCATCTCATCCAGCTTTCGAAGTCGTTAGTATCACTTTCCGAACATAGTCCATCTTAAATTCATCTGCAAGAATCCAAGTCCCCGTAGTCCCGCTCAAAGCCACACGCTCATGCCTCCGGGACGTTATGCATCTGTATGAAGGAACTTGGTGAGTGACTCAGTTCGTGTGCAGCGATTTTGGAAATAGCATCTGTGGAAGTAGCAATAATGTCGCTTATTAATCTGTTCATTGTTTTCTGGGAGGGAGTGATGGGTTTTATATGAGCTTAGAAATAATTGGTTTATAAGTGAATGAGGAAACGAAGTCTGGATTAATGGAATTTAAGTTGATGAGCGAAGGTTTACATTATGATCATTAGACCAGGCTAGCACTTCCAGAACCAAAGCGTTGACTCTAGCGTAATATTTCTGTTTAGATTCAGACTTTTTCGAGTGGGTCCCTCGATAGGAGATGGAATTGAAAGCAAGGGGCTTGATTCATCGTCATGAAAGTGGAGGTCCATGGCCTTTATGGCCGATTTATTCTCTTCCATCTCTTGTGCAGTGGTCCCGACCGGACGTTTAGAGTCTCTTTTATTCATGATGTAGATACAAGTATGTATGAACACGAGGCAGATGCATCCTATGCTTAGTATGAGATGACTTCTCTAGTGCTCATTTCTTAAACTTGAATATAGGATTTGTCGGCTTGGTTGGTGGTTCCTCGCTGTTAGAGAAATAGGTATCGATGTGTAGCTATCATATGATGGACGTAGTGCATATGAGGATGGATTTGTTGCTGTTGTTCGGTTGGCGTGTCGCTAATGCGGTATTTTTCTAGTTGAATTGCGACTAGATCGTGGTAGAATAAGTACATTTGGTGGTCTTAGAATGTGAAAGATGGAAATAAACTCGAAGCCAATCTGTATAATATGCTATTGCCAACTCCCAGGCATAGGCAACGGTTCCTCCACCTCCAGATCGCTCTCGTCGTCAGAAATGTCTGAAGACTCTTTATCCTCCTCTTCGAGCACTTCAATGTCTATGTCAACATCGTTCGGGCCATCGCCGTACAAGAAAATGATGCGAATACTGTAGTTGTCCCAATAGTACGATTTGAGTATCTGATTAGGACGGAGTGACTGTTCAGTCTGGGCATACTCCCTGAGACTGTACCCTGCATTCACGAGCGCAGCGAACCACGAGCGAACAAGGGAGCGCCACAAAAGCTCAACGTCCCGAAGATCATCGGTATCTTTTCTCCTTCTCAAGACGGATGCGATCTCTATCACAATTGTATCGAGTGGTGTGTATCCATCATGATTCTGAGCGTGGACATCAGACCCTATCTCGAGTAACCTTTGAACGAGCGTATATGACTCAGTAACCTTACGATCATCACTCCTCTCTCTCTCCAATTTTGATACATTGAAGCACCAACTCCGCACAGCCCGATGTAGAACCGTGTCTCCAAAATTGTCTCTAGCTTCGGTCAATGTAGGGTAATTTTTCTTCTCAAATAGTGCGTCAAGCATCAAACGCGGACCGGATTGCGACAGATAATCTCTTGCTTTGGAATGAAAGATGGATCGACCCCAAATATCCCGCCTTTCGATATCCACATCAAAGTGATCTTGGCGGAGTAACCAAAGAAATGGTTCAGAAGGGCCTTGCCAGCCAAATAATACAGAAGGGCTGTCCGATACACAGTCTCTAGTTGTACCGATCATTGGATCGCTTTGACCCTTTTCTACCAGTATCCGTACAGTATCAAGAATTTTTCGCGCAGTTGCTCTTGGTCCAACGAATAAATGATCATAATTTGGATCCAATAGCGACACTTCCACGCGATCATTCGGTTCGTCAGAATCAATCCCGTTATCGTGTTTGTGAGACTCTTCGGCAAGGCACATCAGCGGCGTCCTAACGTAATGTCAGTACAACTATCCAAAGCGCTGGAACGTCAGAAGACGACAGTGATGCGGAAATCAGATACGATCAAGGATTTTACATACGGCTGTCCTGGTAAAGCTACAAAGTTTCCATCAGCTCCATAATCAATGAGCAGCTGGCATATCTCTGGTGAAGCCACAAGAGCTGCGATCTGTACAGAGTATACTAATGAGTACTTTCCATTTGTAGTGGATTTGTTCATCGCCAACTCACATGCAAAGGTGTCGCCCCGTCAGTAGTTAAATCAAAAGGAGAAGCTAGGCCATCATCGAGTAGCTGGCGCACTGTCTCAACATCTCCGTTTTGGCAGGCAATAAATATTGCGGCGTCCGGATCTCGTAAGTTGTAGGAAACCATCGTATACTGCCAATTACCAAATGATATCCGTGCAGAGACTATACACACTCTGTGCCCGAACCAAGGCGCAGGATGGAATTGTAATTCCCAGATAGCGTCCTCGCTTCCACGCCGTGTGGGTGCAGCATGGTGACGGTTTCCTTGTGAAAGCTGCGCTTTGCCATTAGAGAATGTCAAATATCCAATGGCAACCCAGTACGAATTGATAGAAGTCCATGTGACTCTGCCAACTTGCCTGGGCGGAGCTTGCGAAGAGTGAGACTTCAAAGGCGACAGCGTCAGACTATCTGATGGCTGCTGGATTATGGAGATTACCTCACGACGAGATAGACGAGTGGTGTGGTCAAGGATAGTCTTCAAATCGGTCGACTGTGAGGCGCTGGCGTGGCTTCAGTAAGAAAGCTTTCAGGTATCTCGGGGACCATAGCTTACTGCATGTGAACCTGATTACACATCATCAAAGGATTCATAGCTTGTTGCATCCGGAGGGTCACTCGATCGATCCTATCTTTGCGGAGGACCGCTTTGACACTTTTCCAGCCATAAGTTCTGATTTTACCAGTTGAACATGCTTCAAGCTCGTTCACCATTGATGTCAAATCTATTGCAATCTTCTTGCACAACTCAATAACTTTAGCAGCTGACCTTGCCGTTGACGTTTGTTGCCCATTTCGATATAGCTCCTCCATGTCACTCAGGGTATTTGCAAAGAGCTCTATCTCAAGGAGCTTGTCCTGTACCTCTGATGGAATATCCTTACTAGATTTTAGCAGTGTGTTTAGTTGGTAAGATTTGTCGATGATCTGAATTGCAAGAGAGGTTGCTCCAATGCCTCCGGCGACGATGCCAAAGATCTCGGCCATAGCTATCTATTCTCTGAAAGTTGGTGCCCGAGACAGGCCTCGTCGAGCTACATACAACGGGTAGATTTCTGCTAGTTCTTGCGTACCAGTAGAGGGGGATCGTGAGCGATGAGGAACCTCAGCCTTACGGAGCGATCCTTATGGCACCGAAAGAGGACGCGACATTTCTATGGATGTAGCTCTAATTGATGTATAGGACGATGGCACTACAGGAAAAGGGTAGAGGCCCGCCTACGATCACGATCTGAAGGAAAAGACAATGGACGGCAAGGTTTTGAGAGAAAAAAGTCCCGACGTAGCCTTGCGTTGGCTCATGCAGGAAGGTGATTGCCGTATGGCTGCGGCAGGCACAGCCGCTCGGTTGAACTTGCCAATTCCCATTTTCGAGGTAAGACCTATCAAAACGTAGATTCAAGAGCTGCCAATGGCGGGCAACCTGGCGGGCAACCTTGAAGAGCCTTCTGATCTGCCCGCAGAAGCAAGACACATGCTTGGAGTCCAAGCCATCCAAGGCATACTCTGAGGCTCGTGGCTATCCCATGGTCTGGTAATAAGTGGTGCTTATTTTTAGGATACACCGACAGATCTACGATTACCCGACTTCGGACGAAATCAGAAGATGATGTTGTCTTCATGTCACTTTCATATCGTCTTCAGATCGTTTTCATATGCTTTGTGCCAAACACGGGTAAGCGTGTTATCATATTGGGTGTATCGATGGCGATGCATGGGAGGCAAGATAGCACCACACCAGACCATGGGATACGCAACCTGTCTCGACGACCAAAAGAAAACGAAATAATAAGCTTCCAGGGAGCCCCAGCAGACATCGCAGGTCTGCCATGAAAGTACAAGATACTAGAGGAGGGTGTCTGTTGGGAGGCAGGAACAAGAAAACGGTAATTGGTCAATTAGCGAGACGTCACGTGGTCTGTCTTGTTCTAAATGCTTGGCACACGGCCGGCTGGAAATTCGCCTGTACCACACCCACAGATAGTAATGATTACGACCCCCTACACCAGACATCGAACGTACTGCAATTAAACCCTTCGAGCCACGATCTTGGCCTCCTGCCCATACGCCAAAAACAATGTTTTCTTTGTCGCTCGCTGAGGGTCCGATCCGGGAAGGGTTTGCATGACATCCAGCAACCTAGCATGGCTTTCCGTGAAATATTTCCCATGTGCAGAACGCTTGCAATTGCTTGGCACTCGTAGATCTTTTTTATCCCGAGTTCGTCACCAAGATTTCATGTCAAACCTAACCCTGAAATGAAAAAATTCTGGCATTTGACGATGTCAAATTTTCAACTCGATCAATATTTGATGATTCGACATTAAATTTACGATGTTATCAATGTATCGATCACATTATCGAACAAAAATGTTTATATAACAAATTATAATGTTGACGTTGAGTTACATCGATTGAAAATCTTGAATCTGTTGAAATAAAAAAGATCTACGAGTGTCAAACAATTTTAACGTGAAAAAAACGCTTGCGAATGTTTGACATTCTCGTCTCGAAATTTTCTCTCCCCATTTGTATGATAGTAATCTGAGAGAAATTTTCAGTTGATGTTTTAACGATCTTTTCAAGCATACAATTCGTTGAAGCCATAAATACTTCTGTATAATTATTTCTTGATGTTGCAAACATGTTTTTTCGCAAAATCTGAAGATTAATTTCAAGTCTTGTTTGAGAGACATTGGATGGAAAATCGATAAAACAACATCAAAAAACGACTATACAGAAGTATTTATGGTTTCAACGATTTGTATACTTGAAAAGATCTTTAAAACATGAATTGAAAATTCCTCTCAGATTACTATCATACAACTTTGGGAGGGGGTCCCGGGACGAGGATGCCAAGCATTCGCAAGCGTTTTTTCCACGCTAATTGCAAGCGTTCTGCACCCGGGAAATCCACACCAATTTCAGCCAGAGAAGATTGCAGCTCATCAACGAGCTTAGAAGTTTCGCAGACTCGCGTGCTCGCTGACGTGTATTGCGGCCTAATGACCCCAATCCATCTACCGTTGTTGCAAAGCGCAGCAGCTTTAAAGGTGTCGCTCCCTTCCCAACATGCCTCATCGCGTGAGCAGAGCTATTTATGTCAACGTACAAAGCGGCACCGGTGTGTTCAAAAGTCCCATTGAGATCGTGTATTCAGTGGTCGACAAATAGCATAAACGCCACATCGTAGGAAAGCTACTCTGGTCTTTGACACCACTTTGCCGACTAGCAATATCTTCGAGTATGCAAGTGGCCGGTGGCTTCTTAGTGACGTGAAAAACGCCTCAGACGCTACTTTCAATGCGACTTCGACCAACTCTGTCAAAGAGTGATCCAACTATGTCCTGCGCATCAAGTATTGTGAAGTGTGAGAAGGCTGAGGATCGTTGTGATCACATTTTCATCTTCATCTGTGATACCGAAAAACGCCTCGTGGCGAAGCTGTCTACCACAATTGCTGGACAATAGAGACTGACTACTCACTCCGAGGTTGCCAGTATCAAATATCGTAAGTTGGAAGCACTTTACTGCATTCCACATAGTATTTGACCTCGTTAGTGCAGTACAAGACAACTGCGCCAATACCAGACATCCTCGGCTGGAGAAATGAGTCCTCACATGCAATCGGTAGCGAACATCTCATGATGGGATATGCTAGAGATAACAGATTGCGTGAGAGATGGCCATCGATGTCTATCAGGAAGAAGCTGTGTTGTATCGTAGCCAATGTGAACAACACGGAGCAGATGGCGGTACTTGGGCATGGACTTTTGCACGCCGCATCCCATGACGACAGCAATATCATCAAGTCCATTGCGGTGGCGAAGCTACTTATTGCATCAATTTCAATTACCGGCCTTTCGAGCTTTGACGATGCTAAAAGTAGCCCTATAAATCGCCCGTAGATTTGGTGGAGGGCGGCGAGTACATATCACATCGTTCTATCACTCATCAACGCCTCCTTTTCTGAGCGTCCCATAACATCTACGACTGTAAGTAAATTAACCCAATATCTATTTTGCACCTGGAACAAAACAATCCAGGCTGAAATTGCCGGAGACGCGTTGTAGCGGGCGGATATTCTTATAAGAAAGATCTCCACGGACGATCTCGGACTCCACTTGACCTTGCAGTACATAGAGCAACACGAGTTTCTTTACTTACTGTGTGAAATGTACTGCAGATGCTTACTATCGCATCGGTGAGCTTGGTTGAGGATTTGACGCAGTCTCGACAAGTTCAGCACGGGTCGGCTAAGTTATTTTGGTCATGCGCATATCATGGAACGGATCGCATTGATAAAAGATGCATCCAATCACTAGCTTTTGGCTCATCGCATTCGCAAAAAGAATTTGATTCAATCCACGGTATCGATTTCTTATAGTAGTATCCTTTTGCCGCGGCCGGGAAAATATTTCTTGCATTGCCCGTAAGTTCTTGTATTGCCCGTCAGTCGGGATTATTTCGAGACTTCCAGTCGGCAAATTGTTGCCAGTTCCCGTGTCCCTTTCGTCCCCGCTATTGCCGATCATATATACAGTCCGATCACCATATTGTGCTTCTAAGTCTATCCATATTTCTCACTACACCCTCTCATATCTTTAAGCCTCCCTTCGGAGAAAGTCATTTTTGCGATTGCGCGCCCAGCACAGCGAGCGTATTTAGACATCATGAAACGTAAGTCAATCCTTTCGCTGTGTACACTGCTGATTCCAAGCTAATTGACAATCAAAGAATTCCTAAAGGTGCCCTTTTTCCTGACGACAATCCTCGTGGGTTCGGCATCAGCGATCCGTTTCACTAAGGATGAATCGGGCGTTTATAATGGCCGCGACGCCATCAATGTCGCTCGCGCTGGCTGGTTCAATTGCTACAAAGGCGGAGCGTGGATGCCGCAAGTTACTGTCCATGATCTCCTCAACCAGTACGTCAAGTCTCCTCGCTGTATTCCATTTCAGGCTCCGATGAGCAGATATTGCTCGCTTACCCACGGTCTTATTTGTTTTTCTGATATTTTGCTCTCCCTCAATGCTCCCTTTCTCTGACGCCTTTTCTGTGTCATTGACCTTCTGATTGGGGGAAAAAACAAAATCAAAAACAGCAACAAGCACTGCCCGAGAGGCAAACTCACTGACTCTTACATTACCTCCACAGAGCCTGCGGCACAAAAATGTATATGAATGATCCAAACCATATCCGCTTCGGACCCTTGAACGAAAACGGAACCTACCCTCACCAGGAATTCACCCATCTCATGCAACTATGCCTCACGACCGAGCAGAACTGCAACAAACCGACCGGCGCTGTCAAATTCACGGCCGACATCAACGATCCGACGCGGGCGGATGAGGATACGTGCCGGTGGGCTATGCAGAGGATCATTGATATCTGCCATGGCAAGCATGAGGATACGAGGGGCGGGTATTATGTGTTTGATGGCGATGGGACGTCGTATGGGTTTGATGTTGCGGAGAAGTGGTGAATGTAGATTTGTTTCTGTGGGGAAGGCGGAAGTTCGTACGTGGTATCCTTTCGATTGGATAAAATCTCTCATGTCAAGGTCTCACTTAAATTGCTTTCTAGTAATTTCGGATGAGATGTTGAGATGAGGCGTTGAAAGACGCAGAGATCAGGACTAGTAGGATATTTCCGAGGTGTTTTCCGAAAGGGACCCGTCGACCATTTTCCACGTGAAATCCCTATCACATTCCCCACATTTCAAATAAGCTAGCAAGACACAACAATACATGTCTCATCTCAGCTGAGGAGTAGATTCGAAGCCCCTGGAGAAAGAGTCCTTGGTCTCTGGCAGAGGAGAAGACATTTCATTATTTCAATTATCAGCGCCAATGAATACGTAGCAGCTTAGACTGTGCGTTTGGCGTTGATAATTTGTTCCGTTCTTCCACTTATATGGTTCTCTTACGTACAGCTTCTCGATTTCGTTCTTGATGTAGCAGTGTTGAACTATGACTACAGGTGACATGTAATTTTCGGTCTCCAACGAAAGGGAAAACGGACGCTTCCACACGCTTGGGCCTGTAAGGTTACTTTGGCTATTTCACTTAAAAAAATTCTCTCACACTAGCAAAGATCTCAAATCCCAGATCAGACATACTCCCACGCATTAGGTGGCGAAGCCTGTAATGCCGGATACGTTTCCGTAACTACTTCCCATCTTATGCAGTCCGCGACCGATCCCAGCGGTACATCAGCATCACTCAAGGCCCCGATATCAACGAACGCTTGCAAAGGCGTAACACGATATCCCGCATTGAAAACCTGTGGTGGCTCGTTTGTGGGGCAGAAGATGATCTGCGAGCCTCCAGGTCGGGAGCCTTTACCGAAGTACAGAATATAGCCTCCTACCACGCGGCCAGCGATTGTCGAGAAGCCGACTTTGAAGGGCCCGGAGCTTGATTCATGAGGTGGATGGGGGAAATTGGCTGCTGTGAACTTGAGTGCTCCATCGGGGGCAACGTAGACGCGCTGGCCACCTGGGACTTTGGAGTGCTGTTATGCGGTCAGCATTGCAGACCAAACCATTCGGGGACCATCTCGAGAGGAATTCTCGAGGGGTCTTACTAGAGTGATCTCGCCCAATCCATCTCGTGCCAACATCTCTGTCCAGCCACTTTGCGGGCACAAGGTCTTGTCCGCCAGTGGACACGCAGTGTTAGTCCTCTTGTAAAGCCAGAAAGCGCCGTCACTGGCAGCTATATCGATATTAGGAATCTTAGTGGGGTTCTCAACCAACAGTAGAGGGTGAAACACGATGGGGCGCCGCGGGTGCTGTTTGCTTGGACTGTTGAGGTAGGATCTGCTATGCCCAAAGGAAGGACGCATAGGAGCCCAAGAAATCTCCAGAGATTATTGCTCTGCGGAATCGCCATGTTCATCGAAGACTGCGAAGAAACAATGATGATTATCATGGGAATAGGCGTTGCGAAGTCCACTTTACATCATATATAAATGCGGCCGCGGCCTCCGGGCTTCGATTCTCGTGTGACCCGGATTTTTACAGCGAGGTACTTGCAGCGCCAAAGACCGAGCCGAGAGCTTCCATTACGAGGGATCGACGATACCCCTAGCAAATGAGTGTCACGAGAACAGCACACCAGCGCCAATCTCACAGCCATTACTTCCGGGCTGACCGCATGCTTGAATTGTATCACTACAACAGCATGTCGAGTACCTGGGCTTGATGGTCCCATACTCTCCGTACAACTCGATAACCGGTTTCGGTGTACCACAATGTTGGTGCAACCCTTTTTTCCTGTAACAAATGAACCAAAATGTCCAGCTCGATTCGATTGCGTCCCGAGATGGTGCAATCTATTATTGGCTTCATGCAGCTTATGCGTGCCTTAACCAGTCCTTGATTGGCTGAATCTCTCGGTAGGCGTTCTTTTGTGCATGTCTAGCACGCGGTTAGAGACGTTGCATCAAGCTTGACGAGGTAGGACAAAGTGAGTGGGGTCTTGTGTTCCTGTAACGTTTAGCGCACAGACTTATATGAAGGGAAGTTTTTCCCTTAGGAATGTGACTGGATCGCAAATAACGATAATGAAATGAAGATCGTCTCACAACGCAAACTTGCTCGTTATTGATCGATCAGTAACGTGCAGTTTCGCCAGCGACAAAAGGAGAGTAAGACGAAATCTGTTTTAGCACTGATCTTTCCAGAATAGTTTTACAACCTTCGAAGGAGGCATCCATCTCAAAGTGCCTAAACGCTTTCCCTAGACCTCCATCAATCCAGCCTCGTCACCGTCTCAGGCCCATGAAGCTAAAGGTCTATGCTGGATTCTAAACTATCAGCAGGAATATCTAAAAGTCTCATCATTCATCAAGTCGTTAGTCGTCGGAACTCTCCCCTGTGGCCCTTTTTCTTTGCTCTAAACCCAACGAAACGCACCACCAAAGCAAGAACAAAGTAATGAGTGGAAAGTCGAAACATTACAACTGTCAGGCCCAACTAATACGGCCATCCATCCACCAGGTTAGTAGTCGCCCCCCACCTCGAAAGATACAATCAGCCCTGAAAATTGAGTTGGCGAAAGAGATACTATCGCGCACTCAGATGTAGAACATCGAGTCTTTCAATCTCGAATGGATCTCAATCCTCTTCTGCTGGGATCTAAGCACTTTAGCCTTCTCTGCCAAGCGATATTTTCTCTCTGCCTCTGTCTCGGGTTTGCTTTGGGCTTTCTCATCTTTTTTCTTCGGTGGAGCTGGCGGAGCTACAAATTGATCATGCAAATACGATCTCGCTCGTGTACATGCAAGATCAGCAAGATAAGCTGGCGGACATACGCTGATGGCCTTGGTTGCACGGCCAAACAGATAGCACATATTAAATGTCAGGTTTTGAAGCAAATCTGCTCGATCTTGGCGGTCTTCGAAAACTTCGTCGTGGAGGATGATGTAGTGCGCGGGCCTGGCAACTCCTTTTCCGATGACACTGTGTGATTGTAGGAAGAAATCCCAGTCGCGGGCTTGGGTAATCCCTCGGTCCACAACGGTGCCACATTTAGCGTTGTGTGTTGAGTCGGCGTGTCTTGCTTCCGTAGGATAGAAGCGAGTATGATGTCTTTTCGCGACAATGATGAACGTGAAGCTTGGTCCACTTCTATACATCTCATGGCAAGCTTCTTTGAATGTGGACAGCTCTGCGTCAAGCACTTGCTGATATTGTCCTTCGGATACGCCGTCACGGTAGATAATGACGTTCTCGGGTAGTTCGCCATTCTCCGATCGCCATCTTTGCAGCAGAGACTGGAACATCTCGATGAGCCTACTTTTGTTGCTGATGACTTCCTCACGGGACTTCCTCTGGACGCCAAGCTCAACAGGCCACTGCGCAAGCTGTCTGTTAATGCTGGCAACGAGGGCGAAAATACTGGGTGCATCCTCATGGGAGCCTGGTGAAGGATGGGTGACGTCGAGTCCAATGACCATTGTGGAACCCTTGTTGATGATATCAAGCCCTTGATTATCCTTTAGCAGATGGTTGATCCCTTTGAGCTTGAGATTTATCTTTAGAGCAACATTGGCAAAGTATTGATCGGCTGACTCGGCGTAGAATTTCGTCTCCTTCAACTTGTTCTGAGATGAGGATTTAGGGTTTGGCTTGACTGCGCTCCCAATGACACACACTGTATGGATGCCCAATTTGGTATCTCCCAGAATCTTTATCGCATGGTAAAGTTTCGTAACTTTGTTGGGAAGTATGACGAGCACAAGAGGAGGATCGGCTTTGTTGTTTTGTGGGGTACCGTTCTCGGAGTACTCTGTTTTTGCATGTTGTTCAAGGATCTTCCGCAAGCTTGGTTCCACGTCTAAGATTAGCTGTGTTGTAGTGTCATGTACGTTGCGGAGGACTAAATCTTCCATTACTGGCCCACGTTCACATTTGACACCGCTAGCAGATAGGATTTGGCGGAAGTTTTTCAAAACGCCTCCAATGTTCATGGTAGCTGGTGGCATATTATTGTCTTCCCGCCTTTCGGCGATTCTGAGACAATACCAAATAGGTAGCTTTTTAGAGTCATAGAGTCTATTGCCGGCAAAGTTCCAGCCGCCCAGCTTTGTTATCGGATACTGGACAAAGTTTTCCTTATACTGGATTTCTGGGGCTTTGAGAAGACGGCCAGGTACTGTGATCAAGTCGTCCCCAACCGTCAAGCCCAGTTCAGCCTAATAGCTGTTAGCTAAATCTGTATGACACTTCTTCCATGCATAAACACCTACCAACGCCTCGGACGGCGGAGAAAACCCTAATTTCGTAAGACCGTCTTGCACAATCTTTCTCGCACAAAAAGCGGGCTCTACCTTTGCGTATTCTATCATTGACTTGGTCTGGTCGTCCTTGAGTTTTGCGAGCTGTCCAGGTTGTACGTCACATACTTCGGCGGGTAAATAAATAGGTATCTCCTTGGTGCCAACATTCACAACAGGCATAGTCCGATCGAGATTGCACGCTTTGACCGAGTAAGGATAGGCTATAAACCATGAGCGAGGTCACTATACAAGATCAACGACGACTTACACTTCCGGAAGAAGTTCTGAACATTGATGTATTTGCCTTCATTTGTTGCTGACGATGGTGGGACGTTCTCTTTCATTGAATTTGTAGAGATTTGAAGTCGCGAGGACTCGCTTGTGCTCGAGGACGGAGCACAAACGTTTTCGAAGAAAGACACTGCCGCGGGTCCCGCCCCAAGCTTTCTCCCAGAAATCTTCGGGGGCCTCTCTCGTCCTGTCCCGTCGTCGGACATCGCAAGACCAAAGATAGTCCTGACTTTCCCGAAAGCCTTGTCTTTCTCCGTGAGGTGGTTTGTTGTGACTCGCAACCTCTTTAAGAATTGCTGTAATCTAGGGTAGTCAATATCATCTTGGTTGTGCTCAGGGCATAGTTCCCATATCAACTCGCCCAAAGGTCTCTGTTTATGGAACGCGCAATGAGTGATATTGACATTGACAAGGATTCGGGAAGTGGCCCCTATGACACTCGAGTAGAAGCCGCGGAGTGCAACCAAACCTGGAGGAATGGGCTGCCCTCCCTGTTGGTCAAGTGGAAACACCCTTTTAGCGCCAACAGTAGTGAGTGTTTGCGATTGCTTGGAATGGTAACCATGAATGATATTCAAAGCTTCTAGAACAGGGGACTTGTTGTATTCGGAAGTCATCTTTGTGGGATCCAAGTAGTCCTGGAAATCGGACAAATTGAGGGTGTGCTTCTTCTTGATAGAAACCGTGTAAGTAATGGGCTTTTCAGGTGCATGTAACGCGCCTTCTCCTCGAAAATTGACAGATATTCTCGCAGTCTCGCCGCTGAATGCCAGTGGAGTCTTCGTCAGGAGATTCTCGTTGAAATCGGTAGCAATGACCACTGGCTTCAAAGCCCAAAACATGGGATCTCTCAGCATCAAATTGATAAGCTGCTTTCTCTTCTTACCCTTTGGAATGCTGTATTTGTCGCTGGGATCTACTGTCATTGTGTACAGATACATAGCAACATGTGAAGCTTGCGACTTCACCTCAAAATAGTTAGTCCACAGTGTGACCGCGCTACCTCTAGTACCATATCCGGGACGAAGGCACATGCGCAGGTTCAATTGTTCGGGAACCGAGCCACATTGGACGAATTTATCCTCCATGGCTGAAACTCGCGTATCTGGGGTGGGAAAGGACCCATTTCTTCCCCTAGTTCAACACTATCAGTACTATACTTTTGCTCTTAGCGGGTATCTCACTGATAGATGGGGTCTGTCTGCAACGTGCTTGAGCTAGGCGCTTTACCTTGACCCTGTTGGTTTGGTTGCGCTTGACTGCTCGCTCGGATAGTCCCAGTGGATTGTCCAGTGATCTCGTTGGGGTTCAAGTTCGGCTGAGTCCGCCCGGACTGACCATAACCTCGATATCGCTGCGAATAATCTTGAGGAGCATTGTTTGATCGCGGTTCATTTCCCAAGCCTGGTCCTCGAGGGGGAAGCTGCGTGTTGCCCTGACTATTTCGACCAGAGTCTTGGCCCACTGGACGCTGTGCTTGACCAGGTACCAAGCGAGAGTTTTGGTTGGTTACATTACTTGGGCCTTGCCCACGCTTCGGGCCTCTCCTACTCCCCTGCCCGACCGTTTGCCATTCCCTCTCGTTTGGGTCTGAAGCCATCAGAAGCGAAAAGCTCCGTTAGAGTGACGCAGTAGCTCGAAAAAGCTGGATGGAGTATTCACTATGGCGCGGTTATTGGTCAAAAAAGTTGGCGCAACAGTCGCCGAAGCGCGGATTACTGAATATCCAACAAAGATCACCTAGACCATTAGAGCAAATAAAGAAATGGTAATATTCTGTAGCAACTAGCTCTGGAGATCTTACCCAAGGATATTATGCGGTATAAGTACCCCACAGCTCCGTTTGTTGGAATTGACCAAAGGCTTTCAAACGGGAGGGTCAGCTATGTTTGAGATACAAACAACTTTTATCAAACATACAACCCACTAGGCCCACGTGATTCCTAACATGATGAAAAATCTCCAGGAAGAAGTGGAAAATCACAAATAGTGAACAGCAAGAAATTGTAGCATGGGCGCTGAACACAGAAACTAGACTGGGAGAACTTAGCTAGACAGTTTTCTGTCTCCAAGTAACACTAATCAAATCAGGCGCTCAAGAATCAACATTGCACGACTGTCGCCAACCGTACTAGCGTTTCGAAAATGTCAGAACCAAGGGAAGCCGCAGGAACGGTTGAGGCACAAACATTCTCGCACTGATCATGTGACATCGCACAAACATTCTCGCACTGATCATGTGAGATCGTAATCATTTTGCTACCAAACACCAAGCCTGTACAGCGGCTTTGAGTGGTACATCTGGATCGCAGAATTCTGCGATTGGGTGCAAGGCATGCCAATACGATAGTACAAAACGACAGAGAGCGCAACTGAGCAAGGGTCAAATACGGATACAATGACCGGCGTGACTACAAAGCTCATGATTGAACCCGTCAAATGCAAGACCAGTAGTGATGCCGATAGTCTTGAGCCATGATAAAAGGTGCAGGAGAGAAATTGTCGTGTCGAAACCAAGACGCCAAGACATTCATAATTTTATGCACGCTTACATAAGCAAATGTACTTTTACTTAGAGGGTTTTTTGTCACTGGCCCATGGAACAAACAATATTAATAGGTCCTCGATCACAACGACTGGACGCTGACACTACTCAACTCGCGCCACTTTTAAGTGGAGTTGGTTTTCATATCTCGTTAGTCAACCAAGTATGCTTGTGCATGCTTACGACCATCGCAGCGACTGCTGGCCTGGCTGAATATCTCTCGCTACCTATCGACCTACTGCCAAGGTGGTGCACTCTAAACATCGGTGTCTGGGTGTGGTACCAGGCGATTGAGAAAATTTCCCACCATTTACACCACTGGACGCTCTGAAGTCTCATAAGGAATAGGATCGCCCATATGCGGCGCTACGCAGTGTCCCAGCACATCGCAAAGAAACTCGTCGCCACCCTCTTTGACAAGCTTCATCCTCTCCTCTGCGCTGAATACTCGCTTTTTCTCGACTTCCTTCGCGGCCGGTTCAGAATCCGATGATGATCCACTGAGCCCAGAATCCGATGGGCTCGATGCAACGTATCGGGTGTATCGGGATCCGCGCGTCTGCCTCGAGGGCTTTGCAGCCTCACGAGACTGGCCTAACATCGACGCTGCAAGCTTTGCTACCAGCTGCCGTAGTGGATCACTCGCGGTGGTCCCGTCATAGGTCTTTTGTGCGTATTTCAGGACCTTATCGACGCTTAAAGCCTTGTCGGCGTTCGCTGAACCTGAGTTGAGATATTTCTCCAGCTGACGGAAGACGGCTTGACTAAATTCAGGTGCTAGGTGTTTCTGGCCAAAGATGCTTAAAGACACATCAGCGCCGATGCTGATAGAGATGGAGTAATCATGAAAACATCTTTGTCGCTAATATGGGAGGAAAGATGGGGGCGGTAAGTGTAGTGTCCGAACATTACTTACTAGGCATCCATGTCGCGCTCAACGTTCTCCTCAAGGCCGTTTACTTCATACTTTTCGCTGTAGATATATTTCGCGAACAGAGCAAAAATATCAGGGTCATCGTCAGGCAAGTTGAAGGTTTTGGTTTGTCCTGATTCAAAATAGTCATGGAGACCACTCATGAAGAAACCAGAAGAATCCTCGAGGAGATCCTTGTGCAGGAAGAAGGTTCGCTGGGCTTCGTCTCGGCCAACAGCTACTGTGACGATCGGCGACGTGAGGTACGAGTCCATCGTAAGCTTAAATGGAAGAAATCTGGTAAATCAATGATTTTTGCAAGAGTAAGAAGGAGAAAAGAGTAATGATGGACCTGATATGATATTTGGGACAAGGATTGACAAATAAGGAGTTACCCCGAATTACTGAGAGTGATCCTATTCTGCTGACACAACAGAGTGACACATAAGGGCATCCTCGGACTTTCACGTGAAGTACGGTCTGGAATTGACACTGCTTTTCCTGTCATGCTGGATGACAACAGATTTACGAATCTTCCGTGTTACACCTTCCAATCGATCAAACCCAACAGATGCAAGAAAAATTTTAAGCAATGAACAAATACTGCAATCCCTCTCTCCTCGTCGTCGGTCTCACCAAATAGACACACTCTGTTCTAGGAAGCTCTCAGCTAGGCTTTCTTACCAAGCAGACAAAACAAAAAGGCTAGCAGTATACGGACCCCACATCTTGGTAAATGGACTCCCCGCGTTCGGTAAATGGACCCCCCTACCCGGAACTGCGCCCGGGACCGCCCCCCGAAACCTTCCGACCCATATCTCCTGTCAAAGTTCGATCTTGCCATACAAAAATGACCTTCCTGTTGGAGATACCTCAAAGCAATGTATCTACTATCTACCTGTTTACCTAGCTTCCTAGCTCTTTACATCCCTGCTTCCCTACTTATTTACCTGTTCAGCTACCTTCCTACCTGTTTATCTTGGTGGGTAGATAGGTGGGTAGATAGGTGAATAGATAGGTGGGTAGATAGGTGGGTAGATAGGTGAGTAGATAGGTAATAGTAGATTGATAGAAGACGTGAGAGATAACTTCATGTTTCGCATTTAATCATGACTTTGTCTCTGCGTTTATCTCGGACAATAACATGAACTGTTGAAATGATTGAGTGTCTCCAATGAAAATGTCCTTTTTGTATGGCAAAATTGAGCTTCGACACGAGATGGGGGTCTCCGGGCTGGGTTCCGCGGGGGCGAGCACGGCTCCGGAGGGCGCGGGAGCAGGGGGCGGTTCCGGGTAGGGGGGTCCATTTACCGAACGCGGGGAGTCCATTTACCAAGATGGGGGGGTCCGTATACTGGCAGCCAACAAAAAGCAAATCAAGGACCGAGACGATGTCGGCTTTGGAGCTGAGACGAGGATTCTCCGACTTACTACTTTTTGTTAGATGCAGTTGATATCTCAATCGAGGACTGCTAAACTCATGAGCCACCTACCCTGCCCTTGAGACAATTAAACACCGATGAAGGAACTAGCATAAGGTGTAAAACTATGAAAAAGAGATGAGCAAAAAAATCGACAACACCGATCTCAGAAATCTCACTCATCAATCAAACATCCAAGCTAAAAGATGGGGACTTCAGATTTTACAAAGGATTCACCGTTTCGCTGCATCCGGCTTCTCTCGAGACCATGAAATCCGCATGGACCTATTATTGACTTCCATGCACAAAAAAGCAAGAACATCAACCCCACAACTGGGCAAAATAGCACGACAAATGCAACCCTGGTCCACATATCTTTGTAGACTACTTATCGTGTCCCCCGCCACAACAAGCCTTTGACATGGATTCCTCAACCTACTTTCGTTCTACGAGTTTACAAGGACTGTTCTTTCGCATCACTCTTGTCTTGCTCATGATTCCCTTTATCCTAAAACTAACCTGACATCCCAACACTCCTATACAACTGAAAAGCAGCGGACACCCAGTTTCTCGGCCAGCATCCCGGTTCAGCTGGGCCGAAAATAGGGTATCAGCAAGCCCGAAGTCCTTGACCGAACTGGCGGTGTGTCGCTAATCCCTTGTAAGTCTCAATACTTTCAGCTTTTCAATCGCCTTCTCATGGGTAAACCATAGGTGATATCAAACCAAATTCCGAGCCCGCCCGATACTCTAAAGCATTATTCTCGAGCGTTGCTAATGTCTCTGAAGACTTTGGTGGTTGGCCCGGCCAGCGAGCATCGCCTATGCAAGAAAACACCCACAAGGGCTCTGCTGAGCAGTAGCATCGCCAATTAACTCCGACTATCTAGCGGTCGGGCTATGAAGTTGATATGTGAATGAAATAACCCCCAGGAACGGACGAACAAGAAACAAAACTTCTGAAAAATGAAGAACAAAAAACCTTAATGAACGACCGTCTGCATTCTAATTAGTACAAGATTCGAATAGTTTCTCTGACGGTTGGGCATATATGCGTCTTTTCTGCATCAGCACCCTTGTCCAGCAGGCGAATCTCTCTTTGTGGTTGATGCACGGGTTATGAAGGGGTCGAGTGGCGGAAATCTAAATCGAGATAAGTAACAACATTTTTTATTGTTCTTGACTGTTCTGTATGACTACAATCCCTTGATCGTGTTGAAAAGACAGCCTCCGCAGTGACAGGCGCCCAAGGGTCCAGTTGGTATAAAACGACGAAAGAAGGACTAGTGCGTTCTTGTTGAAATTAGTGCCTTGATATCGCACACATCAGAGTTTTGAGTCTGTCTGTATTTAGATATTACACGCAGTTCATGCAGTCATTGTGTCCATGCGCTAATGCCCCTGAAGGCTTCTGTATAGAGACTTTGGTGGTTGGCCCGGCCAGCGAGCACCGCCTATGCAAGAAAACATCCACAACAAGGGCTCTGCTGGGCAGTAGCATCGTCGGCTAACTTCCCTACCTAACACGGTCGAGCTATGGAGTTGATATGTACATGAAACGACCTCCCAGGAGCGGGTGGGCGGGAAAACAAACGTTTCGAAGAATGGGAAACAGAAAGAGGAAAACAATGAGCGGTCGCCTGCAATATAACGAGCAAAAGATTCGAGCAATTTTTCTGACGATTGAGTCTTCATGCGTCTTTTCTGCATCAGCATTTCTGTTCAGCAGGTCGACTTTCGATAGATCGCAAGCTTTCTGATCAACAAGAAAAAGAATTAAGAAAAAATCACGAATTCAAGGCGCTTCAGTCGATGAGCCGTGAATGAGAACTCTCCCTTTGCCTTTCTCGCGAAAGAAAGACGCCAATGACTTCATCTTTATCACTGCGTTTTTCTTCTTTCTTTTTCGTTTTCGAAAACTATCTTTTTTTTTTCTTTTTTTCTTTCTTTTTCTTTTTTTCTTTTTTTTTCTTTTTTTCTTTCTTTTCGTTTTTCGTTTTTTTTTTCATTTTTTTTCTTTTTCTTATCAGTATTCTTGTTGGAAATACAGCCTCCGCAGGTGTGCTGCAGTCAGGATCCAGTTGGTATAACCTGACGAAAGAAGGACTAGTGCGTCCTAGTTGGGACTAGTGCCTTGGCACTCGCACACTCCTTGTGCTCTCACCTGCATGTAACTTACCTAGAATAACGAGATTCAGAGCAATAGAATGGTAGTCACCCATACATCTTTCAATAGGTTATGAGAACCGGGTTAGCAGCTTTCGCTACTACATCTAGTACCAGCTACAGCAGCAGCATGTCAGAGCATGTCATGAGCACGTAGTAACTAGCCGCACGCAGTACAGCAGGTTTGCAGTACAACAGCAGTACCAACTCAGTGGAGTATCCAGTCTTGTCAGACCAGAATTGACTCAGTTGCATTGGCAGCATTCAGTACCTTGATACACAGTACATTCAGTACGCCCTCAGTTACGTCGGTAACACCTACCCACCTTACGAATTCGACCTACCTGCATACCCTTCGCGAATCCCTCACGAATCCTTCGCGAATTCGCCTATCTACCGACCTTACCTTACGAATTCGCATATACCTACTCGGACCTCTACGCGAAACCTACCTATCACTCAGTCAGAATGACGACTCCTACTCCTGCATCCACCTCCGCACCTGACCTCTTACCTTTTTCGTCTGCCCTTTGCGACCACGTCCCTGAAGGCCACCCCATGACGCAAGATCTGAAAACGCTGTATAGCATGCACCTGACAGGGGATGCTAAGGCTTTGCGATGCAGTTGGTTCACTCAGGCGAAGAGGGCACAAGAGAGTTACCATTTACGAAAGCATGAGTTGGAGGTCAAGAACAAGCTCAAGGAGGAAATGAAGCAGTTGACAAAGCAAAAGAAGAAAGCCCGCCTAGCCAAGAAACGGGCAGAAGGATTTACGTGCAGGCGTTGCAAGCATTCGGCCAAATTCGACAGCAACACCAAGCTGCATGAGCATATCCGTACTCGTCATGCAAAGAAGTCGAAATCGACGCCTGCTCAGCAGCCTGTTGAGTCCGCTGTTTCACCTGCTTCCGAATCGTCATCTTCTTCGTCACCTCGATCGGTAACCTCCTCACCTCCAACGTCACCGAAAGTCTTGCCTCTCTCGATGCCCGCACCAGAAGTTGTACGCGAGCGTTCAGAGAGCGTATCACCGAAATCAGTAGCCGAGTCCCTAGCTACTCCTTCAGAACCCTCACCAGATTCCTTGTCGGTTGCAACACCAAAGAAACCGATATCTTGGGCAGAAATAGCATCACGCCCAATCATTGCACCGAAGCCCTCTCGTCTCCCGATTGCGACACCCAAATCGGTGTGCAAACCGTTGGAGAATGCAAGCGTTGCTTGCCCGCCTACTCCGCCTCGAACCCCTACACCGAGGCCCTACCTCACCGTGGACGACCTGTTCCGCATGTTCGTTGGGAAGCCGAGCCCATTTGGCCTGCAGCGGCACCAGATGCGCTCGTTATCTCCAAAGGCCCCTGGCAGAAGCAGTTCTAGAACTTCTGGCCCCATACAAAGCCGCATTACGTCATACTTCCATGCGGTGGCCACACCTGCTTCCAAATCGGCCAAATCCGAAGCATTTGGGCCAGCACATGCCCGCGGAAACGTTCCGCGCCAATTTTCGGTCTCCCCATCGGCCTCACCTATCTGGCCTCGTTTGTTTCGTTCTACTTCTCGATTCCCAATGGTCTCTCGCCCACCTCCTGTTTGCAGGCATTGCCAAGGGCGTTCTGCCACCTATTGGCCTACCGGTTGGGCCATGCCAAATGCCTCCAGAGTTGGGAACAATGAGATACCCATGGGGCAGCGCTATTGGAGTTTTGCTCCTCCCCGCCCTACTTTGGGGGAGTATTGACCTCCTTGGGGTCACTACTTTGGGGGAGTTAGCATGATGTTGTTTGTTTGTTTGTTTGCCCGCCCACCCCACCCTATTAACCGTTGATCGGCCATGGCCTGGGGGAGCATAAAAGTTGTTGTTTTAATGGATTCGATATCTCGCCCCTCTCGCCCTATTTCGGCCTGAAAAAGCTTTAGAATTTGTATGCTTTGTTTTATTGTTTCACGAATTTGATAGAAACTTATCTCTGTTGTGACTTCGTCTTGATTTAACACGACTAATCAATTGTCTCTTTTTTTACTATTCTTTGAGACTTAGTCGCTCGATAAATACGAGAGAGAGAGAGTGAGTACAGTCGTCGTACTTGACGTACTGTGCGAACAGTTGTTAGAGGAGAAGAAACAGACTAGATAGTACCGCTTCGAGGGAGCGTACTATTCAGTCATTACACACTCGAAACTCGACTTGGAGTCACATAGTATCGCTTCGGGGGAGCGTACTGTACAGATACAACTATGAAGTCACATAGTATCGCTTCGAAGGAGCGTACTATGCAGCCATTACATCTCGGTCTTGCAAGAAGGACAGGAACTCGATCAAGAACTCAAGAATCGATCAAGAAGGACAAATAATGTTGAAGATATTTGACCTTTTCGCATACTAATCGATCTGATTCTCTGACAGGTTCTAGTCACGTCAGAAAAGCTCGAATCTGCACTCTTTGCATCGATGTATGCTCGCAGAAGTCTGTTCGCATTCGATGCACTACCTTTCTTATCGATTTCTCGATCATCTTCTGTCTGGCTCACATCGTTGACATACCCTATGGACTTTCGACAGCCAAATTGCATGGATATTCGGCCATTGATGTCGCAAGCAATGCCTGAGAACTTTGAGATTCACAATGATGCTACATGGTGTGATTTGCATTCTCGTTCGTCATCGCAGAACTCAAGCATAGGATACTTGCTTCATGGTGTATCTTTTAACAAATTTCAGGTATCAGATTTCACATCGATGCTTCACCTCGTCGAGACATTCAGAACGTCGCAATTCTTCAGATGCTCGATCGCACGTCTTACAAATCGACTTTACGTCATATCTCAAGTCAATACGTGTATCGGATCTCGATTCGTTCGTTTCTGCAGTCTTCGCATCGATGCATGATCTCATCACGTTGAGAGAGCTTGTTCGGAAACTTCAGACAACGCATCGCTGAAAGAGTCACATCGCTGAAGAAGTTTCAGAAGCTACGTCGTTGAGAAAGCTTGCACGGAAGCTTCAGGCTGGGCTCGTTAAGATATAGAGCAGATGGCACAAGCGATTGCTGTGAAAGAGTGTTGAAAATACAGCTTCCGCAAATGTGCTGCAGTCAAAATCCAATTGATATAATTTGACGAAAGAAGGACTAGTGCGTTCTTGTTGAGACTAGTGTTTTGGCACTCGCACACTCCTTGTGCTTCCACCTGCATGTAACTTACCTAGAATAACGAGATTCAGAGCAATAGAATGATAGTCACCCATGATTCTTTCAATAATTCTCAAGACTTTCCAAGAACCAAATCGTAAATAGAATGATTGAGATGAAAAAAATCTACTTGTGAAACTTTTAATTTAAAATTTGGAAAGCTTATGAAAAAGAAAAAAAAAAAAAATTTGAAAAGCTTTTAGAAGCGAAAAGAAAAAAAAAGAAAAATGAACGAAAAATGAAAGTGAAACGATGAAACTTGAGCGATGAAAATCAAACAGAAATTCAAATTCAATCCGTCGAAGAATAATTTGAGAAGCATATATGATTGATTCTATTTTGGCATGCATGTCGAAGTTTCGGATCTCAAAGAGTGCGCGTGTAGAAGTACAGCACGAATGTCTTTTCTCGTACTCTGCATACTAAGCCCTTATCCCGCATGCTTCATGATCACATTTCCATTCATATCTCCCTCTCTCTACATAGCATGCATGCCCCATCGTATTCATCAATCTATATCCACCTTTTTCTACTATTTCACTTGCTGTTGCCACCACTTCCCTCCTTCTCTCCCCCTCCCTCCATCTCCCCCTACATCCCCTTCTAATCATATATTCTTCTCCATCTCTATATCCAAGCCGGAAACCCAGGCACGCTTTCCCCGATCGGGCTATTCGGTGCCGTTTCCACGGATGCGTAGGGACCATCCCGCGTGTAGCCTTGGCTGTGGTGCGGGTTTGCTGTGGGTGGGAAAGCTGGGTAGGCTTGGTTGTCTTGCGGGTTTGTGATGGGTGGGAAAGATGGGGATGGTGGGAGATGGGCGGGACGTGAGGGATTGTAGTGGATATCCTGCGTGTAGCCTGCAGCTGGGTATGCTTGACTGTGGTGCGGGTTCGCCGTCGGTGGGATTGCGATGGGTGGGAAAGGTCGGGGTGCTGGGGAGTAGGCTTGGTTGTTTTGCGTAGTTGGTGCCGGGGATGCTGGGAGATAAGCTGGGCGTGAGGGATTGTAGACTCCTGTATGGGAATGAAGGCGAAGGTGTTTTGCGTGGTTGGTGCTGGTGCAAATGATGGGGGTGCTTGGGAGTAGGCTGGGTTGTTGGGTGCAAAAGGTGGTGGTGCTGGCGCGTAGACTGGGCTGTTCGGCATGGGCGTAAAAGCTGGGGCCGCTGGGGCGTAGGGCATGTTTCGCGCAGGAGGGAAAGCTGGAGATAGTGGGGGTAAACTGGGCTCCTGGGTCTGAAAGCAAGGCCCGATGCGCCGTAGACCTGGCTGCTGGGTACAAAAGCGCGAGATAATGTGGAATACGCTGGACTATCCGGCATCGTTACTGTAGCTCGCCTAAAAGCAGGGGATGGTCGCCCATAGGATGAGTTATTAGAGCCGAACGACCCCGGCGGTGAGTAAGTCTCTCTTGCTGGGTTGGACCACGGAAAAGTGCAAGCTGTGCTCGAGGGCGCGTACTGCGATGTGGAGTGGCGGGACTGCGGAGCCCCGAAAGATGAGGTGAAGGGTGTAAACCCGGAAAATGTAGAGGTGCGGCGCGAGGGGTGGTGTTGTTGGTATCCAGAAGCCGAGCTTGGTGGACCAAGTCGTGGGATTCCGAAGGGTGGGCTTGAAGCACCGCGTCGCGAAGCTCCATAAACGGAGCTCGGTGAATTGGATCGTGAGACTCCAAAGGTTGAGCTTGCTGGACCAGATTGTGAGACTCCAAATAGTGAGCTTGATGCACTGTGTCGTGAACTTCCAAGGCCAGAACATGGTGAACTTGATCGTGAGACTCCAAAGACTGAGCTTGCTGGACCAGATTGTGACACTCCAGATCGTGAGCTTAACGCACCGCGTCGTGAACTTCCAAAACCAGAGTTCGGTGAACCTGATCGCGAGACTCCAAAGACTGAGCTTGCTGGACTAACCCCCGTAGACCCAAAAGCAGAAGTCGCTCTCAAAGTATCCGGGCTGCCAAAGACTTCTGCGGAGGCAAGCCGAGGGCTATGCGAGTTGAAGCGCGAGTCCCCCTCATTATCAGAAACTGCAGTATCCGAAGCTTCAGAAGTCGCCATGTCATTCGTCACAGCCCAACGATGACTCGCGAGCACCTGCCTCAACGGATCTCCCTGCGAAGTGCCCACATAAACAATAGTCATCAGCTCCACAACCTGATCCGCGCTCATCGCCGTAGCCCATCGAAGACTGTCCAGCAGCACCTGGAGCATGCGCTCCTTGAAAGCTTGCGCCTCGAGCCTCACGCCCAGAAGGTAGGCTTGAATTGCGGAAAGGATGTCCAGGTCGCCCACATCTCGGTGGTTGTAGATGTACTTGCCGAAGATTTCGAAAGCGTCGGGGTGGAGATGCGGAAGGGTTACGAGTCTGGGCGTTGTGGAGGGGGTCCAGGACTGAGCGAGGGCTTGGAAGTGGTGGGAGTTTTGCTCGAGAAGTTGCTGGTGGATGTGAAAGATCTTTTGAGGTTCGCTGGCACCGACGCGGATATCGACGATAGGAGACGCGTGGTAGGACTGCATGATTGGAAATTGGATATTGAAGTGTTGTCGTTGTTGTTATTGTTGTTCTTAAGCTCCGCCTGGGGGTTTAAGTACGGATAATTTGCGGATGCGGCTGGGGACTTGAAAGTGAGTTGATGATAGGGAAGAGAAATATCGTAGAAGGATCGTAGATATAGAAGGCAGAAGCCAGATAGGAGTGAATCCGTTTGAATTGTCAAGACAATGACTACGTGATACACTCTGTAAGGCATCTATCGGTAAATTACTCATCACATTAGTAAGCTCATGTCAGAGAAACCTTCACACAAAGCAACACTCAACACTTACCTCGTCATACTCACTAATGTCACCTCGTTACATGACTATTAAATCCGATCGCTATGAAACACAGCCACAACATCAATTAATGGATTCTTGCGAGGGGTCAGCATCACAGGCCTCGACAATCATTATTTCTCTTTTGACTAATATATGCTATTAATTCTATGACCCATTGGTGAGCCCAGTCAGCCTCTGACGCATGTTGTTCCACGATTCATCGCAAATCCGTAGCTCATCCGCCCCTGCCACTTGCATATCCATTAGGTCTTTTCGAACACCCATGTCTGTCATGACTTGGATGATACGGCGCGCAAAATCAGAGTCATTGGTAGCCCAAGACCAAGGCGCCGAGGTCATATTTGCGCCCATACCTTCAGTGAAAGCTTTCATGATGAGTCGAGCAGTAGTCTGCAGGGTCAAGAGGCTCGTTGGATTCAATTCATGCCCTGAAGGTTGTCCTTCAGCATTCTGGATTGGTCCCTCGGTGTGTACGTAATAGCTGTTCGGCTGCACAAAGTAGACGAGATCACGGGGAGGAGTGAGGGGGACGTGTCGGATGGAGATATTCCAGTGATTAGGACAGATTCCGGAGGGAGTGTGAGTAGGTCGAGGGAGAGCATTAAAATTAGAGATGAGGTCCTGTGGCCTGTAAGTATTGAGAAACTTTTGCATTTCCTGGCCTGCAACCGCAAGTTGTGGCCCAACCGTGGGAGCTGGTGCGCCGCGCGAGCTATTTCCAACGGCTGATACTATTTCATTGTTTTCCTCTAAAATGAGCATGACTACCCAAGCTAATGTTTGATCGACACTGTCCCCACTGGGCATCACTGGATGATTAACATGCAATTCTTGCCCGATCTGTAAGCGAATCTTCTTCAATAGATTTATAGATTGCTTGGTCAAAGTGATGTAATCGAATTGCAGGCGCTGAGAAATTTCGGGTAGCTTAGCTTCCAGCATGCTCAGAAACTGTAAAATCGTCAGAGGCCGACTCCACGCATCTTTTCCATTCCTCGTGGCTCTCGCGCCGGGTTTTCTGAGAACCTCACCCAATTTTACGAGACAAGTCTCCAGAGATGTTTTTCTCTCGAAGTAGTGGCGGAAGATACTTGAGATCTTGGTGACTTCCAGCTTGAGTCCATTGGTTTCTTGACTGCATCGCATTCTGTCATTGTTGGTGAGATTTCTTCGATTCCGAGAGAAGTAGCTCATCGGTAAACCGAGAGCGAGTGCGCAACGAACAAAAGTCTCATAGGCTGACAGCGGAAGTTGGCCCCCAAACAAAGCGCCCATATGTAATTCAATTAGCTCTTCCATTTCTGGCCAAGCCTTTGAGATGTTGGAATTTCGTTGTACGGCATTGTACAAATGCGCGGTTGGCCATATGCTTTGATGCCTGTTACAAAGTGCAATGCCAGCTGCTTCGAAATTCGTAGAAATACTGAATGAAACTAGTCCGCAATAGATCGGATTTGTCAAACGGAGGAAATTGGGATCTGTCGATGGTTGGATGCTCTCGATGTTCAGCTCACGCGCATTCTCTTCAAATTCTTGATCAATGGGCCCATCGGCTGGTAGATCACTGAACTCTAGCGATTTCCCCCTCAGGAAACGTTGAAACTTTGGATCAAGGAGATCAATGCCATCGGAAACCTGGTGCACACGCATTGACACGGTACTAAATTTGTGGTCCCTGGGAGGTCTCATCTTAGGGTTTTGCAATTCTCGCTTGGGACCTTGAGAAATGTGGGAATGAGATCCCACGTGTGGCCCAACACCCAGTGTAGGGACTCGCTGAAGCTCTGCTTCCGAGTCATGGTTAGATAACATCGTTTTTTTCAACTTCGGAAATGCATTCGTTGGACTTTCTAAGATCCAATTCATTGAGGTCAACTTGATCCGCAGGACAATGTCGACATCTTTCTCATGCTGAACACACCTTGAAGTAAGCATCACCCCTTAGATTCGTCCTCACGAGCCGAGGAAGCTCGCACGATACAGAAGGGAAAGAAATCGAATAATCACTTACCCACCGCTCGCCAGTAGCGCCGACATCCCAAGCACCATCGACTACCTTTAATTTCATGATCTTGTCAATTCTACTGGTAGTTTGCAGGAGGTCTTGGTACCCTCTGTTTATCTCGTTGCCCATGATGTCTTGAATATCAAGTAAAATTCGAGCTTCAAAAACCAAGGCAACACTAAGAACACCTTCCTTGATCAACCTATCTAGGCTTTGACTCAACTCGTCTTCTAGAGGTGGTGGGGTACTGTTTTTGTGCTCAATTCTGTTATTTATTATGAAGTCAGCATTTCCAGTGTCAGCTTACCATCGAGGAGCAATTATTTTCTTTGCGGCAGATCACCCACGAGACGATACTGTAGCTATCCGAAAGTCCCGAAAGGAGCGTACATTGCTCCAGAAGAACTTACCCTTTGTAGAAATTCCATAGATACCTATCCATGACAAATCTTGAGAGAAACAGGTCTTCCTGTTCCCTTTTGTCCATCTCCGGTGTGCCAAGCAAATCAGGTCGTAAGATATAGCTAGACCTCAATGGAGGGCATGGAAAAGGATATTGGAGGCCACGGTCGGCCGGAAGGTCCGCCAGATAGGCAAACTTCATCAAAATCCTTGCTGTTGATAAGTAGATGAAATCGTCGAAAGGCGTAATTCGGAGGGAGTCTTTACTATTGAGACGAGCCTCAGGGCAAATACCTTGCTCAAAAGCGTCCGCGGAGAATATTATGGTAGCAATCGAGTCCCAAGATCGCTTTCTATTGAAGACTCTTGGGGCCCTGGCGAGTATATCTTCCTCAGCTTGTCGGATTAGACCAAAGGCGGCATTCGTCGCTACAGCTGCGGTGTGAAGGTCGCATTTCCTAGCTTTGTACTTACCCCAGAGCTCACCAATGAATGCTTGTGTGCGATGAAGGTCCTCGAAGAAACCTGCATACATCAGCTCGGTCATAGAAGAAGTAGAAAGACACGAACAGAAGATAATGAAGGCCATGTCTTCGTCAAATTCATCATTCTCTTCGAGTTCATACACGGCGACCTCGGGCTTTTCTTCCAAGGTCTTCGTCTCATCGGGCACAGTGATGGCACCGACTACTTCAGTCAATTCGAAAGGATCAACGTCAGGGCTTTCTTCCACTTGAAGCGCAGTAAAGCGATTTCCTGTGCTGGCGGTCCTTTCCAGTGAGGTCTCATCCTGCTTCTGGTGATCCAGGACGACACCATCAATTTCCTTGCAAGGCTCTAATATCTTGAGCGACTGTTCCAAGACTCCGATGAAGTGCAAGTGTTGTTTGTCAGCGTGTTGATTCTGGACGCCAGCGCTCTGGAACCATTGAGAGCATCTTTGACGGGCTCGAATAGCCCGCTGAACAACGCTACGGAGACTTGCTGGCATCTCAACCCGTGATTCTACGCGGACTTTTGAGACAGCGACTGCTTGACGCAGTAGCTCTTCGGTCGTGATGGTGTATATGACAGTAGTCAGCGTGGGCGCTTCGTTATGCTCTTTGGTCGCCTTGTTTATACCGTCGGCGGCATTTTGAGCGGCTTTCAAACCATCGCCCTTCAAACAACCTGGTGCATTGTGTGCAGAAGCCAACTCCTCCGTGATCTCTGAACCATTAACCGCTGCCACCGATTTAGGAGGTCCAATTTCCACAGGATCCCGACGCTTAGTCGTCTTTGGCTTGTATCCGGAGGCAGCAGCCGCCTTGGCAAGCCATGTTGTGAAGAGTACAGTGTCCTCCTTATACCTCCTGTAAGAGCTAGCTAGGAACTCCGGCAGCATGTCGTCAAGTCAGGGGAGATATGGTGGAAAGCAGACTGTGGCCGCGGAGTGGACGAGAGCAATGTATGTCTTGATCTTTAGCTCATGATCAAGGACGAGAACAGCAAGCTTGAAAGCATGTCAGTCGTCTACTATTCGAAACACTCAAGTTTCATCGTGAAAAGTAAGTCAAATAAGTAGAAGTCTGGGACATCAAAAAAACAAACAATGCACTAGAAAAGCATGCACCGGGGTCTCGCATTGGGTTAGAAGCACCCCGCCGCCTTCCCACGCTATCACGAGTGACAGCTGCTTTATAAGCGCCTAGGAGCCGTCGAACGCCGCCAATGAGTAACAGTGTGCCTACGAATTGGCACTTATGCAGGTGAAATAACAGGCGGACAGAGCCCCGAAGCCACCCCCACAGCGCGACAAGAGCGGTTGAAAACCCTATGATGGTAGAGCCCGCCTTAGCCATATCTAAAACCTATCAACGAGAGGGACATTTTTACTCGACAAAGTTATCTCTCCCGAGTCGTCTTTTCCATCAGGGTGCATACCTACGCATTTCACGCTCGAAGATGCAATTCTGCGTCGCCGTGCCGTCAACTCATTATCATTGGATTAGCTGATTTGAAACGCACGGGCTTCGCACAGACATCGGGATGCACGGGCATGAAGTTCGCACGGACCTTGGATTGACCTCCTTGAAAACTTCACACGCACCTCATTGAAAGATCGTTGTGGCGTACGAAAGTCGAGCCGGTTTCTTTGTGTGAAAGAAGTACTTCGTGCAGTGATCTTCGACTTCCACAGCGGGTGACTAGTCTCCCTGATAAATCAAGGATTAAATCCCCGATCAACTGGGATGATATTGGTGAAGCTCACTTCCCGAAGGTATGATACACCAATTAATCTTATCAATTCCCTGTGAAAGGTCACCGTGATTATCTGTCCTAGAGCGACTAAGTAGGAAAAAAGCCGTCACGTTAAAATAGTCTGATCACGGTCAAAAGGCTCTGACTACGTATTATTGAAAGTACATGCTCACCGATATCATTAGACCTATCAATTACAACCTCCATGCGACGCCCTACCCAAGCAGCATAATTCTGCTAGATAGCTGTACCTCGTATCCCTATTTGGGTTTGGTGAAGGAGGCGGGAACATCCTCTTGCTGAATGGCAGGACCGCTCATAATAGCCACAGGAGCCTTCTCCTTCTTCACAACCGTATCCACACCTGCGTCCATCTCCACCTCAGCTGTATTGGGCGCTTTGCACGGCATGGTATACTTCCGTGCCCGCTTCGGGGTCGATGCAGTATCCATCGGCAGTCCTGAATTACTTGGCTCCAATCCTCGCTTGCGCTTCGAGGCACGCTCTGGCTTCGGATTCGACGCGCGAGCGCGGGGACGGGGGGCTGGGTTTCCGATCTGAGCTCCTGAGGAAACCACGGAAGCGTCGGTAGCTGCAAGTCGAGACTGGGTGGCCTTTGCTATCCGGGATTTGGGCATCCGGATGGCACGTGCTGGCTGTGTCTCAATCGTGGTGATGGTATGCTCCTCTGTCAGTTGCTTCGGAACGAATTTGCTGTGACGTCCTCGCGAGCGGCCAGATGTTTCTTCGAAGTCGCTGCCTGACATCTCGGAGTCTGTGTCCGGGTCGGATTCAAGGATGGAGAAGTCAACTTGCTTCTCTGAGCGCATTGTGATTTGGTCCTGGTTGGAATTTTCCATTTGGACTGTTTAGTGGTAGATTTGGTGTGTTCTGCGTCTGTGTTCGAGCTTGTAGGGTATGAGAGTAAATGTAGTCTTTTGTGAGTACTGGAGGCTGCAGTTGGTGGATGCAGAGATGTAAGAGAGAGAGAGAGAGAGAAACGTCGACGTCTCGTATAAGTAGTCAGCGCATGCTGTCCCATGCTGTTCCATATCATCCAGCCCCTTTGTTCTCAAACCTCGCCATTGCCAGAGTTGTAGCGAGTACAAAGACATTATACTCCCTCCTCATCTGCCATTCGACAACTCATTGTCATCAACAAAAAACGCCTCTGGATCTTTGTTCTCAAAATTTCCATATCTAAGTCGCTGTCCGTTTCACACATAGAATTGTTCCACGAGCAGCATTGTTCCGCCACTTACATTCTCATTACACTCCCACAAAGCGATTATCATACCTCCGCTCGTGCGAATCAAACACTCAGGCAAACACTTGAGTCGAGTTATCTTCGCCTCTCCCTCTCGCAAGGCGTAAAGTCGACTACCACCTCTATCCTTACCGACCAGGTGCTCGCAAACAGCTAGCATGTGTCAAATCCAAACCGCCTTCTGGAGCTGCGGCCAACTCGCCGAAGGCCGCACAGTGCTGTGCCACAGCTACCAGCACACCAAAGGCCGCTACTGCGACGGTTTCTCCAGCTTCAGTCGACCCGTCAAAACCCCTTGCCCGAATTGCCAAGCAGGGAGGCCGCATCCCCCTTCCCAACAGATGAGCGCTGCAGTGCAGGTCCAAAGGTGCGTTCGCAACCCGGCAGCGGTGCCGACTCCCACTCACTCCTCGTCCGCAGCTAACGTCGTGATAGCACCAATGCCTGAGACGGGGAAGCCTGCGGATGGGGGGAATAGTATCACGTCACGACCATGGACTTCAGCGACACCGCCCACGGTTCTAGCACTGCCCGCCGTCACGGCTCCACAGAAGGAAGCCCCCACCGACTCACAAGAGCCCACTAAAAGCGCCGCTCAGCATGCTGCGGCGTCGGAGAGTCCAGATCAGGTCCTTTCGGAAATGGAACGAACGTGGCAGAAACTGACTCCGAAGGCTGTACCAGTCCCTGTGCGGATCTCGACTGCGGGGGCGATTAAGAAACCTTATATGGCTCCCGCTACTCGCAGGCAGCCAAGAGCTCTCACGCCGACAGCGAAGAAGGCGGCTGAGCTACGGGCACCGGTAGCTCAGATGGTTGCGTCTCAAAGGTGCTCGCCTGCGACGATAGCTTCGAGTTCGTCAATGATGGGAGCTATGCTAGACTCTGCGAGCTTGTGGCGGGATCTCTCAGGCGTCTCGAGGGCCGCAGATGCAGATGTTCCGGTTGATCCGGCGCTTAGAGGGGTATAGAGTTCTGGGTCAATAGTATATACGTACGAAAAGTGTGAGATAATTGGAAACAAATAAATCGAAAAATCAGCATTGCAGCTTACTAGCACACTTTGATCGTGTAAAAAGTAAGCTCGTTCGATTGTGCACGTACCATTGCTGATATAAAGCGTAAGATTTCCTCACGCAGCAGTCATCTAACATTCGTCCTTATCTATGTGACAGCTGGGCTCGACGAGTGGCCAGTACTGTAATAACCCAAGTGATAAAAATCAGTAGTCTATGTGACGGGTTAACACATCGCTAGTATTGGTAAGTAAGAAACAAAGAAGGCGTGCAGATCCGACGGTTCCTTGAGTTCCTCGATCAGCTCGATCGTTGCTCAGACGTACGAAGCCCTTGTGAGTGGATACATTATCATGTCATAAATTTTCGTAAGCCTCTAAGTCGATCCTTTGCTTTTTCCAGTACGTCGTCATCCTTGCACACAGCAAAACGCAGGTAGTCTTCTGCCAAATGCATATTTTCGTCCGTGTAGAATTCGGTTGGCGGGATGGCCGCCACACCAAGCTCCATGATCAAAAACCATGAGAGCTTGAAGTCCCTGGGTCGCTCGGCAACATGTGGTGGGAACTTATAATCTTTGGGCAACTTCACCTTTGATAGGTTGGCCAGGACAAAGTATCCACCTTCTGGGTCGGAATACTACAACCATGTTGATGAACATAATGTCTCTCAATACAAGGTGTAGAGGACTCACAGGTATACCTAATTCATCGAACACTTCACAGAATCTTCTCATCTTCCCTTGCATCTCATTCTTACTCTGCTCCCAGAAGCCCATCTCATCCGCTTTCTCAAAGCCAACGGCGGCTGCCTCCTGTAGTGGGCTTACACTACTGAAGCATATCCTTGTATGCGCGGCGGAAACATGTTTGATGAGGTTTTCTGGTCCAATCAACCAGCCAACGCGCCATCCGGTAGCGTAGAAATTCTTGCCGGCAGAGCCTACTGTTAAAGTATGGGTGGCAATCTCTGGAGAGATGGTCGCCATGCGGGTGAAAGGCACGTAGTACAGGCGGTCGTAAACCTCGTCGGACAGGATGATGATCTTATTCTTGACGCACAGATCGCCAATGGCCTGAAGTTCGCTCTTTGAGAACACCTTTCCGACAGGATTGTGAGGTGTATTCAGAACAATCATTTTTGTACGAGGATTGATGAGCTTCTCCAGTCCAGGTATATCAATGGTCCAATCTGCGGCGGAGGATGTCCGTATGTTACCATGAGCTGGAGGCTGTAGAGGAGCATAGCGAATACTGGCACCAGTCATTGTAATGTTAGAGATGTACCTGCTGAGGGTCAATATTAAATTTATTGGAGGTTCGACCAATCCTCGTACTGATCAAAGAAGGGTTCGAAAATTATGACCTCGTCGCCTTGCTCCAAGAAGCCCATGAAAGCGCTCAGCATCCCCTCATTTGCTCCGGTGGTGATTGTGACTTCTGTTTCTGGATTGATGGTCTTCCCAAAGAATGGTGAGTATGCAGCAGCTATAGCTTTTTTAAGCCGGGGTCGACCCTTCACGTTGGTAAGTGAAACGTTTCTGGAGGTGATCCCAAAGAAAGCGCACCTTTGTGGGGGCATATTGGTTGCAGTCGACTTTGTCAAGAGCCTCTTTGGCGGCATCGGTCACGTATTTAGGAGGGTTGTAGCCACTATGTGGTCTTAATTTTGCCATGAGGGTGTCAAGATAATGGGCCCCCATACTCACAAAAACCCCTGGCCCATGTTTACGATCGGCTGTACTGGAGAGGCGGTTGCTGCCTCATTGACTATTGACCTGAACAATAGCATGTCAGATAGAAGATTCTAGATAGATCTAAGTACGTACCAGACATCCTGCTTCTGCCCTGCTACTCTAGCAGCAGGCTTGAAACGCTCAGTGCTTGCCGCTGTAGCCATAGCTCTGCGGCACTGATAGGAGGCTTGAGGTCGGATACTTGAAGCAGCAATGGATAAAGGTAGTCTTGGAGGAACACGCCACATGCCAAATAGTTGAGACCAGATCGACGTGCAATATATGAGAGATGATTGTCCGGAGTCTGTACTTAGAATACGAGTACTTTAGGGCAGCGATATCGGGATGACGCGAAGTCCGAGTAGGCGGAGTTTAGATAATCTAATCTTGCTATCCCCGACGCGTTCAACCGCGAATTGGAAATCTTCGAAATTCGAATCGATACTCAGATTATTTTCATGTGCCTCAAAGATGGTCGAATGCCCAATTTGCGGAAATACTGTCCAGTCGGCGCATATAAATTTACATATTGATTCGGGCTGCGAAACGCACATCGAGGCGCCATCGCTCGATAGCCAAAATTCTCAAGATGCTATGCCTCCCCAGGTCTCGAGCTTCTTCAGAACGCCAGCTAAGAAGCCGGTCATCCCTACGACGCCAACTAGCCAATTGACAAAACCAAGCCCAGAAAATGCTGCCACTACTAAACCTGCTTCAATTGACACCAACCTCACACCTGCGAGCCTGGGCAAGAAACGCCCTTTTCCGGACCAGCCTCGAGAAAGCGGTACTGTGCCGGATACCACCAGCATCTCTACACCCACCACAGAACCTCCAACCAAGAAGATCAAGCCATCGGCCCTTCAGCGCGTTGCGCCACTCGCGGAACGCATGCGACCAACCACCCTTGACGAAGTGTGTGGCCAAGACCTGGTGGGGCCCGACGGTGTCCTTCGTGGACTTATCGAGACAGATCGTGTACCATCTATGATCCTATGGGGAGGTGCTGGAACAGGCAAGACTACCATCGCGCGCGTAGTCGCCCATATGGTTGGGAGCCGCTTCGTCGAGATAAACAGCACCTCGTCAGGGGTTGCGGAATGCAAGAAACTGTTCGCAGAAGCAAAGAGTGAGCTCGGTTTGACGGGAAGAAAGACCATAATATTTTGTGACGAGATCCACCGTTTCAGCAAGAGTCAGCAGGATGTGTTTCTGGGCCCGGTGGAGAGTGGTCAGGTTACACTCATTGGAGCGACAACAGAGAACCCAAGCTTCAAAGTCCAGAATGCGCTTTTATCGAGATGTCGGACGTTTACACTCCAGAAACTGGCCGACGGCGACATTGGACGAATCTTAAGGAGGGCCTTGGAAGTAGAGGGGCCCAGCTATTCGCCATCATCATTGGTTGATGAAGAGCTTATCGACTATCTGGCAGCATTTGCGGACGGCGACGCAAGGACTGCCCTGAATCTGTTGGAGTTGGCGATGAACCTATCGTCACGCTCCGATGCGACAAAGGAATCGATCAAGGCCTCCTTGACGAAGACATTGGTATACGACCGAGCAGGTGATCAACACTGTAAGTCGACCGTAGGACTACTCGCCCTGGCCCTGGACAAAAATGAGTGTCGATCTCCGAATGAAAGATGGTAGCTTGACTTCCAAGGCACAAATCCACTCGTGTGGAAGTGAGATGTTCCAAGCACGAGTAATCTTGGCGGACAAAAGATCGGCACTTGTCAGGGCCGAGAGAGCGAATGTATGTTGTGCTGGCTGATAGAGGTTGTAGATGACACCATATCTGCGCTTCACAAATCAGTACGTGGTTCAGACCCTGACGCTGCCCTCTACTACCTTGCTCGAATGCTCCAATCAGGAGAGGATCCTTTATACATAGCTGTGAGTAAGCCTGCACAGTCTAGTTTTGCTGGCTTCGTCTGATGCTGATGACTTCTCCAGCGTCGCCTGATCATCATCTCATCCGAAGACGTCGGCCTCGCATCCACAAGCCTTCTCCCTTTAGCAGTCTCCACTTACACTGCTGTCTCGGTGATCGGAATGCCAGAAGCACGAATACCTCTCGCTCATTGCACAACTGCTCTAGCGCTGGCGCCAAAATCCACCCGAGATTATCGAGGGTTGAACAACGCATATGCGGCCTTGTCGGAGCCAGGCGTAGCAAATTTACCCATTCCCATCCATCTCCGCAATGCGCCGACCAGGTTGATGAAGGAGATGGGGTATGGCAAGGAGTATAAATACAACCCCAATTACCAGGATGGCAGGGTGAAGCAGGAGTATCTGCCAGAAAAGTTGGTTGGAAGGCATTTCCTGGAGGACAATGACCTGGGTACTGAGGTCGATCCTGACCTTGAAGTGTAGCACATTGTTAATATGCTTACGGCGATTTGAGATACCCGATATAGCGAATTTATGCAACTGGCTTTCAAGCTTTTGCCTCCACAAGAGCAGCAATGTCCCCTTCTTTGGTCCTCCCGAGGCCGTCCTTGGCGTAGAAATCCATAGGGTATACAGCCTGCTTGCTGTTGCCCCATTCCTCACGAGCTCCCAGGGCGATAAGAGCTTCGTAAGGGGTCAGCAAAGGCCTGGGAAACGCATAGCCCCAATCGATACTCAATCGCGGGCAAGCGATTTGGACCCAGCACTCGACGTCCGGCATCATCGCCAGCTTTCCGGGGAAAATCTCACTAAGAAGGATGTTGATGAATGGGGTTTTTCTCTCGTCTAAGATATTCTCGATCATGGTCATCGTATGCGGATTCCCTTGTCTGCCCAGCGAGCCTAAGATGAGACCCCACTTCTTTGCCGTCTTCGCCGACGTGATAGCTTGTCTTCTTAAGTCGTGCATCTCTGTATGATCATATGTTTCGCGTGTTAGTTTGCGAGAGTAAGGGTCATATCGATATGCCGGAAGCTGTGGGTTGTGTATCATCGCACTTTCGAGGTGGAAGCGTCCGTCACCGAGATACAGAATCAAGTCCACAGCATCGTTCGCCAGTTGAGGCGAGGTGCAGCCGAGTATCTCACCTTTGCTGAGAGGCATAATCTGCGGAATGATCACCTTGAAGCCAGCGCGCTCCAGTGCGGGCTTAATGCTGTGCAAAGTAGCGTTGAACTGGATAGTGCCCACTATCGCTATGGACTTTCCGGGTTGGAAGTTCCGTTCCAGAGTAGCCAGTAGATGGGTAGTGTCTATGCTTATGTCCACGAAGACGTAGAGCGTCTTGATCTTGGTAACGTCGACAGGTATAAGACAGCTGTGTGCATAATGTACGAGAAGGTCACACCCCAGAGCTCTAGCGGTATAGTCATCAATGCAACAAGCACCGTAAGTGACATCACCCATGATTAGTGTTTCCGTCCCAGGGCAGAAACGGGTCAGGATGTCAGAAATGGTTGTAGCGAACAATAGAAGGCCTTCGGGGAACTGTAGCGCGACCTTCCTGGACTCCGAGGTACGAATACGGTGGATTGTCTTGGGAATCTCGAAACTATAGTTGGGAGGAAGGAGGGATATTGCAGCGTTGATGTCTGCATCTTCGAGGATCTCTAGAGGAACTTGATTCAGGTGGCGGGCTGATCTCCGTGCTGGGGCGACTGCTCATGTTTGTCGTCAGTTCAGCACTGGATCATACACAGGGAGTCATGCAAGACCTTGTACAGCGCCGCTATCCTCAATGATGGCGTTCGAGCTCGGTGTTTCGTCGGTCTTTTCTGCTGTTCGCCTTCCCACAAATCTTTTTTTCGGCTGCTTTGGCTTTGTTGTTACTGCGGCATCAGGCTCGCCATCGGTGATAGGACCGAGATTTGCCTGAGCTCTATCCTCTTCCATGGCTGTATGGCTGGCAGGTTGCTGGGTAAAGTAGGTAAGAATTGGGGTTGAGATGTCCTAAGCGGAAAGAATAGGCGGGGGCGTGGAGGGGTACGAATACCTCGGCCTGGCCCGAACCGAAAGCTCTAATCCGCTGATGACTAAGGGAGTGCCGGAGCACGGTCCGAAGTCCGTCTTCGCCCTCTCTGGTTCATGACGACTCCATACCAGCGTTCACCTCCGACAGCCAAAAGAGGTTTGTTCGACTAGAAGGTTCTGGCACCAATCAGATCTCTCAAAGGGTCTGGATCCCAGGCAAGCAGCCCATTACTATTGAAAGAGCTACTGAGCTTGCTTTAGCAGACGCTCCAGCTCGACATACACCACCACTCCATTGGCGATTCTGGCTATGACCGAGCACCTCCGTAGAACTTGAGCACATCTGACAGCCATGGGGCATTCCAGATCTTGCCCAATGCCCGTCTCTCTTTACTAAGAACCAAGCAGTGGCTCCCAGTGCCGCAAACGAAGAGGGTTACACGCACTACCATTTTGCTTGTTGTTATACACTTCCAGCCAATAAACCCACGAACGGCCGATCTGAGGTGGTCACATGGACAAGTTAGCATCTGATGGCATTCGAACATAGGTTCATTAGAGTTTCTCTTTCGTAATCTGCACAAGACTAGGAGTCGCCGAGATTTCGATGGCAGGCCTCAACCGAACACACGCGATCTTATGAAGATGAAAAAAGACACTTTCCTGCCGGTGGTGTGGACGAGTGGAGTCGTTCGTAGATGCAGTGACGAATCATGTAGGTGTCCATGGACGACAGCAGTAAGCACAAAGATTATAAAATATCGACTCCTGTCCATCGGATCAGGATCACGGTTATTTCATTGATTCCCTACTTTCCATTCGTACCAGTCAAGAAGCGTTGATCCCTCCGACCAAGTCAAACACTTCTCTCCAAGCCTCACCCTTTCCAACCGCATTGCCATGAAGCTCGTCAGTCTCCTGTCAAAGCTCTTGAAGTACGCACCACAGCTAACACCCCCCTCAGCCCTTACTATCAGCGGCCGCCCTAGCCACCGTCCTCTCCCCCTCCCTAGCCCACCCCAACGCCCTCAGCGCCCGCGGCAACACCATCGCAACTGGTCTCTTCGACGTCTACAAAGTCGCCGGTTGCGCCTCGTTCGGCCTCGTAGTGGAAGTCAAAGAGTACACCTTGGACAACGGCGGCTGCCACGACACCCCTCCCAACCCAACTCTTCCCTTGCTGCCCTTCCTGTCCTTTCGCGCGGGCGTGCAAGGCGGCGTGCCGGCGGGGAAACAGTGTTACTTTGATATCTATGCGGGGAAGGGGTGCTCGGGGAATTACATGGGGTTTATGAGCATGGATGAGAATAATCGGACGTGTCAGGAGGTGCTTGTTGGGACGACGGGGACGATGCCGACTGTTGGGGCGAGGAGTGCCAGGATGAGCTGTTTTAGTGCTTGAGGGTTTTGTTGTTGGAGTGGTGGGTTGGCGAGCTACCTGCTTGATGATTGGGGGGAATCATCGTTTATTGATTGTGTGTAGACTGTAGAGGAATGTCTCTTTGCCAAAATTGCTCGACTGATGTCAACTACCTTACAGTGAAACCTACTTATCCCTTGGTTCGTCAGGTAACCAGCACCCCCAACATCCTAACCCTACCGGCGAGGATAACTAGACCTGGGGGAGTGCTGCTTAAATGACGAATCAAATTTATCAATCGTACGCTGTACACACGTTTTCGTCTGAAAATTTTCAATATTCAATCCTGTGCCGTTAAGCCGATATATCAGAGTTCTCTGATTGACGTTCAATTGTTCCAAAAACGTGATCAACGTATTGAGACTTTGCATAATCGATCCAATGACTTCCTCCTTGTCGATTTCGTATTCACGTTTTGAAGTGTAATAATGGGCTATGTGCTTGACTCCATTCTTCTCTGTATTGTCAACGGCTTCGTTAAACGGGTTGAGAATCGCGGTCAATAGACATGAAGTAGTATGTTCGTCTGTCATCTTTGAGAGACTGAATCGTGTTCTCATAAGGAGAATTCATCGTATCTGGAAGCAGTGGGAATCATTCGTATTGTGCGAGATGCTAGTTTTCGCTAGCGATAACTGCATGGTGGTCAAGTAGATAGATTTGTCACTTCTCTCTACTATTCTTCTTTCTTTCCAATTTCTCGTAGTCATCATTTTATCATGGTTTGTGCTCCTCTTGGCGAAATGCCGAATAAGCGAACGCCTACAACCCCTTTTAGCACGCCCAGAAGCCGCAATCCAGTTTCAGCAATACAGCCCTCATCCTCTCTGACTCCCATCCTGATACATCCCGATGACCGACGTCAGGGTGTCATCACCCGTAGACTCCAACGGTCTAGCACCATAGTGGTTATAAGATTTGGTTTGCACCGGACGAGCCTGCTGACCCTGGCCTTGTGCAACAGTCTCTTGATCCGCCAACGGCCAAGTATGCTGTTCTGCTTCCGCAACGGTGCTGTGCGAAGAAGAATCATCAATCGACTTAGCCGTCTCAATATCTCCTTGGTGATTGATGAATGTCTGCACCCCTGTCATTGTCGCGCCTGGGACACTAGGAAGCCGATCGTTGAAATCAACTGCAACTTTCTCATTACCGTGTTTCTGGCCATGGCTCGAGCCCTTCGAGTAGCCAGACGTCCATTTGCGCGGGTCCAGGAGTCTCCTCATAGCATTTCTGCTCCTCATCCAGAATGATGGTGACTTTGGTGGAGACTGCTGGTTGCGAGCGGTTCGCGAAACGAAGAGTTGGCGGAAGGCGGTCATGGAGACCAGGATGAGGCCGACTTCGGCGGCGACGATCTGGAAGTAGACTTCCCAGAGAACGTCGAGGTTGCCTTTCCATTCCAGACCACTGGCGCGAGTGACGGTGAATACGATGACGACGACTGTCAGGCACAGGGAGCAGGCCAGGGTGAGTTTTTGAAGCATCTTGATCTTTACTTTCCAGATGAGTTGAAAGGGTATGTAGAGAACTGCATGCTTGGTCAGTGTGCATGATCGATTAGTAGAGGGACGTTTCAGGGACGTACTCAAGAGATCGCCAACTACGTCAAGAACCAACTGTGATAATGCATACTGGATCGTCTTGTGCCTTGTTGCTCCGCCCAAGCAAGCGACTAGTCACAGGTTAGTTACTTTACCAATGGTGATCGATAGCTGCTGAATGCCTGCACTTACTGACTTTCGGCCCGCTGAAATGAGGGCAAGCAACAACATACACCGAAGCCCCGTATCCAGTAACAGCGAGATTGAAAACAACGACGAACCACCAGTACTTAATGAGACCTGGAATACGATCGATCAAACGTCGAAAAAGCGCCAGAAAAGAGAATTTGACAGCCATCATCGCCACCCAGGTGAGTATCAAGCTCGCCGTTACAAGCTTACGGAATTCGAAAACTCGATTGAGATCTGGCGGTTGAGTTGCGAAGAGTGCAGGCGCGTAGGTCAGGGCCTCGGTGAGGTACATGTTATCCATGTTGATGTAAAGGACTGCCATGGCGGCAATGAGGCAGCTCGTGCCAAAGGCCAGGAAAGCATCGTCAAGCGCGAATTCCTTCTGGACAGCGAGTCGTATGTAGTATCTAGCGCATACACTGACCAGGCAGAGGGCGAACAGTAAGGTCGTGGATACCTGTCGATTTCAATGATGGGATTCGACCAGTAGGACGGAAATACATACCACAAAAGCTTGCCTGGGGATACGGCCCACGCCGTCGTAGCTTACCATGGTGAATATAGCTTACAGATACGCTCGCAGCCTTGAGATGGGATTCCCTCTAAAGTCTTCAATCGTTTTTAATCTTGGAATCGACCGAGAATGGAACAGAAAAAGACGAGAAGAAAGGGAGCCATCAGCTCAATATCAAGCAGAGGGAATGCATGCTAAGACGCGAGACGGGATGTCACCTGCGTCCACCACGAAGGATGAGTGATGTGGCATGCCTGCAGCGCCGCCGCAGAGTAGCACAGATCATGTTCTCAGTTTTAAGTATAGGCAACCAATCCTGACCCACACTGTCGTGAAGTGAGGTATGAGGCTTACTTGATCGCCACATCCGAAGACAATTGATGGACTAGCGTAAGGCACAGCAAGCTTACTCTGATAAATAATTGAAGCGCAAATGTGTCAAGATGTTTCACCGCTACATGAGAACAACTATACTTGGTGTCCACTTGCCTACCACGAGGAGCGGTAGCCTAGGCATCGGAAGAGAAGGAAGCTCGAGACTGATATGGCCGCGGCATGGAAGCACTTACACTGCTTCTGAGACATTGCCGTGGGGAAGATTTACGAATATGAGTCAAGTTCTTGACAAGAAAGATCAGACAAGGCTTCGCACTAAACTGTCGGGTGCTGCATGTCGTGTTGTAAGAGCATGGCTGTGGTGATAGTTTGGCTTGCGGGATCTAGCCATGGACAATATTCACCGGTCGGTTACTGAGTAGCGGTTCAGTGCAGAGGAGACTTGCACTGTGCTGTATGGTTGCTGAGCCCGAAAGGCTGAGAAGATGCAGAGATGATCTTCGGCTGATGCATTCAAGGAGAGACACTGATGATCATGCAGGTACTGCGCCTCTTCCTTTCGTGAGCCTTGGCAGTCAGCACTCGTAGGTGTTGCTGGGCGTGGGTAAGCACTAGTAACGCAATCGCGGGATCCAGACCTTACATGCATCCAGACGATTCAGCCTTCAGGTGAAGAAGGGAATAATGGATGATGTGATAACACCAATTCGGTGCTAAGAAACAAGGGTCCAGCCAGGTACCGAGGTACCCGCGCGGCTAATCGGAAGTCGCTCCGAAAACCAACCACTCGAACGAGGACTGTGTAGACAACGTTGCGCGGACCTCACCTATTTTATAACGTGGTAAACAAGTAGACACAAAGTTTGACGTACAAGTGAAAGTCCATGATGTCGTAGACAGCTGTCAGTCGTCGGTCTACAATGTACACATCCAGAGCCCCGCTTCAGCTGATCTCAGCTGAATCGGAAGCTTGCAGCAGCGTCTCGGCGTAGGATCCCACTGCAGCAGGAGGTGCATGACTAAGCCACCTTTCCCCGATAATCTTCAGGCACGGAATGCATCATCGCAAACCTTAAGCACACAGCCTTCGCTAGACGAAACAACCTTCTATTTGAAGGAATACACTAACACGCCGATGGATGGGTAGCAAGCGGAAGGATTCATGACATCAAGAATCCGCTGATCTACGATACTCATCAATTCATACGCCGCTGAATCTCTGTCACACAGGTACCCGGTGACACCATCTTAGAACGGGCTCAGAGCGATACCGCAGCAAAGCGTACGGCACCACGATCTATCCGCAACTACGGAGATACCACCTGGAATCCTTTAGTATCAGTCCTCAGCCCAATACTGATTCCACAACCCTAAGGAAAAAGACAGGAAAGTCCAGGATTGTGGTGTCGTCGGTCTTTCAAGGCCAAACGACGACTTCTTGACTAGATTGTCAAGTTTAGAAGGGAGAAGTGGTTTTTGCATGTACTGACAAACTTCACCATGCTGCAAATCACACCGCTTCTGTTAGGACGGCCCATACTCAGTTCTTTCTTGCTTGCTGCAGTTGGCTCCTTATGCTATTTTTTTACGCGGCTCTACAAGGCGAGAATGCTGTTTATTCGACGTAAACGTATGGGCCTTGTAGGTTTATCTTTTTCTATTCAGTGCTTTAGACACTAACCATTGTTAACCCACATCTAGCCATGTGCACCCAACCATAATTTCCTGTTCGGACATTTACTCTACCTGAAGAAGCGAATAGATGCTCTTCCCAGAAACGCTCATTACCAATACATGTTCGCTGATATTGCGCATGAGCACTTCCAGTCAGAAGGCCTCTTCTACGTCGACCTATGGCCCGCCAGCGGTATGATGATGATTGTAACATCTCCCAATATAGCAGCTCAAGTGGCGCAGACCAATCCCGGAATCTGCCACGACCGAGCATTTATGTTGACCAGATTCTTTAAGCCTATTGCTGGCGGCCCGAATCTCTTCGATATGGCGGAGAAGGAGTGGAGGCCTTGGAGAGCCATCTTCAACAAGGGATTCAGCACCGAGCAGGTCACTAACCTGATACCGCATGTGTTGAAGGAGACGAAGGTATACAAGGAGAAATTGAGAGATCTCGCAAAAGAGAAGGAGATGTTCTATCTAGACCTCGTCACATTGAGGTTTACAATTGACATAATAGGCCAAACCATACTGTAAGCACTTTCGAGCTAGTAAACGACAATGACTAAAAACAGGGATAGGAATGCATCACTTGGGGCGCAGAAGGGCTATAATGTACTCGCCGACAGTATGATGAGCCAGATCAGGTGGCATCAGCCAAATGCAGAAGCTAATCCACTTGGGCATCTCGATTTTGTCAGAAGGCTGGTTGAGTGGTGGAACGGGCGACAAATGGATCGTTACATTGGCAGCGAACTCGACAAAAGATTCTCAGAGTACAAATCCGATTCAAGCGACAAAAGGCAGAAATCGGTTATGGACTTGGTGCTCCAAGCTTACATTGCCCAGTCCAGCAATCAAAAGCCAGACTTTCTTGACCCAGAGTTTAGAGCCTTTGCGATCCGACAAATTCGATTATTCGTCTTTACCGGTCATGATTCAACGAGTAGTACGATCTGCTACGCCTTTCATCTCTTATCGCAGAACCCGGGCACGTTGGACCGTATTCGCTCTGAGCACGATCAGGTACTTGGCAAAGATGTCAAGAAAGCGGCCACTATGATAGAAGAAAACCCGAAGCTTCTTAACGATTTGTCATACACTACGGCAGTCATCAAAGAAGTTCTCCGCTTATTTCCACCTGCTGCTTCCAGTAGGCAAGGCAAACCTAGAGTCAGCATCCAAGACGACCATGGAACTGTCTGTCCCACCGACGACGTCATCATGATCTGGACTATCCACGTAGAGCTTCATCGTGCACCAAAGTACTGGAAACGTCCCGACGAATTTCTCCCCGAACGATGGCTTGTGGAACCCGGTCATGAGCTTTCCCCGTCAAAGACGCGTGGCGCGCCTTTGAGTACGGGCCTCGGAACTGCATTGCTCAAGGTATCGTGATGACTGAGCTGAAGATCATCCTTGCCTGTATTGTGAGGGAATTCGATTTTAAACCCGCTTATGATGAGTGGGATAAGTTACACCCTTCAAAGGGAGTCAAGACTCATAGAGGAGACAGAGCGTATCAGATGGAGGAAGCGGCTGCACATCCGGTGGAGCACTACCCCTGCAGGGTGTTCTTGCGTGAACCTTGAAGAGAAGCCTGGGAAGGAATCGAAGAGGGCAACGTTTTACGGATCTAGCATCTGCTCATCAAGCTGGGATGTTCCACATGATCGAATCATTCGGCAATTAGCACATTGCAGTGGCCCACAGGCTGATTTCGCGGTCCCTGATGTTAATTCGGGAGGCAATAGGGCCACTTTCTACTGCCGAGAGACAAGTCTAAGTACTCTCTAAGACGTAAGGGCTTGCATATTTCCAGATGTATTAGGTACCTCAACGTCAGGGTTGTGCTTCAAAGCGCGGCTGCGAGTCTTTTTCGGAGTGTATCAGCTTCAACGGAGCAGCAGCTTGCAAATTCAATTATTCTTTTTTCTCCCTCTATGACTGACTTTCGAGGTTTGTTCATCCTAATCGCTTCATAAAGGAAGTTGTCGACATGGATCTTGATGTCACTGGATTTGCGCTGGGTTTGCGACTTGGCGATTCTAAGAGGGAGATCAAGTAGATGATCATCATTTTGAATGGATTACCACCACTAGAGCCACATCGTCATGAAGGTCCCATAACTTTGCAGGTTCGTCAACATGAGAGTCCCATCAACATCAAGATTCCATCATCAATGATCATAAAACCTTAGCATTACGAAAATGTGGTGGAACGCCATCTCAATTCCCCAGAGTAACACTAGAGAACTTGCGGATATTGTCATGAATATGGAACTTTGAAAGAATGACTCGGAATGATAATGAGTATGTAAGCGGACTGGTACCTTACATTTCGCGAATACGTATCTCCCACGTTCATTTCGGCGCTTGAAGCGTCTATTCTTAGAACTAGAACCATCTAATCTAATCTCAAAGATCTTATCAAACCTAAATCTCGCTGTGATCCATCTCGCCTCATTCATCCCCCATCATTCCCAGCAGTCTTCCGCGTCCATCATGAGTCACTACGGCCGTTTCCTTCAGCCCTTGCTTGTAACAATAGTAGGCGTCAGTAGTGGTAATCCTAATAACCCTATTGAATTGGCCGACAACACAGCTGATCACGAAAGGCATCTACATCTTCAAGCCGGACCTCGAAGAATTGGCGAAGGAGGAGGGGAAGCTGGATTTGTATTGATAGCTTAATCTTCGCGATGATGATATGATGCTTACTATTGGTAGTGCTGAGATGCATGGGGAATCGACCCAGCCGGTGGATGGTCCACCATCTGCGTCCAAGGCAGCATTGGATGGTAGTCTATCAGCTGCTTCAACGACGGCCTTAGACGAGAGGAAGATACGAGATTCAAAAGATGGAAATAGGCAAGGGCCTTAGAAAGAAGGCATTGTCATCACGACTTCGAAGACATCCTAGCCAACAACGCCTTCCCAGCCCGGCTGTCGTTCGCCCGCCCCAGCTCACCGGATATCCATGCACCGACTTCCGCCATCTTTTCTACATCTACGCCAGTCTTCGCTCCAAGCCCATGAATACAATGGACTAAGTCCTCGGTGGCCACATTGCCCGTCGCACCTGGCGAAAACGGACACCCACCCAGCCCCGCCACACTGCTATCGAAAGTCCTGATTCCTTGCTCAAGACCCACAACAGTGTTCACCAACGCCTGTCCAAATGTGTCGTGTAGATGAAGGGCAATATCTTTATTCGATATACCTGCCGCCATCAACGTCTTCAATAACTCTTGCGTTTTGGGCGCAGTGCCCATACCGGTCGTGTCTGCCACAGATACCTCATCCACACCCATCTCCAATAACGTCGCGGCAATCTCGGCGACTTTAGAAGGAGCAACGTCGGGCCCTTCATAGGGGCAACCGAGGGCCACTGAGACGTAGCCTCGGACACGGATGTCTTTCGATTTGGCAAGGGATACTATGGGTTTGCATCGTTCCAAGGACTCGGCGATAGTGCAATTGGTGTTCGCTTTGGAGAAGGCTTCAGTTGCTGCCGTAAAGAGTGATATTTCCATCGTATGCTTTGGGGCCGAGGACTTCATAGGCTCGACAGGGTCGGAGGGCATCTCGTTCGGGTCTTGTGTGGAGGTGATAGGCGCAGGCTCATCATCGCCGTCGCGCTTTGGTGAGGGAGGGGGTGTTGGGGGCGCATTGGGATCTTGCGGTGATGTTACTGGCGCCGGTTCATGGCCACGTTCTGATGAGCCATTGTTACTGGCAAGGAATTTCTCGAGGCCTTTGAGATTTGGTACCAGGAAATTGTATGCTATGGGGAGCGGCGAAGAGGGAGGGTGGCCGAGGAGGTGATTGAGGACGTCAGCACTATTGGCCATCTAGTAGCGACCGCCCGATTAGCCCAGTCTTTCGTTTCCATGTGCAGTCTCAAACCAATCGTAGTAGTTGGGCATTGAAGACCAACCTGAGGTACCCACTTTGGCGAAACGAAAGATCCTGCTTCCATATTGCGCACGCCCGTTCCCGACAACCGCCTTATGAGCTCAATCTTCGTCTTGAGAGGTATCGACCTCTTTTCGTTCTGCAGTCCATCTCGGGGCCCAACCTCCACAATGCGTACCTCTTCCGCAGCCCGCCTGGCGCTGGTAGAGAGTGATCTTCCGGCAGGCTGGCGGCGCGCGATCGTTGCGCATCTTCGTAAACTCTTCATCATGGCTCTCGTGAGGTCCAGAGCCAGCCGTTCTGGTCTTCCATCAAACGTGTGTGCTCTGATGGGGTGTCGTTTCTGTTAATGGGTATGACATACTGAAGATAGGCTGTTTGCGGGGAAAGCAGATCCCCGCCGCGGGAAAGCGTGATGGATCTTCCCAGTTTCCAGCTGCCTCTGCATTTGACGCAGCTGTATATTCTCAACTCTACCACTTTATCTTTGCGTATTTCCTATGGCTATGATACTTTCAACGTTCACAGTCAATTGAATCCTAGGATAACCACTGAGCACTGGAGCAACTCGTCAATGTTTCTGGCTCCATCATACTACTACGAGCAACGAGGATCTGCAGACCTGAATGCACACGCCACACTCGTGCATCGAGCTTGTAAAGCCTTTACCTGTTATGGCACAGAATGGGGGTATGCCACGCTTAGTCTTCCTTCATTCGGAGCAACTCAATAGCAAGCCACAGAGCTAGAGCTAAGACGAGGGGGCACCGGGGCTTCGACCGTGCAGGATGCGGCTCCAAGCTCGTTACCAGACAGAGTCATTACACCCATCCTGAACATCTACCTACAAAATCCGGCATAATGCCGAAACTTCCCTCACCCTATCTCCAAAAGTTCGTTCGCAAAAGGCCATGGACCCGGCCAGGCTGAGGCCGCACCACTCTAGAACTCATTCCCAGGTAGCCGACAACGCCTCAGATTATCAGAGCTCCGACGACGGCTACGACTACAATGTTGTCGATGATGCACCCGAAGCACAGGCGACAAAGCCGAAGGAAATACTTGCCGCCAGAACGGACCAAAGTACCACGAACACTAGTGCCTTGAGAGGGGCAGAAGTTGTCGACAATGCCTTTACGGAAACGACGCCCCATATCTTTCAGCGCCATGCTGGCGGCCGGAGAGCAAAAATACCTACAGACATAGACTTAGATCTAGAGAAAGGCATCAACGGCGACGAGGCTACTGGTAAGGCCAGGCTGCAGAAACCAGTCCCAATCTTTACGAATATCAAACTCCGCTGGACTATGCCCGAGGTCGGAAGTCGGCGTGTTTTGCAGTTAAACTACGATAGAGCAGGTGAAGGGGCCCAAGAATCTTATTTGCACGACAAAGCAGATAAAAAGGCTCAGGAACCTTACCTACAAAGGCGCAGGGTCCGATGGCAGTAAGTGCAAGCCAATTTTACTCAATCTTCGGCCTAATGTCCCAAAGCCACTCGAAAGAAGATATCCTGCGGATCGATGAATTTGAGGTTCGTATGTCGTAAGATAGACTCTTACAGCCTTAGAAGTTTACATAGTATTGACACACAAAAGGAGTTGGTGCTTCAATGTCAGTCGCAAGGAGCAAGTAAAGGTCAAAGAGGACTTACGCGTCGCCTCTTGAAAAGAGTTCGCAAGAATGCAGAAAGGGATTTTGTCGGGGGCAGATTCCTCACGCCATTAGCTCTTCGCTACGATAATCAGGACGTTTCCAGATACACTGTCGACAAGACCTGCATCTTTTTCACTTTCCCTTACTTCCTAATGGCGAATCCAGGGCTGAGAAGGCATTTTGAAAAAGGCGACTCACGACATCCGCCGCGGACACTTTTGCAATCGCACTATCGTCTTAACAAGACAATCGATCGAGACGAAGATCAGTGCATATCACTTTTGAAAGACGACACAATTGCATCGTTGATCGGTGCACCTTACAAGCCAAAACGTCTTTGGTCCAGTCATACAGATAACTATCTCGTATTTGTGCCACAATTTTGGGGTATTATCGATGGACTGGGTAGGCGACTCTGAGGCTCCCGAATACTTGACAATGATACTAACTTGGCGAGACACTTTAATATCCAGTGGCCCAATTGATGGGGATGCCCTTCAAAGCTCCGCGATAAGCATAGCAGAGAGCAAACCACGGCCAATGACGCATTGCTTGTCCCTTGTACGGATCCTGTTTCAGTACCAAAATCGACAGGAAGATCTCATTTATCCAGTTATCCAGTGCGACTCCTGGTTTGTAAGTTGATGAAATGTAGTTCAAGATGCCTTTTTGAGACTTACTCCGCATGCTAGGGACTACTAAACAAGCAAGAACAAATACTGGAATATCTTGGGACCGAGAAGGACAAACCTCGACCGAAAGAATATCGTTTTTGGTTTAACCAGCAGACACCAATCACTATCAATAACTGGGCACCACTGCTAGCCAAATTCCAATCTTCCGAGATAGTGGATATTTGGATGAAGAAGGACACGCCTAAAATAGACGTCTCCTCTGCTGAGGGGCGTCGTACTACGATCAGACAGCCCACATTTTCTACAACCGATACGGGCATCCCTGAAAACCCCGGTCACGTCACCCTAGTCAAGTCCTTTTTCGAGTGGGATATAATAGACGAGTTTGGAGAAGCTGACAAGATGTCTCTGCCAGTCCGCGTTGACAGTTTCCTCAAGGCCATATATGTTCGTGTCGCGGCAGATGCACAAATGCAAGTAGAAGGCAAAACCGAAGCCCAAGTGCAAGAGTATCTCCAGACCATCAAGAAGGGCTCGTCAGCTTTGGAGCTGGGCCAAAACCTGCAATTGGTATTTTTACTCTATATTCCCGCCGGACAACATTCGGCTTCACGCCCAGTCGAGATGTATTGGGGAGCTGTCTACGAAATTGTGCAAGTATGTCCCTTCAAGAAGATCTCATTATGATGAAATAGGCTAAGAACACCATCTAGACGTTCACTGATAAGCCAGCTCTTAGCGCAAATCTTGTAAGGTTCTCGAAGCTAGTGTCCAGCATCGTCTTCCACGCCCAGCGTCTCCACCAAGGGGTTTACTGCTCCCGTGCCGTTCCCAATCCGGAGAATCAAGAGTGGCGCACACTTGATGCAGTTGCAAATGGCGCTATTCTCCTCGCGGTAGTGGTAGATGCACTTGGCGCCACACTGCGCATGCTTGTAGAAACCTTAAAGTGTCTTCGTGATCTAGAAGAGGAATCTGACGACATCATGGGTAGGTCCTTTTGAAGCATCTATTCCCTCTTCTAGAACTTTTTCGGAGTCGCTAGGCATATTGCGCGAGCGTACTGTCTTAGCAATATCTCTTGCAGCTCAACGCTTAATCGAGAATGGTGATGCTGACTCCAGAATCACCAACAGGTCCGACCTATAAAATTGCCGAGCAGGGCAAGGAAGCCTGCGACCTACTCAAAGAAGCTCGAGATCAACTGATCAGAGAAGCGGACGGGCGGGATAAGAATGGAAATATTGGACCAGTCGTAACGCCAGAAGCAATCACGATTGCGTTGCTTGGAAGACTGAGCTCAGGCGTTGCCCTCAACGGGACTCTTGATATCATTCACCTATACGAGGAATGCCTGGAGAACCTTGTAAGGTCTACAGGTAGAGTTGCTGGACAAGACTGACACACTCTTGTATTACAGGCACTCAAAGTCAAATATGAAGCCAGTAGACGCCTACTTCAACGACTGAATGGGTTCCAGGAGGAAGTCACGATCGTCAAGGAAGTGCTGACAGAGCAGGCCAAAGTCTTATCTGGCCTTCGAGCATCGCTAGATCCGAAGACATTCAACACCCCTAGTATTACGCGCAAGCTGAGATACGGTTTTGAATGTAAAGCCATCGATATGATCTCGACAAGGATCGAAGAACAGAGGAAAAATTGCGACGAATTGATTGAGCGGGCCAGGTCACAGGCCATCCAGAATGTCCAACTAGTCGAAACATTCCAGGACGACAACAGCAAAGCCATCTTCGTTTTCACGATGGTAACCATTCTGTTTCTCCCAATGAGTTTCGTGGCAGGGTTTTTCGGTATGAATGTGATCGGCCTTAGTGCTGAAACGACGACATTGGGGCACTTCTGGACTATTTCACTATCATTGACCTTTGGACTTGTCATTCCATGTACTGTGATTGCGTTGAAGGGCGAAGAGGTGTTCTTCGTCCTTGCAAGGATGTATCGTTGGTCCAAGAGGCTGTGGTCTCGTGGGAATTGACTGAGATTGGGGACGAAGTTGTACACAGTGCGGAGCTGGTGATTGTTTTATTCCGGTAACGCCATCAACGGGTTAAGTCTAAGTTAGCTCTGTGTCCCTGTATAGGTACGTGCCGGCTTTGGGGTTGGGATCAAGGTTTGTCGAAGTGTCACGTGTCGTAAAAAGAAGTCTTAGACTACATGTACCTATGTAAGGGACATTATAATACAACAACGTAATCTCGAAACAACATGCCCAAGTGACATCATGGGGTTTTTCGTTAAATCATCAAGCCGATAATTGAGCATCTATTTCACTCATTTCTTCTAACCTGTTTGGCGTCAGCAATCACCCTTCCTTGTTCGGCACGCAAGCTCACCTAGAGTACACTTGACCGTGATAATCCTCAAGCAGCTCCGCCAAGTACGAGGTCCAAGCCGATTCCTCGGGATACTTGTATTTCTCCGGTCGTTCAAAATGTGGAGCCGATCTACGATCCGCAAGGCAAAAGGCGGTAGCTGCACAGTAAAGCGATCCCATCGAACTCTCAACCATGGGAAGTATCTTGGACTTTCTCAGGTCAGGGTCTTGGATGTTGTGAGGATTCCTCTCGTCGCTAAGAGCAATCTCAACGAGGATAACACCGATCGAGAATAGTTGCGAACGTTCCGAAAGGGCCTCCGGATCTTCGAAATAGAGATCCTCTAGGTCAAGTGTCTGGACTTCTAAGACGAACGGATTTCCTTCGCTGGTTTTCATCCTCCGAAGCCGCTTACTGCTCAAAGAGGCAAGCCAAGGTGTGCCTAAAAGATAAAATCCACATTCCACCAACTTGAAAGCTAGCTGGACCCTCGTTTCCTGTGACATTGGCCTTTCTTCGAGACTGCTTGCGATCCGATCCTTATAGAGCAGCTGAGCTAGACTCTCCATCTTGCCTTTGGAGACCAGATCAACTGGTGGTGTGGGAACTCGGAAATACGAAGGAGCGTAAGCCGTACGGGACTGGATCGAGATGATTGTCGACTTCGACTTCAAAACGGGCCATGACTGGTATATGGCCAAATCTGAGCGTTTGATGTCAAATTTAATGGCGTCAGCAATCATAATATCCAATTTAATGGCCTCGGTACTCTTAACATCCGGTTCGCCAGGCCTAGTCATACTCTCAATGATTATCCCGTTGATTGCATCGGACACCTCAGGATTCGCGGCAAAGAGGTGGTAGAATAATCCGGAAGACATCTTTGATGATACGGAGCTTCGCCTCCCAAATTTACTCGATGTTTCAAGGCTTTCGCCAAGCAGATCAACTTCAAGGCTATAATCGGCTTTCGATTGGTTGCAGGCTTCATACAAGGCCAATGCTCCACGCCTGGCATTGAGGGATTTCCCAAGGAGCCTCTCACGTTGAGGAGGCCCGATTTGACGCGAGAACATCCCATGAAGAGAGTCAAATGCAACTTCCGAGTAGGTCCATAGTTCATCTATCGATCTACTTAATTGCACTGCTAGATCAATCAGAGGCCGGCTCCGGATTATCAATGCCCGATTCTTCTTCGAGAGCGAGCTTCGCAAGGTACGTCTCCATCCAAGGTGGGATACATGGTCATCCTTTTTGGCAAGATCATCCTCAATTTGTCGCGCATTGTCCTGGACCGAGCTGAGCAGTTTCTGGATATCGCGCCATCCTTCATCTCCCCAAAGCTCTCCTGCGCTTACTGCGGGATCGGAGTCATTCTGTAACCAGGTTTTCGTCCATACCTGGAACTTCTGCCCGCTTGTCTCCAAGACTACCTCAACTTTCTTCCTGCTCTCGCGCAATTCAGAGGATGCAAGAGCGCTGCTGGAACGCTGCGAGGCCCGAATTGCGGTTATTAGCTTATCCAACCGTGCTGTTATACTGACAACCCAGGAGTAAGACTCGGCCATGCTAAAGAATCGACGTGTAATTCATGATGCGCGTCATATAAATTGTTTTCGCAGGGAATTGCAGAACAGATGGCCTTTGCGATGTTATGACACGAGGTCAGCTAAAGCAGGCGGTGCGGTAGCCCACACGCACCCCTGTCTCATCCACCCGCTTCAGTTCCTCGATCCGGAATGGTGGACATGGCGAGGCGATCTTGGGCTTATTTGAAGACCGCCCCAAAGGCGGCCTCCGATTACCTCGGACTTGGAGCCTCGTCGAGAGTCCCCCACCTCAAAGTCCTTGAGACCAAAATCTTTGCGATTAATGCCAGTACTGTTACAATCAGGAGCGCCGCTATCACCATAATGTTTCTAGAGCAATGGCGCGGCCCTCGGAGCCTTCTTCTCAGCAGATCGACCTAAGTGAGTCGGCTGATAAGTGCGAGCGACGCCTCGGCCAACTCAAGAAGCACGCGACCGACGAAAAGACCAATTACAAGAGCGGAAAGAAGCATAGATTGCTTGAGGATGTCATCGCAAGCTGCAACAGCAACATCCAATCGCTCAAGGCATGGCGGGCTGCGATCAGTAAGGGAAGACAAACATCGGACGAAAGCATTAGGGCATCAATCAACTCCGTCTTCGAAAACATCATAGGGCGTGTGGTAGATGCGAAAGCGGCATTGAAATACCGACTAGGACTCGGATTCGTTGCGCGAGACAAATCAAAGTGAGTCCTCGCGCAAGGCTGGAGCTTCCGTGACAGGCCTGGTGCTGACTTGATTATAGAAAAGCAGCCAATGAACGTATTTGGCATGCTTTGGATGAGGTCAAAGACACAATCGGATACCTCCACAACCTGGTCAAGACAGTCTTGCGCGATACCCCCGCTCAGGTGGAACGACAAAAAAGGGTTTCCGAGGTTGTTCAGAGGAGACATAAATCCTATCGCAGTTTCAAGACAGCCCTTGTCACACTATCGGCAGCGGAGAGGCGATCGATACGGTTTGGAACATATCGACTTCTATGGGAGGCGCTTCCTGACAAGCTGGACTTGGAGGGAAATGTTGGCAACACTGATGACCCCGGTGACGGGAAAATTTATGACGAGCGAAGCGTGCAAGAGGTCAGTGATATCTTGAAGGCATTTTACGATGCATGGTCCGAAGCGGTGATGGAAGCCAACGACGTCAACCCTATGTCGCCGGATACCATACGCACCGTGGGAAAGATACCAGACATGGCAAAGATCTGTTTAATTCTGCGTGGAATGAAACAAGAGAGGCTTCTAGATTTGTTCTGTGAGAACGCCAAAGATGACAAGCAGCTACCTTTCAAGCCCGAGACCCTACGAAACATTTTCGATTGCGAAGACGCCTACCATGCGGAGACATTTTGCGCAGAGCAATACAGGGCTATCCAACGGACATGGAATGACGGGGAGCACATCAAAATCGGCGATGCAGAGCCATTGCCTTTGAAATTCATCATGGAATACGGTAAAGGGTCTTACGGTAGTGTGAAGAAACATCAGCATATGTTCACCGACGTCTTCTATGCCTGCAAAGAACAGATATCACCGGAAGCAAGAGCTCATTTGCTGCGGGAGATTGACAGACTCAAGAAGCTTGGACATCGGCATATTGTGCAGTTTGTGAAATCCTACCAGCGCAGGGACCATTATGGCATTCTCTTGAAGCCTGCCGCAACCACCGATCTAAGGAAGCTTCTCGAGAGATACCGCAGAAACGGATTAGATTACGACAGAGATTCCCAAGACCGCCGAAGGGACCGTGTCGTGCTTAAGCCCATCCTCTTAACGGCTTTTGGTTGTTTAAGTCATGGGCTTGCTCACATTCACAATTGCAAAATTCGCCACAAGGACATCAAGCCTTCCAATATCTTGTACGAAAAGGCTCGAGATGCACTTCACCCGGCAAAATTCCTTTGGGCCGATTTCGGCCTTGCCCACGATTTTGGGAATCTGGAGAACAGTAAGACTGTCAGCAGAAATCGTCAGCGCTATTCACCTCGCTACGCTGCTCCAGAGATCATGGAAGAGTTTGAGGCTCGTAAGGCGAGAGGTGAGCTGGATTACGAGACTCCCGACGACGATGAGGAGGAAGACGCTCCGGCATATGCTCCCGAGGGATCTGATAGGGCCCAAGGAAGACCTATCGGTCATGGACGTAGCTCCGATATTTACTCCTTCGGCATTGTCTTTCTCGAAATTCTCAGCTACCTACTAGCAGACGGTACAGAACCCTCGGTACCTCCCGACTTTGAGAATTGCATGCCCTTTTGGAAGAATATAAAAGGATTACATACGTGGGCTCACAACCAGATTCAGCGGCTGCTACCGAATAACCCCCTTGTATTTCTCTTCAAGCTTAGCTCAAAGATGATCGCACACAATCCGACCGACCGCCCCGTCATCTCCGACGTCGTCAGAGAGCTAAGAAATGCCAATAAAGAGTACTTCTGTACCGCCTGCCTCAACGACCACGAAGAGCCGATCTCTCAAGCACTTATCGCAGAGGAGCAGATGGTCGAAGGCCTGGACATTGCAAGACGCCTATCGGAAAATCTACATCTTGTCAACAGCCGTGAGCACGGCAGCGTACACGAAGTCCAAGAAGCCCAGCAACCTCTAGATGACCAAGATGAAAGAGTCCGCCATCGTCCCATCCGTAGGTCCGTTTACCACGATGGCAAAGAACCCATTGTGAAGAGATCATCGATGCGGAGCCCAGCGCGCCGTAGAGACAGACCGCCGAGCGTCCTGCGCTTTGGCGCCGCAGATGAGATCATACCTGATGTCTCAGTGGACGCGATACCGACCCCGATGGACGATAAAGAGAATCATCTGCCGACGATCCCGTCGAAGGATTCGATCTAGCACCTCGGATGAGGTTTCCTGTATATTTCAAAAGGGGATTTCGCTCCATACCGGTCCATTGAAAGTCACGATAACCACAGCTCTATTTCGAATCACCACAGCTTTCATCTGAGCTACGATTCGTCCGCCTACGCCTTGGCATACTACACCGCCACCTACGAGATAAATGTACGAAAAGTTGGATATACGCAACATAATGTGCAAACAGTGCTTGGGTCTTGAATCGTATTTTTGGTTGTTTGAAGCATCTGGCGTTGATGGCGTCTCGATACCCCCAAAAGCGTTGCGATCTGATACAGAAATCTAATACGATAATGGCGGTAATGCGTAATGATCCCTGCATCTGTGTATATACTTCCTTCGCTCATGTTTATACGAGATACTTGTGGTTCTGGTCACTTGCTTCGAGATCCTCTCTGGCTGCTCACATATGGGAGTGTGAGAGTACGAAAGGACCGCGGAAACTCATTGAAAATCGTACAAACAACTATGAAACATCCAACGAGGAACCCAATACAGAAAGAATGACTTCGTGGAAAGGTAGAGTGGAAATCCATTAACCTCTAACCCTGAGCAAAAGGTACATGGTTATGCGAGCGATTGACACCAAAGGCGAAGTACCCTTCGCTCTCAACCCTGAGATGATTATACCTTATGTGCCGCGGAATGACTTTCCGCGTAAGACTTGGCATCGAGACTCTCACGTGATTGAGCTTTAGAAATTTCTCCAGTCATTCGCACGCGTCTCCAACCATCAACACTCCCTTACCTCACTTATCAGACTCTCCATGGTGTCGCTCTCTCAGATGGTTTCGTAAGCGGCGAAAGACCGACGCGTCCAGGTTGAAGGATGTTCAGGCATGACCACACCCTGGATCAAACAACGTGCCCCGAATCTTTGGTCGTGCTGATCTATCAGTATGGGTGGGGAATTGCGGCTGATTTCCACCTCTGTGACGTTGGTAACTTTCTTCGAGATGACTACGACGATAGCTACTGGGCACTTGTCCGCGGCATTCTGCGTTTCGACTGAACGTCAAGGCGTCGAGCACTGACTTGGAACCAAATGGAGCACTGACACGACATGAATAAGGGAAGTCTGGCTTGAGAACGAGATATGTTTCAAGAAATTTCCGATATCCAGACAGTCAATTTGTGTTCCAACACGGGCCGTCATGTTTATATTCCTACCAATTTTCTCTCCATGCTCAGTGGTGTCTGGGACGATTGTATTTCAAACATGTGTCATCGCCTATCCTTCATTGCGCTTTCAAAGCGATCAGCAATGACTAGAACCTCCGCGTCCAACCTGGATCCTCCTAGGAAGGTCACACTAAACGGCAGTTCACCTTCTGCAGCATCAGCAGTGGGCCGATATTCCTCAGCCTGATATGTTCCTGCTGGAACAGCGACAGCACACAGATCCAGTACGTTACCGCAATGTGTAAACTCTCCTAGTAGACTATTTGTGGCAATCGGATTGTCAAGTACCTCTTCAACCGTCCAATGCGTCGGTGCAGTGGGCACAACAACTACGTCCACCCCAGCAGCACTGTATTCGAATACCTTTTCCGCCTGGCGAGTGTAGGAGGCTTTGGCTTGAAGGTCTCGGTATGCGTCAACGGCGGTGCTGTTCCTAGCCATAACAGCCGAAAAGATAGAACGGATAACCGGGTGAAGATTCGCAGAGTTCTTTTCGAGCCAGCCATCTGGCAAGCTAGCGAGGCGCTCGGAGACGAAGCTGCCGTCATAGAGGAGCTTACCAGCATTCTCAAATGGTGTCCAGTTGATGGGTTGAAGACGACCGCCTAGCTTCTGAAGCGCCTGCACTGCCTCGGTGAACATACGACGATAGACAGTATTGCACACCTGAATTGCCTCTGGTGGCGGAATGCCAAATGTGAAAGACGTCGCCTGAGGACCGATTGAGTTGATGTGCCTTGGTATTGGCCCGCAGCCTTTTGCATAAGGGTCTTCTTCATCGAACTCCGCAATGAGATCCCAGATAGTACGTGCATCATGAACACTATTTGCAATGATGGCAATGCAGTCTAGCGACAAACAAGCTGGGGTGACACCACGAGCCGATATCAGTCCTCTGGTTGGCTTGTAGCCCACGACGCCGTTGAACGCTGATGGTACTCGTCCCGATCCGGCGGTATCCGTTGCCAGCGAGAAGGAGACGAGATCTGCACCTACGCTTACGCAGCTTCCGCTAGAGGAGCCTCCGGAGATGTAATCATGGTTGAAGACCGATCGCGTGATACCGTATGGCGAGCGACAACCGGTCAGGCCAGTTGCAAGTTGATCAAGGTTGGTTTTGCCAACGAATATCGCCCCTTGTAAGAGTAACAAGTCATATGATGGTGCGCTCTTGGAAGGGACATGTGCCAGAGAAGGGCAAGCTGTTGTAGTTGGTATGCCTGCAACATCAATGCTGTCCTTAACGGAGAAAGGCACCCCAAATAATGGAGGAAGACAGCTCTGATCAGACCACTTATTTTGCACTTCTCTTATTCGCTCTAGGACTTGCGGTTTCGAAACCTGGTGTATCCAAACCGCTGGATCGATCTTCGAGTATTTCTCCATTCTGCCAAGAACTGCCTCGAGCACAGTCACTGGGGACACGCCCTCACGATAAGACCTCTGGAGAGCAGTGATGCTCAAATCACCATTGAATACAGGGGGCGTTTGCGGAGGAGTAGTGCCGCGACTGGCCAATGGAGCCGAAATATGTGGCGCTAAACAGTTCAAGACAGGTTCTAGGTTGGCAACGAAGCCGAAAAGACCCTGCGACCAGTGAATCATGTCAAGGGAGCATCCTTTAAATTTACTGTTATAGCCAGCAGTAGCCTCCTCGACTCCGCCTACGGACATGGTCAGCTGGTACGCGATGAACGGGGTATGATATCAATCTAGAAACGCACAGCACTCAAAGCCTCTATCATTCGCCTCGCGTATAGTGGTAGCAAAGCAACATTCTGTGGTTACGCCGGTTACGATAAGGTGTGTAATGGCTTTCGCCTTCAATTTGTTCAATAAAGACGTGTTCCAAAAGGCGCCTTTTCCGGGCTTGTCGATGATGATCTCGTTGGGCCGCGGTTTCAACTCGTCAACAAAATCGTGTCCATACTGCCCTCTGACCAGCAACCGGCCCATTTCTCCTGTGTCGCCGATAACTTTGCTGTACTGCGAGTCTCCTGGACCACCGAGTGGGCGGATCAGCTTAGACGACGGACAGTCCGACAGATCTGGCTTTTGTCCCTCTCTAGTGTGGAAGATGGTCATCCCAGCTTGCCGAAAGGCGTCCAGTAGTTGTTTTGTGGGAGCAATCGAAGCTTGAACGGCTTCGAGGGAACCACCTTCTACCTGTCCAAAGCCGCCTTCGAGTAGAAAGTCCCGTTGCATGTCAATGACAAGCAATGCGGTCCTTTTTGGAGGAAAACTGAATTCATATGGCTTTGCCGGTACAACAAGCGTGTCAGGGAAAGAAGACCTCGTGGAAGTCATGGTCGCCGTTTCCGATCAGCGGAACGAGTAGGTGAAGCACTCTGGTTCAGATCCACTGCTGCGGAGAGAAAGTCAAGTTCACTGTATTCTGCTACCGAGAGATCAAAATGTATTGCTCGATCTCCGGAGTAGTTGCAGTGTCACGTGAGCACTCTGGGAACAGACACCACTTCTATCACAATAACGCAAGATAGGCCCGACGGCGCGCCGACGGCCATATCAGCGTAAAGTCTGCGCTACCAAGCAAGCTAAATTTCACAGAGAGGGTATCGTGCTTGCAGGTGATGATGATAGGCTGAGGCTTCCGTGGGGTATGGGGAAGCTGCAGTAGGCCCAAGCCTACGGCCAAAGACTAAGCTCCTTCTAGGTCCTCTGGGTCTGGCCTACCACCATCTTGAGCACCTCTTTCACAATCAACACCTCAACGCATGGCAATCGACGCTAGCTATGGATTTGATTATCACCAGCAAAAAACTGGAGATGAGCGAGCCGAGTTGAGAATTCAAGCCAGTTGCCGTCGGCCGCTCTTCCTTTGCAAAAACTATGGCCATCGCAAGAAGACATCAGATTCGTTATCATGCAATGTCTCTTATCTTTTGCAAGTCTGCAGGTATTCCGTACATACATATATTTCGCCGCACCGACTTTCCTGTGCCCATCATTGTTTACACATTGCTTGCGCCTTTTCACACCGTTCACTTTCAGGGGTCGCCACCTAGCCTTTTCTCCTGTCTGGCGACTGTTCAATATCTCACGTCATGTCTCTACTTTCCCCAAATCGTCTGAAGACTCGACTTGCCCCACATCTACATTGGCGAGTCCCGTTCGAAGCAGGTATCTACGCAAATAGTCCACGATGGTCAAACAAAGGTCCGTCAGGTGCCGATCCAATAGCTCGCACTTTCTTACCCCCAATGTACTAGATCTCGATCCAGTGCCTGTACACATGAGGACCTGGGGTGGACTGGTAAGCAATTTCAGAAACCAAGCGTATCGATAGGTATCGTAGGACTGACAAGTTGGCAGGATTACTGGGCTTATTGGACGTCTGACATGCTTGCACCGCCGCTTGCAAGTACAGTATCTTCGGTGATGGCACTGGGATTCACAGCTAGAGAGACGATACCAATCGTGTTCTTCGGGTTTGCGATTTGCAGCGTCGTCATTACGCTTACCGGAAAGATGGGCGCGCAGTACAGCATCTCGTTCCCTGTCATTGTCCGCTCGATATTTGGAATGTATGGATCCTATCCTGCGATCTGCATTCGAGCTTTCGTTGCAGCTATGTGGACCGCAATCCTTTGCGTGCAAGCAGGGGCTTTCCTACAAAATTGTATCGAAGCAATATGGCCAAGCTTCAAGAGATTTCCCAACCATCTTTCTCCAGACGCAGGCATCACATCCGCAGGTGTTCTATGCTTCTTCATTTACTGGATTTTTCAAACTTTACTGGCCACCATGCCCATCCAGAAACTCCGCGTTCTGTTTCTTGTCAAAGCAGTTATCGTGCCTCCAACCTTTGCAGCCTTGTTCCTCTGGGGTGTCATTGTGACCAAGGGTGGAGGACCACTGGTGACTGGCCGTGCCAAGTTGACCAGTCCTTACATGAACACGGCTTACTCGGCACTGACTGGCCTAAACGCAATAATTGGACTTTTTTCATCCATGGCCGTCAACATGCCAGATTTTGGTCGGTTTTCCAAGAACGGTCTCGCTGGGTATCATCAATTTTTTGCTCTCCCTGTAATCGGGACTCTGGGCGCACTCACACCGATCTTTGTCACGTCAGCCCACAGCTACATTTGGGGTGAGTTCCAGTGGTATATGCCCGCTGTTATTGGTGATTTCGACAGCCGAGCTGCTCAATTCTTCACTGCCTTCTCCTTTATGCTCGCTACCATTGGCAACCAGATTGCAGCTGGAACTTATCCATTCAGCAACGATGTATCCGGTCTATGCCCGAAGTACATTAATATTTTCCGTGCCACCGTCATCATATCGGTCTTTTGTGTTGTCTGTACACCATGGAATATCATCAAGAACGCCGCAGGCCTCCTTGCGTTTCTCTCAGGCTATTCGTGCCTCATGGGTCCTCTTGCTGGTGTAATGGTCTCTGACTTCTATCTGATCAAGAAGAGAAAGCTCAACATCCACGAACTCTACAAAGATCACGGCATCTACTACTATAGCTATGGCGTCAACTGGAGGGCTTATGCTGCCTTTGGAATCGCTTTCTTTCCCCTGGTCCCTGGGTTTGCGAAATCCATTGATAACAGTCTAGATGTAGGGGGAGGCTGGAAGGTACGTTAGAATGATTCTACCCAACAGGCAGGGGACTTTACTGATACGGTGAAGATCTATACGTTCGCGTGGTTGTTCGGCTTCTTCATCGCTCTCCTAAGCTATTATGTCATCTGTACATATATATCACCTTTGACCAGTGCCCTTGTAGACGAAGCAGTCCTTCCGCCGCAGAAAGGCGATACTAGTCCGAGCAATGGCAGCGCGTATGAAGCTAAAGATGGCGTTCGCGCAGAGACAAAGGAAGTCGTTGAGGTAGTCTAGAGATACAAGTTTTGGATATTCTAGTCATGGGCTGTTTGACGACGGCAAAAGAGCCTGTATTAATCGTGGTTCAAGGGTCTCATAGCTCTGTACTCTACGCTCTGTCTTGTACACGGAATCAGCTGTCTTGGCTTACCTTACGAATAAGCTAAACCGCCTAGCGCAGCCGCCGATTGGCGAAAGGTCGCTTATCTCTATTGTGGCGCTCCTTATCTCTCTCTTCGTCGGGACTACAACCCATCAGAGACCGCATTTCATGAGACTGAAATCACTGGTGATTGTTCCAGAAGTGGTGGCTACATTCTGAACATCAGCATCATGTGCCTGCACAGTTGAGCTGCCTTGCAGTCGGCCCAAAGCTCTGATCAGCGTCATGACCAAATCTAATTATCATCCTGACGAGACATCGTTTGCATTCATATGGGAAGTCAAAGCGTCTCCTAATCGCGTTAGAACCGCTGTGTGAGACTTGCGATGGCCCTACTTGCATTGCCAAGAGTAGATCAAGAATTTCAAGTCCCGGATAACGCATATGTGGAATGTGGTGCTACCTTTCATAGCGGCTCCCACAATTTCCTGGGTTCGCCCACCGAGCAAAAGCCAGTGAAGAATCGTCCTTGCGATACTTGTAGGAGGAGGAAGAGCCGATGCGTGGTGAAAGGAGGGGCGGAAAAGTGTGTACTCTGCGAATTCCGAGACCAGGAATGCACGTTCCTCGAGAATATCACACCGCGAAAACGGAAGTCGGACAATATTGAAGATGAGATTGACAGGTGAGTAAATGTTTTCCGCAATATAAATGTATTTCTCGCAGGTAACCAATATGACAGAACTCCCAATCACAATTCACGTCGTAGGCTCTCTGAGAAAAGTACGTACCCGAGAAGCCAAGAGACAAACCTCGATGATTACGATAAGCTCAAGGGACCGTCACTCCTCAAGCAGACCTTAGGCTTGCAGCGACGTCACCACGGCCTATATGTTGGCGGCAGCGGTAAGACAGAGAGAATTCTGACGCCGAATCCTCGGATATCCGGGCTAGCTAAGACGCCGCACGATGGAACTTTCCGGCACGTCAATGATTTCGATTCTTTCTTGATACGTCCTGACCTAGGAACTGAATCTTACGAAGATGAGATCGGAGATCTAGATGAGATTGAAAACCTCGTAGCTCCGCATGGTAGGGCACTGATCAATCTTTACTTTCGAATCGTGCATCCTAGCTTTCCTATCCTCCACAAAAAGGTGTACTTGGAGAAATATGAGCGTACGCATCGCGAGTTTTCTCCGGTACTTCTCGCTGCTGTGTATATCTTGGCCACGGATTACTGGAGCTATAGCCTAGAGATGTCTGGCGCTCTAGCTCCAGATATCAAACGTTTGGAGGAATTGGCTTGGAAATCTATGAATTATGCTATAAGCCGGCCCAAGCTATCAACTGTCGAAGCAGGTCTGCTCCTCTTGCAACGGCCTAATGAAAAGCTATGGCCCTTCACGGCGCAGATGGTAGCAGTCGGTCAGGACCTAGGTTTGCATCGAGACTGCTCGAACTGGGACATTCCTGGCTGGGAAAGAGGTCTGCGGAAACGATTGGCATGGGCATTATTCATGCAAGACAAGTGGGCTAGTCTAGTCCAAGGAAGGCCGTCTCATATCTCGAGCACAGACTGGGCTGTCCAGCCACTGATGGAACAAGATTTCCCAGAGAATTTCGTGGATGAGAATGACGAAGAAGGGAGTACAGAAGTGGAGAAAGGCCGGACACTGTATACTTGCATGGTTTCCCTGACGCAAATACTCTCTGATATCCTGGCTTCACTGTACTCCGGAGCCGCTGAAGAAGATCGTAATTCAGATCCCTCCACCGCAACCACAAGGACGCTGATGAAGGTCAAGCCGCTACAGATCAGACTTAGAGACTGGTACACAAGCCTACCACACTGCCTCGATATAGAGCAGATCAAGTTCAGAAAGCTCTCTTCAAATGGATACCTGCATTTGGCCTACTGGGCGACGGAGATTACCCTCCACAGATGCATTACTCGCACCCTTGGCACGTGTCCTGATTCTGGACTAGTGAGGATCTGCCAGAATGCTGCCACAGCCCGATCGGAATCTGCTATGGATTTTGTGAGATCTTTGAAGTCCGAGCATTGGCAGAGCTTCTGGTATTTTGCATCTGAATTCAGCTTCGGACTGATTGGAGTCTTCGAAAGCTTGCTCTCTACTACTTTTACGTCGAAGCATGATGTTAGTGCTAGCATCAGCAGAATAGACCAATATCGATGGGTTCTCAAAATGGCCAAGAAAAACGCCGAATTCTTGGATGGTTCCCTTGCGATGATGGACCTTGCCGCTAGACAATCTAAGCAATTGTTAGCCTCAATCAGTGATCATTCTTCAAGCAGGTACTCATGTTCTCAGCAAGACCACGTAAGCGAGCAGCATGTGGAGTTTTTCGGATCACCCGATCAATTTCGAGCGGATCATTTCGATATTCAGTCTTCACCGGGTGGCGAATTGAGTATGTCTACAATACAGGCAAATAATGTTCCCGGCTTTCCTGACTACGCGTTCTTCGACGTATCCTACGCGATCGAACAATGATTTAGACAGAATACCACAGTCTCCGTCTAAGCTCTTTGAATCGTTGGTCACATTGAAGCATTCATATCCGTCCAAATTGGGAACCCGTCCGAAGGTGATGGAGGGCTGTGAGGCCTCAGATCCTCTGTTCCTCCGCCACGGTAACCTTTCTTACACAAGCCATTGCCAATCATAGTCCTCGAATGGCAGATTACATGCATCTAAGACCAGGAAAAATCCAACTTTAGCGGAGCTGGGCCACAGCATACAACTCGGCGACCCAAGGACAGATACTACTTGCTCAAGGAAAACGAAATTGATTGGTGACATTTCGAAGGTGTCAAGTTTTGTTCGGGGATAATGCCGATCGCTGGGAGAATGATGGAGACTCAGTGGAATCCAATTGGAACCATTGCCATTTTTTACTTTAATATCACCTCCTTTTGTATCTTGTTCTATGGGGTAGAGATCAGATAGTAAAAGCCGTGTAATGAACGCTGCCGTAATTGTAATCTAAGAGGGCGTAAAAGCGCCAACATTCTTCAGAGATGAAAAGAATCGCGCGATGAGGTAACAAAAGAACAGATAATATATAGAATAGAGAAAGGAGATGAGAGAGAAGAAAGGGAAGGACAGACACTCCCCATCCCCTAGGTTGCTGCCTTGGCGGTGGCCCTCACGTGACATGTCACCAAAACTCTCAGCTTGAAGGGGATGATGTCAGTCAGCCTCACGCGAAAAGCAAGAACATACTTCTCTTTTCCGTTTATTACCTAGTAATTTTGTCGTCTGCTAATACCCTTTCAATCTTGACATTGATCATTTAGTCCGAAGAGTCTTTGATCCCTAGCTGATCTCTGTTCACTTCTAATCTCAAACGCCAAGCACAGAGCACTTGCATTGCGTAAATGAGGAGCTGCCTCCTTAATTAGCTAGGAGTCGCGAGTATATTAGATGGTATCCTTCATTGACGCCATTTAGTCCGAGAGAATTATCGACGCTGGCAGGGCATCCATGGCGTTCAACTATGACCCCCTAGACTCGGAGAGCTACGAAATACGGGTGCTCACTATCTTTCCCGGTGCACCCGAATCCGATATGAAATGTACAATGGAAATTACGAGTCTCATAAATCCTATCAGTTATGCGGCTCTATCCTATTGTTGGGGCGATCCAGCGATCACGACGGACATTTTGGTCAACGGCACCAAGACGGCGGTGACATATAATTTAGCAGATGCGCTGCAACATTTGCGCAAGCTAGGTGTTCGTAAAATATGGGCAGATGCGTTGTGCATCAATCAGGAAGACAGACAGGAGAAAAGCCTTCAGATTCGAAATATGAGAAGTATCTACTCGAGAGCTGAGGTATGCTATGCGTGGCTTGGACGTGAAAAGGTTGATGACGATGAATCATCCACCATTATCGGTTTCCTCGAATCACTTCTGGATTCTGGCGGAGGTACAAGATTAGCACAAGTCCCTCATACCTGCATTGCAATAGCTTCTATTCCCAAAGAAAGGCCTCAGCAGCAGAACGGCCAGCCTCGTCACGAAAGTTGTCGATCTTGTATCCTCGAACATCATTTCCAAGGTCTCCAACGTATACTCCAACGTCAGTACTGGAAGCGGCGTTGGATTATACAAGAAACGTCCGCATCTTATAGGCAAGTGATATTGGCCAACGAAAAATCCATTAGCCTCAAAAAGATGGAACAAGCTATCAATTTATGCCAACAGTCTGGGTATTGGAGCCCCGATATTAACATGGCGTATTCATGGTTTAAGATGGTCACGAAATTCCGCCGCCGCTACCAGAAGAATGTGAAGTTATCACTTATCCATGCCATCAAACTGAGTCAAGACTTTGAATCCACGGATCAGAGGGATGCAGTCTTCTCCTTACTAGGTCTCTGCCATGATGGACTTGACTTAGTCCCTATGCCGAACTATGTACAGTCTATCGAAACTATTTTGATTGACCTGACACGGGCCTTAATACGGAAACAAGGTTATCTTGACTTCATTCTGATACAGGGAAGAGACCAGAAAAACCGGACGAGCTCAAAAGTACTTCCGTCATGGGTTCCCAACTGGCTAGATAGGGATCTGCCTTCCAAGGCTTTCGACCTTGCCGAGACAAGCGCAGGATCGACCGAGTCGCGGTTCTGCTTGGGTGATTCAATAAGCCGCGATATGTCATTAGGACATGGCAAAACCCTTCCAGTACAGGGGGTCGCTGTCGGTAAGATTCTTGCAATGACCACATCAACAGATTCAATGGTTACAGCTCATCACCGCGGAACCCAATCATCCAATTCGTTGCTGCCAGATCCGCCATTCCGATATTATTATGGCAATCTTCAAGTCCTTACTGCTCTCCTAGCTTGCTTTACTCTAGACCAAGAAGGTCAACACCACTGGTTTCAAGAACGTAGGCCTCTGAAGGACAGGGCTGATGCAATCTACAGTCGTTTCCAATGGCAGCTATTTTGTACTCGTTCCATGGGACTGGTATCTTCTCGGCTTAACCGGGATATTGACAAATCTACTGAATCTGTCTCCGAATCTCGTAAGAATTTCCAAAACTGGTTGGAGACAAACTCGACGTTCGAGATTCAAGGCCAGACCTTGGATAGCTGGACCAAGGAACGAATCCCGCTCTGGGCGCCGTTGCATACATTTCATCCAAGTATGATATTAGTGTTCGCGTCCGCTCTGGTTATAATTCTATTCGTCACCATTACACTGCTTCTCCCTGTTTTAAAGCCGACCGTCGCGTGGACGCCCATCATATTGCTTGGAATCGCCCTTGTAGAGCTTGGAGTAATCCTTGGAATGCTTTGCACGGCTTACACGATCATCTATAAATCTGCCATCGCAGCCTCCAAACGACTATGGCGTGACTGGAAGCCTCTGACAGAACCAGGAAAGCGACTCATCGTGGCTGACAAAGGCTTTCTCGGTATGGCTGATGATCGAGCGCAGGAGGGAGACATGCTCTTCTTCTTGGTGGGCTGTTCGGAGCCGGCAATTCTGCGTCAGGTGGCGAAAGGGAAAAGCTTGAGACGAGGTCGGCGGAGCTACGAAGTCGTGGGGAGATGCTACGTTCATATTTCACCTGAGGATGAGGAGGAGTATTTGGGACCTCGTACGAAGACCGACCCGAACTATGATTGGCGCAAATGGGAGTGGATGTGCGAGGCAGCCATTGAGGAAATCGTATTGGTTTGATCCTTCGTCTCTTACTTCATGGGCGCGATCCTATCCCTTGGAGTGGCAATCTATTTCTGAGGTGGCAACATAGAGCGTAGCGCTCGCCCGCCGGAAGGACAAAGGAATGTAGTCCGGAAAAAGGACCTAGAAAAGGATGCCGCCGCTCACCATATAGGAAAGCCTCAAAGCGAATAGACTTTTACCTCTCGTGTTTCTCTCCTTTATCTGTGTTTTCACTCCCTTTCCCACCCTATTTTCACCTTTGAGGACTTCTTTCATCGTCATGGGAAGGTCGTCCAGGCTAGACATGAGTGCTAATGCAGGAATGACGAAATGAAAGAGAATTGAAGAAACTGACCTCCTAGTTAAATAAGAGATCAATGCCCCATTCCTTCCATTCCTCGTCTTTCGTCTCTTTTTTTCGCCCGGCTCACCCACTCCTGTTTTGACCTACATCGGCGTTTTCATCTCCTGATGAGGCTTTGTTTTCTTCTTTTCTCGCTTCATAACCCAGTCGCAGAGACAGAGCGAGTAGTCAGACTCTGAAAGCTGCTCTGCTGAGCTGCTTTTCGCTCATTCAGAAGACTTGCAGACCGGCCAGGCCCAAAAGACCATGTTTTTTCTACATAGCAATGAAGGAAGTACGCAGCATTAACTATGAGAAAATCAAATCTTCGTTATTTTCTTTGGTCGGAACTCGGGCGATCCGGGGAAAAGGAAAGAGGAACCAGATTCCACGGATCCAGAAAAGATGCAAAGCTCCCTACAACAGAAAGGTGCAGACCAGCAACCTGTCATTTCTTCAAGTTCGCTTGGCGTCTCTTCAAGGTATCGATATATCTACTTAACAGCCCTCGTCGTGGGGATTTTCCTAATATCTCATAGTACATTTGCAGAGTACATGAATCACGTCCCTCACGCCAGTTCCATCGCAATTTCGTATCTTACGATATCTAAAGAAGTTTATAAATACGTTCAGTAAAACAAAATATTGATGTTCCTTTTAATTCTCGTATCGTTCTCGTCACTAGCGTGGATGTGATGTATCCCAAACACGCGTCAAGAGCATTGTTTTCTTTACTACTGAATAGATTCATGTTGCGGATCGCTTTCGCGACGACGATTGTTGATAGATTGGATTTTCGTACTTGTAGGTATCTGAAATAGCGCAGAGCTATTCTAAATGGAAGAGAAGGGAGGAAAGCTCTCGTGCTTTGGTATGGTCGTCGTTTCTGTGTTTGTTGTTGTCGACTTTTTAGCTACGTTATGGGTTCCGCGGAGCTGATGGTTTGCAGTCACGCTGTCGCTGCAGTCATTCTTTCATTCCTACTATGAATCAACTCTTATAAGTAGATGTGGTCGGGATGGGGGTGCAGTCGAGATAAAGCGGGCGATGGGATGCACGCAGTCTTGGAGCTATATAAAAGCTTGCTTCTGCGGTTTTTGGGCTTGGATATTGAAGAGAAGGATCAAAGGTGATGAAGATTAGGAGCTCGCTGCTGTAAAATGGTCTGGGGAAGATAATGACGAGGAAACGTTGCAGAATAGAGACCAGTAAGGGAGGTACAGCGATATATGAGAGATGGCGAAAAGGGAAGAGGAAAGGAAGAAGGATGAGAGATATGAGTCCTGTAAGAAGGTAACAATTTTGAGTCTCTCTTACAGAATTGAAAGGCTCGAGAGTCACAATGTTTTGTCTTAATGTTTTGTCTCTAAGAGCGGCTCCCCTATCCGTTCAACGAGATCGATTTAGAACTTGGGCTTACGAGACAATAAGAAAGCGGAATTGAATAGAATAGACGATAAATCGCGAAACTTTAAATTGTTCGTGGTATGACTTCCGCTCGCCTTTATCAAGTTTTCGAGGCGTATTGATGATAATGAGTTGAGTTGGACAGTGAGAGGGAAGTGCGCTGCGTCATTCTGATCGAGAGGGAGAGGTAGAATTTATACAGGCTGGCAGTATGACCCCCCATCTTGGTACGAGGTAAATGGACGCCCCGTGTTCGGTAGCTGGACCCTCCTACCCGGAAGCCACCCCAGAACCGCTCCCGAAGACATTTCGGGCCCATATCTCCTGCCAAAGTCCGATTTCGCCATACCAAGGTGACCTTTCTGTTGGAGATATCTCATAGCAATCTATCTACTATCTACCTGTCTACCTACCTTCCTACTTCCCTACCTGTCGACCTGTTTATCTACCTTTTTGACTGTCTATCTATCCGCCTACTTATCTACCTTTTTGACTGCCTATCTATCCACCTACCTATCTCCCTGCCTCCCTGCCTTCCTGTCTATCTATTCGACCAGACCGAGGACGTGGTCAAAAACACAATGAACGCTGTGAACGAGACGAAGCCACTCACGGGTTTTCATTTCTACAACAAGGCGACGAGGATGGAAAGAGAGAGATAATTGCGAGAACTCGGACTTCGATCTCGGTCGCGTCAATTAAAAACGACTTTTTCTCAGCGTCTATTGATGTAATCTCACCCGAGAGATTCGAGGAGGAGGAGAAGAAGAAGAAGAAGAAGAAGAAAAAGAAACATTGAATGTAGAATTAGTGAGAAATCGAAACTGTAAGACTGCATGGAGTCGTAAATCATTGATTGCATGATGTTCTATCTAGTGCTAATTTACATGATTTTTAGCATTTAATGTCATTGGAATGCGCACTAATGACTAAACTCTTGGCGATTTCTAATTGATCATTCAGTTTTACACATTTTTTTAGAAGAAAATATCTGATATTTCATTTTATTTTTGATGTTTTATCTATTTTTCGATGCGATTTATTCGATTTTTGATTGATCGAATTCGTCGTTTTTTTTCGAATTTGATATCGAAATAGATTTTAAATCAATCAATTTCACGAATGTTTTTTGCTTTTGAAACGATAAAATTTTGATGAAATCGTCGATCAAAATACTCGTTGTAAAAATTCATTGAATGTTAATCGTGTTTTTTGCATTTTTTGACGTAATCAATGACGATGTATATCGACATGACGTAATTTAATGATGAGTTTGATCGCAAAAATAATGAAAATTCGAATAGTTTGACGATTATCGCATTGAATGTGAATGAATTTTTTCATGTTCATTTGTATTGATTTAAAAAAACGATTTTATCACATTTTGATGTTGATCGTCATCGACATAATCAACAACTCGATTTCGATGAAACTAGTTGTAATTGTTTTTTGCTTTGTGATCTTTCAATCAATGAAATCGTCGAAAAGCATGAAGCAATATTCATTTGAACTTTGACGAATGTCTAGATCGTTTGCGAATGACGCATCTGACGAGATTAGAAAAATGATGATTGTATAATTTGCTTGATTTTTGTAAACAATGACGTAATATTTGATGTGTGTTAGATATTTTAACGTTCGAGTCGTTTGTTTCGCATGATGTTTAAATGAATTCGTAAAATATTCAGATAGTAACGAAGTTGCAACGACTACATTTGATCGAATTGTTGTTGCAACGAAATTGATTGAGTCGATTTTTTGCTGATAAATATGAATTTTTTGAAAAATAACATTATTTTCATTCTTTATCATCGAAATATGAGTGAGTATAAATGATTTTGATTTTTTCTTGATCATGTCAATGTTGAACTTGTTGATGAATTTGTCGATATAATTGTTTTGACAAAACGACGTTGTTTGTTGTTTTTTATCGCGTGTAATGCGAATATTGAAAAATCATTCGATTTCGTCGATGTTTTTCATTTCATATGTTTCGAAAAATTTATTTTCGAAAACGTCGATTTGTTTGAAATATTGAAAATAATACATGATCGCTATGTCGTTCACGAAGAAAAATAAAATCATGTAATCATTGATGAATAAACATTCGATGTCGAACATTTGTTTCAAATTTAAATTGTTGAAAATAATCGAGAAATGTCGATATCATAATGTTGAAAACTGTTTCAGTTCGTATAATGTTTTCAATAAAAAAAATAACACATTGCTTGTTTTCTTTCAGTCGTCAAACGGCTTTGCAATAAATGAATTCGTCGATATCGTTATTAGCGAATGCATTGATCGCGTCATATTGACGAATATTAAAATCGAAAGCGATTATTATGATCATTAATGTTCGAAAAATTTTAATAATTAATGTAACAACATAAACATTTTGCTCGATTTGTTGAAAATCTTTTCGAGCACACAATTTAATTTTATGTTTTATCAAGTATTTCTCATTGTCGAATTTGTATTTGAATATTCACGTGATAAATATAAAAGTCTTTTTTGCGTTCTTGACATGATGTCATGAAATTTTCTTTCAGATTTGCTTTAATTGTAATGTTTTGATTTTCACGTCAATGATTCGTAAAAATTCGACGATTTCAAAATGCTTGAACATTTGATGATAAAAACGTAATTCGACGAAAAAATCGTCACGATGCGATTTTTTTTTCGTTAATGAAATCATGAATGCTTCGTAAAATGAACGCATTTCTTTTGCGAATGCATTTTTTAAAACGATGTAATGATTGAATTTTCGAAACGAATTTGATTTGCGAATGCGAATGAATTTTTCAAATTGAATATTGATTTCGTCAATCGTTGTTTTCGTTCAATGTTTCGATTTTTTTTTTTTCAACGACGATGCAAACGAAAATAATTTTTTTATTGTTTTTGCAACGACAAATGACGAGAAATTTTCTGTAACGATTTCTGTAACGACAAATGACGAAAAATACGAAAAATCAAACGTATTTGACGTGTTTTCATTTTTTGACGAAAATGAAACAAATGAAAATAAATATTTTGATTCAAAATCGTTTTCAATTATTTGTTTGTGAAATTTTTTTGCATCGCGATCGATAATAAACTTTGTAAATGTTAATTTTCATAAATTTTCGTCGTTGTTTGATTCGATGTTCATTATTTTCGTGAAATCGCTTTGCGATATGTTAAGCGTATCGTTAATCAAAAAAAACTCGTTGACGAATTGAATTAAATTTATTTCGTTAAAACGATAACGTGAATTTTCGTTAAATGTGACATCACGTGTACGTATAATTTTTCGTTGATTAAAAATTCAAATTAAAAAAATGTTGATGTTGTCATATTTTACAAAAAAATCGATGTGTGCTTTGATTTTCATCTTTTCTTCTTCGAAATATTTTTATTCAAAAATATGTTTTTGCTTCATATTGAACGATGTGAACAAGATTCGACTTTTTGTCGATAATCATTTCGAACGATGTTTTTCATTCATGTTTTTGAAAAATGTACGATTCATTATGTAATTAGCGATTTCATTGACTCACGATCATAAATAAACAAATAAATTTGTTTCGAATCTTATTGCTCGTGACTTGATCAACAGTATGTCATTGAATCGTTCGTTGTGATCGTTTTGTGTTAAAATATCAACGATCGAAAATTCATGTGTAATGTTTTTGAATGCACAATAATCATTTCAAGCAATGTTTAACGCGCGTTCGTCGTCAGAACGTACAAATATCATCTTGTCGTTGTATTTGATTTCGATGATGTGAATGATTCGAATAAGTATTTTCGTGATTTGTTTTTTGTTCTCGTGCGTGTATATCATGTGAAAATTTGTTTCGAAACATGCGACGTGTGATATTCACTTGTGCTTGTTCAAAATCGTTGTCATATCGATGAAATCGTATGTAATACGATAGAACGACTTGTTCGAAGTTTTTGACTTTACAGAAAATTTGAATACAATTCGATGTGCTTTGAAAAAAACACACTTTTCGCATTTGTTAATTAATGACATTTTATTTTTGTTGATGAGTTTCATTTTTTCAATTGTTTCTTGTAAATGCTGTATGACGTCATTATTCGCATGAGCGAAAAATTGATGTCATTTTAAAATAAATTTTTGTCGCACGATGATTGCGAAAATGTTCACTTTTTCAGATTTATTATTTTCGAGAACGTAATGTGTTTTTATTCGTAATACGCGAACGATCGATCATCGTTTTTGTGCAAATGCTCATGAACTGTATCAAAATGCAATTTTTTGTTTGCGAAAATGTTTTTCGCGACGATATTGATCATAAAATCTGATACGTAATTGACGTTTAAAAATTTCATTGATTTTTTTTTGTGAATGTATCGACGTCGATATTCATTCGATCATATGTTAAAATCGAAAATAATTTCATGTTTAACATAATCATCGATTCGTTTGTACAATTTCGATTTTTTTGAAAACGTTGTTTCATCGTTTTGTTGATCACGTGAATGTCGAATTCGTGATTCATAAATCATGACGAACGAAATGAGTAATTTGACGAAAACGAGTCGCTTGTAAACGATTTTATGACATTGACGTGAATGACGACGAAAAATTTTATTTCGACTTTTGTATTTTTGTTATCGTTCTTTTTTTGACGTTTTTCGTCAATTCGCTTGATGCTTTGTTTTATTTGTCTTTTTTTCTTTGAATTTTTTTTCGTTTCGTTTATTTTAGTCACGATTTCTGATTTCAGTTTGAAATCATTTGAGCGTATTTTTTCGTTGAGATAGAAACAATCGTCGTAAAAATGCTTTTTTTCGCAAATGCAAAAATCTCGAAACTGATTCTGATTTCGAAATGACGAAATGTCAAAATGATTTCGATGATTTGTGTGATTGCATTTTTCAATAACGAATGTCGAATTGAATATCGTTTTCTTTTTTTTTCGAATTTCTTTCATGCGCATGTGATGTCGAAAAATCTCGATAAAAGTGAAAAGCTGAATTTCGTGATTCGTTACAGTGTTTAATTGAAATAATTGCACTTCAGCGAAGATAAATGCGATTTTGTCGATTGCGTGTAAAAAATCACGATAAATTCGTTTGCTATCAATGATTTCAGCAATTTTCGCTTGCTTAACGAAAATCAACATTTTCAAATAGTCGTTTAGTCAGACATCGATGTTTTGACGATTGAATGAATTTTTGATCAAGCGATTGTATTCTTGTTTCAATTTCAAACTTCTAGTCGAATCGATGAGTGCAAAACGTGCTTTGAGAACGCGAAAACGATTCATGAATGAATTTCAACGATTTGAATAAAATTGAAATTTGTAATCGTTGTTGTATCGTAAATGTGATCGATTATTTTTGTCATGAAATTTTTTTGCTTCTTTCAATTTTGAAGTTTTTTTTTGTATCTCGATGTCGTTATTTTGTATCGAGCATGTTTCTCGCTGAAGTTCGCATTTTGTTGTGTGTCAAGATTGAACTTTAAAGATTCAATTTTCTCTATTGATTTAATATCGTTGAATGAATCGATGAAATTTCAAATCGAATATTTTGTGATTTTGATTCGTACGATCGAAAATCACGCGTTTCAATTTTTGAAAAAATTCAATTTGAGTTTTCGTTTCGTATTCGTCATCGTGCTGAACGAGCGAATAAATAGAAAAAAATTTCTTGATTGTTGTTGTAAAAAAGTGTAAACACAGAAATGTTTTCGCGATGTTTTGATTTTTCGTGTTAGTTTGTCGAAACAATCGAATGCTGAAAATATTGATAGTCAAATAGATCACGTATTGAATGCAACAATTAAGCGTGATTCGAACTCATAACTGTCAAACTGCATGAAGTCGTAAATCATTGATTGCATACTGTTTTATGAAGTGTTAATTTACATGATTTTCTAACATTTAATGTCATTGGAGTGCGTACTAGTTACTAAGTTCTTGGCGATTTCTGATTGGCCATCTAGTTCTACAGAAACGTTCAAAATTCGAAGAGTCTTCAACAACATATCACTGCGAATTCAATACCGCAGTCACATCATGCTTCAGAGGTATTCGATTGTGGCCGATTTGTTTTGCGGACCAGGTCTGAGATAAATGAGGAGATAGATAGCTAGATAAGTGGATAGACAGATGATAGTAGATTGATAGAAGATGTGAAAAATAATTTCATCGAAAATGCATATTTCGCATCTGATCGTGGCTTTGTTTCTGCAATTATCTCGAACATCAACATGAATTGTTGAAATGATTGAGTATCTCCAATGAAAAGGTTCTTTTTGTTTGGCAAAATTGAACTTTGACAGGAGATGAGGTTCGAAGGAGCTTCGGGGGTGGTTCCGGGTGTTATTTCCAAGTAGGGGGGTCTATTTACCAAAATGGGGGGTCCGTATACTACTGGCCTTTATATAACAAGGTTTGAACAATAAATACTCTAGCCTATTACTTACTATGGAGACGCTCTCACACGGAACCCCTAACTGCTTCCCTCTCGTTCTTGCCGCTACATCCTTTGATAGTACGCAATCCTTTCGCTCGAAAGGCCACGATATCATGATCATGAGGATATCACAGCGCTTTTGGTGGGTGGCTCGGCTGGTATCCATGCAGATTCCAAGTCTCCTCGTGTCTTCTCCGTCAGCTGCCCCTCTGATACCTAATCTTATCCATCAGCTCCCAAACACCCCGCAGACCTATCCCATGCACAGGCACAGCCATTGTGGCTTGGCAGGGCCCGCTTATATATATATTTACTGATGCCAAGCCTCGAGGGCCAGATTTTGCCTGTGCAGGGGATATCGACCAGCTCTTACTTCCCACCAGGCACCAGCGTATCCTTCAGCACCCCAAAAACCCTCGACCCAATTTCTCTAAAAAGCTTGTTCTCATCACTCCCCTCCTTCCAAGGCACCCAGTCGAAACTCTCATCCAAGGGTACCGCACCCAGCCTCCCTTTGATGTGCACCTGGAAGGGCGGGATCGTCGTCATCCACGGCTCGATTCTCCCCGTCAGCTCCGCTTGCTCAAGTACGAAGCTGTTGCCCTCTTCCTTCAAGAACTCACCCACCGACTTCTGCGCGACTCGGGAGAGCTGTCTTGCGTCGTTGAGCGCGGTCCGCTTGGCGATTAGTTCGCTGGAGCCTACCTTCGCAGCTTCGAGCAAGGTGCGGGCGGTTTCTATCTCCAATTTGAGCGGGAGGTTAGAGAGTTGCGTGTCTATTTCTTCAAGAGCTTCTCTGAATCTGTTCTGGGCGCTGACAATGTCGGCCTGAGCCTGCTTGACAAGCGCTTCGGCCTGAGCTATCGCGTTGTCGAAAGTCTTTTGAATGCTCCTCAGCGTTGCCTGGTACTCATTCCAGGCATCAGTAGTTGATTGGTCTACTTCTGCGATCAAAATGTCTAGAGCGTTGGCTACACTGGCTGCGTGAATATCCGCTTGTCGGAGCTCCTCTTTGAGATGGGTGTAGTTCTCCGAGTTGCGCCAGTCGTTGAAGGAGTCAATGATCAATTCTACGGACTTTACTAAAGCCCAGGCTGGCCCAGCTTCTAGCCAGCTGTATTTGAGTTAATTGAAAGTGTCACGTAACAAACAGTAGACTGGACTTACTACGAAAATCCACTCGGAATATTTTTGTAACGGTCTAGAAGTAGATTAGAACCAATAACAGGGTTTGGGATGGTCTAACTTACTGTTAACGTTTTTCTTAATCTGCCCCAAAAAGAGTCGATCTCTTGATCAGACATGGAGAAGATCGATGACACTGAGCTTGCGAGATCGCCCGGAAGTTGTCTGAGTCTGCTTATCAAAGTGTTGATTTGGTTCGTACGGTTGGTGTCAACTTTCGTAGCTTTGTTCGATCTTTCAGTCTTTGCAGCTTCCTTTTCACTTTCTTTAGCTGTCTTGCGGGCGGTCAGTGATTCCTCTTTCTCGTTGTAGCTCCTTTGGGCCGAGCCTTCCTGATCGTTTTTTCTATTACTTGCAGCGCGAATCTCATTTTCCTCACGTAGAGCCGCGTCTCTTTGGCGGGCCTGGAGATTGACGAACGTGGTGTCTCTTTCTTCTTCTTTCTTCCGTCTCCGCTCCCGGAGTTCCTTCTGCGCATCCTCCAGTTCTTTGACTTTTAGATCGTAGATATTCTGTAGTGCAGCCAAACCACTAGCATTTGAGTTCTCGAGCTCCTTGACGTTAGCCTCTAGTGAGCTAATTCCACTTTGGGCGAGATTTCCCACTTCCTCATTGATGGAATTGAGACACTGGAGTAATTGGTTCTGTATATCCTGTTCAAAGACACAGTACACGTCAAGGGTTGCCAGCCCAGGTTCGGAGACGTGTGACCCCTTCTCGGCATTCGCGTGGACGCTAATCTTGATAAGGCTATTCCATTGGAGGTCGAAGTTAAGACGAAGAGTTTGAACCGGTTTGTGCTCGACGTGCACGTCGCATTTCGCCCACGCATCAAAAAGGTATATCTCGCCATTCAGGATGAATGCCTGTTTGAGAAGCGAAACCTCCATACTAGCACCTGCAAACTTTTGACCCGGCCAATTCTCATGAATCAGCTGGCCTACAACTTTAAGTGGCCCGACCTGGAACTCTGGAATTAGAAACTGAAGCCTGAGACCGTTCATAAGATCGAGTGACGCATCGAGCATTGCAGGTCTCTTATTCCAAAGGATTGTGCCCTTGACTTCGAAGCCAGGCATGGTGGTCTCGTTTCCGAAACGCCCGCCGCAACTAGCATATATCTTGACATCTTGATAAGAGATATCTGCGGGTGGAGGCGGCAGTTTCTCGAGGATGCCGCTTTTTTGAGGATCCAGAACTGCCGACGTCAAGGCGATAAAGTCGTCCCACGTCACTGAAGGCGCTTCCAGGTGTATCATAGAATTAACGATACTACCGCTGGCTACAAAGCGCAATCGATACGCCTTGGTTTTGTCAACAGTCAGTGTACCTTGTAGGCCGAGGCCTGTCGGGTACGGGGATCCATACACCCAGGATCCCATGATTCCGAGCGGTATATTCGGTTCTCCTATCTCCGCGCCTAGTGTCAACCTCCTGCTCAGGCCCAACGGATTCTCAATGGCTAGATCAGTGACAAGAGAGAGCGAGCCCTCAACAGCGTTTAATGCGATGGTCATATCAAAGTTGCGCCTTGGTGTTCTAGGCATGACCACGGAGACTCTGCCGGTGAATGCTCCGTAAGGGCCGACTGTATTAAGACCAATTTGCAGCTGAAAGTTTTTGACCTCTGTTTGTATGTCAAGTCCTGGTGGTGGAGGTAGATCAAACTTCATCGACTCGGGCAGATATAAAATTATCGACACGCCGATGGGGATGGTAATTCCGATCGCAAGCCAGCATCGATCATTGGGTTGAGTACGCCTGATGGGAGTACTAGTTTCGGCCTGTTTACTCCTGTTCTCGGTGACTGTTTGAGTATTGCCATTTGCAGCCCCCGCGGCTTGGGGACGTTCCTCGATAAATGGCACTTTCTCGAACGACGTGCAGAGAAACACACCTGTATTCTTAGCGCAATACTTAGATGGCGCTCATAGATGCTTACCTCGTGCTACAGGAAACCCTCCGTAGTCCTTACTTAGGATGCTCGATTCCAGATCAATCGTACTAGCCACGAGTGTGAGATCCTTGAGGCTGAGATCAAGATGTGTACCTTTCAATGCTGGTTCGTAGTCGCTAAGAGACATCGTTTTTCCAATCTGTCCGCTGAGGATGAATCCCCATTTGCTACTGGGTAAGCGGACAACCTGCAAAAGAGCCTTCACATCCGTATGACGAACTCTGACTATTCCACCAACGTGAAATAGACCAGACCAACCTCTTTCCTTGTCGGCTTTCTTCAACAGAAGCTTCACAGACGCGCTCTTTATCTCAAGTGATTCGTGACTGGAGCTTCCGCTCTCAAACGGCCAGGAGTCCACGGTCGCAGTGGCACAGAACTGAGATGCTGATATACGTACCATGCCCTTCAAGCATTTGTTTCCCGAGATCGAAAGCGACCCTCTTAGCTTCAGTCCTTTGAAGGAGAACTTAACCTTAAGATTCTCGGCGGAGATATCTACCGGGCTGTCTGTGAGTATTGACTTTTGGGACTGTGTATACAGCGCAAGAAAGTCTTGCTTATCCATATGTGGTATCGTTGCGCTCAAGTGAGAATCCTCTCCACACAGCTGTCCTTCAACATGCACCGCCGGCAAGCCCTTGAGAGGCGTTCTCCACTGGGCAGATACTGTGATCTTGAAAGGGGGCTCCCTTTTCTCAGTCTCAACAGGTCTAGGTTCGTTATCCTCATCGTCGCTGTCTTCCAGCTCGTTGAACAGGCCTTTGTCTTTTTTCCAGTCCTCGAGGGACTTCGTCTTCGCGGCCCTTTCGGGGGTCTTGTTTTGATCTCTCGCCCTAGATGTCGCCACGGTTCTCGGTCTTTTGGTGGTCCCATTGGTCGACACAGGGACAGCTACCTTTGAGATTGTCCGCTTGTGCGCAGCTTTGGTCCGAGACGCTTCATGGTCCATCCTGCCGCTGTTGGAATCAGTAGCCTCCAATTTTTCACCCTCAAGGATTTGTTGAAGGTCAAGTGTGGCGCCTAGGGTGACGTTCTCGAGGTCAAGCCAGTCAAAGCCAAATGCATCATCCCACTTCTTGTCGGTTCTAGGCGACATGTTAAACTCTATCACCTGGCCGAGGTTCTTCACGTCAAAATCCATCAACAACGGTATTTGCTGGCGTGGCACAGCCAAGAGTAAGCTTCCATACAGGCGGAGCTGGACGTAGTCTGCTAAAGCGGCCCCAAGTTTAGATGCCGCTTTTCGCATAAACGAAGACTTTGGCTTTCCGTTCTTATCTTCACCACTGGCCCGCGTAGTAACCTTTTCCCTAGCGTAACTAACCACCCCGTTCACGATCTTCTCAACCACTATTTCCTTCGAATTCTGATGTTGATTTAGTCCAAGTTGTCCAATATGATCGACATAAAAAAGCTTACCTTGTCATCCTGCTCCTTGTTATCTTTCGCACCGTTACGACCCTCCACGAGGATCTCCAGCCCAAGTGTAGACAATGTTGCACTCTGAAGCCCAGCCGGAGACTGAACACCCAGGCCACGAAAGGTCCCTCCAAGGGTAAGGCCTTTGACAGTGAACGAATCATCCGATTTGAGTATTGCTCCGAGATAGCCGTGCAGGTGGAGTGAAGGTTCGCCGATCTGTGTAAGCTCCTGGACGATGGCGGCTATCTCCTGGAGTGCGCCGCCAAAACGCACTTCGGTAGTAATGTAAGCTCCAGCAAGATCGTCATCGTCACCTTCGAATCGGTAAATTAGCGACGTATTGGCTAGCTGCAAGCTGTCGAGTCCTGAATCTGCCAGTTCGGGTAAAAAGGTTGTGATAGAGATGTTCTGAGCAAGGTAAACCTGGACCGTTTTGTTGCCAGCCTGCTGCTGTTGAAAAGCGTACGACTTGAACTCCTGGAGAGTCGTGATACACGGTAAGATTGCATCTTTCTCACTTCGTTCCACGAGAGCCTCAATCTCAGCCTTCAGCTTGGTTTGTTGGGCGACAACGGTGCCGCCAATTGACTCGGGCGCTATCTGCTCTACCAGCTGTACGATTTTGGAAGTCTCCATTGGTATGCGTTGAATGGCAAGAATGGTTATTGCTTGAGGTAAGTGCAAGCACTGGGGAGGCGTGCGATATTTGTATACAACCTCGTAGTCGTGGGTTAGTCCTCGGCGCCATTTTGGCGACTCCCCGTAATGAGGCAGTTGTTGATCAACCTATTCAAGACACGGTACTTCCGACTTCGTCGGAAGCCCAAAGTATAGTGCGTGGTCTAGACGACAGCAGCGAGGTTAATCTGAAGCCATCCATATAGTCAACAGCCTATTCGAGAGACCTGTCGTTTCCCGGAGTTCCCTTGGCGCTTCTTCAAGGTATCGATGTACCTGGGTAATGTCTTGCCTGCACTAAATGGGAAGAATTAGAATCGGTGGCGTTTTCCCAACCCTGCGATCCAAGCCTAGATTCTCAGGCCCCGATTCCCAAAGTAGCGGCATATTTCCTGTCCTAGAACTGAGGGTGGACGCACAATGCGTATTCGAAACCTCCTTTACAGACTCAGCCAGCCACGCTCAAGGTGGCGCTGCATTTGAAAGCACTCAATCCCGCTGTGGCAGACTCTTGCTCTTGGCCGAAAGCTGAGATCAGATGGGGCAGTAACTGTACGATAACTCATCTACAATCGAATTCGATTGTTCATTGATGCATGATGATCAGATGGACGAGTGGGATGTATATTTGGATACTTTACCTGAGAAATTCCCACGTCATTAAGGTTTTCAGACCTAACCCTTCCAGCAGCTGGTTGGCTCGGTAATCTGTCAAACAACCAATCGAATGCGTTGCATCAATCTGATTTTAGACTTTTCAAAATCGAGAGTGATCGTCTCGGTCAATAATGTGTAGAACACTATTCTCAATGTCGTGGGTCAGCACCTGCACCAAGACTCACATCCCTATGTGCTTGATTGCAATATCTATAACGTGTTCCCCATTCATGGCCATCACAACATTCCTGGATAACAGGATAGTGTAAAGCAGATCAAAGGGTTCCTCTTCCTTCTATCTCGATCCACGTTTTCGATACGAGTGGACGGAAACAATGTGATGAAAGCATTGAGACGGAGAATGACATCAAAATTTCGGAGTTGAGATTCTTACCCATTTCTACCAAATGCTAATTAATAGTATCGAATTAGTCAGTTGGAGTCTTGGTAATACATGAATGAAGTAGGAGTGACTTGGGGGATCCGGATTGCTTTAGAGAGCGGGGTATATAGGCTTCATCGTAGGCGACATCCGAACTTGAGTATAACTTCCATACTCTATGGCTATGAAGTCGAAACCCAGAATGTCTAAGCTTAGAGATACCCACTGCGATATGTGCTATCCAAGCTTTGATGATCGACGACATCACGAGTCTAGGGCAGCTATCATCAGCTATATTCCCAGTATTTCTCTCGACAAAGACCGGTCTTGATGTTATGGAAGTCCGGAATACAAGAGTGGGTGAGAGGAAACAATCTCCTTGAGAATACTACTCGTGGTAGAGAACGAGACTTGGTAAGAATACGTGGAAAGCTAGCTGAATGAGTTGGAGTAGTCAATCTTTAAAGCAAGGTAAGGAATGGTCCAGCTATGAGATTGGATACGCGAAGAAGATCGCTGGGGATTCTGGATTGCCTGGAGGTTTCATTGCTGCTTGCAACACGATAACAGTGGCACTGGAGCAGATTATGCTATTGGGGTGAATCCCGTGAGAGATAGTCCATGCCGAATATAGAATATTCTCGAATTGGTTATGTCCTTCCTAAACGTTTTCAAGGCACGAGAAACTTGATCGATCCAAAATTTGATGAGATATCTCTTCACTAGGCTCGCCACTCGCCGTGTCGTGACCTCCTTCGCGCGGCTCTTGGCGGTTGATACCAGTCTCATGCTGTATATTGTCTCATAGGCTAGTGTTGGGTCTACTGTTTGTGCGTTTGACCATCCTCATTTCTTGATCTCAAGATTGAATCCCTGACAAGGCTCGTTCGCACTTATTACCGTCCGCTTCCATGGTACGAGAGTAGAGCATGGTGGCAAGCCAGGGAGGATCAGACTGGCGAGAAAGCATCCTCATCAGAGCGATGGTCAAAGTCCTGGCCCTAATTCCCAATCTGCGATGTTATACTCACCTCGCCAGGCGATTTCCTTCAAAGGGTCACGTGGAACCATAGTGTACCAGTAGTTATATAAAAATAGGCCTTGGCGGCTCTTCTTCTGAACCCAGAACTCGTTTTCTTGTATTATCTTTCTTAGACGGAGATACTCATAATGTGGTAGACTAGAAGGGATCCTGCTTTGTGTTAGCGACTGTTAATCATGTTCTCATTGAGACTTGGAACAGACATTATGGTCTTCAGAAAAAGTATGTAGTTAGCCATTCTCAGAATGACCACATTCGGGACTTGCTTGGATGTAGAATCACCATCATACGGTCGCCAAATAGCATTCAGGTCCTCCCACGTTCTTACATACTTATTTTCGGTCCACGGTGCGCCATCGGATAAACCCGTAAGATAACGGATAATCACCCAAGCGAATGGCTTCAGTGCTTTTCCGAGCAAGACAATATCCTCCATCTGCTGTGCACCTAGCGGCTTGCCTACATCAGCGTACTGTCGGAGGTCTGTTAAAGCTGTTCCGAAGGTTTCGCACTGATCCCAAAAGCTCTCGGGCTTGCTGATATCGTCTGATCGCTCCGCCATCTGCTGGAGAAATTCGGTGACCGATTGGTGCAGCTGCTCGCTTGTTGTCTGAATGTCTTGGAGCGCAGTAGTCCGATCTATTAGCTCGCTGGATTTGTTCGCAGCTTGTCCAGATATTTCCTCATTGGCATTGAACTTCCCGAGAGACTTTTCATTGAAACCTTGGCGCCGGAATTCCATGATATGTGATCCCTCAAGGAAAGCTCTAGTGGAACTACCTAATCATGTGCAATTAAGATAGGATGCATGGAAAGAGTGAAATTTGACACACCTTTGTCTTGATGAACTCTATTTTCGACCTCTTTCTCGAAGACTTGCAGTTGCTTTTCGGAAACATGCACCATCCACAGGCGAACAGCGTCCGCGTCATCATATCGTGACGATATAGACATATGTTTCCTAATTCTCAGCTGTTAGGTTTGGTCCTTTACATACGATACATGATTGGCCTGGATAGGATATAATTACTGCTTTGTTATCCATTTCAATTGACGCACCCTCCATCCATATTCGTCCAAGATACTCCTTAGGGAGAGATCGCTTTCATTTTCATAAAGAACTCGCATTTTTCCCTCCAGCCAATGCAGGTAGACACTGTGATCGCCTCCCATTGTCTCATCAGTAGGATTCGGAAGACCAAGCTCGGCATAGATTGAAAATATGAATTTACAGGTTCTTCTAAGACATCCCATTAGAGAATACGTTAACTTAGCCTCGCCCTTTAAGTTGTAATGCTGTACATCAGAATCGACATCTATAGAGCTGAGTACCTCCTCAAGGGTTCTTGTTATTTCTCCAAACTCGTTTGTTATCATATCAACCCCTTTGCAGTAGAATCCGTTCATCCACACCTGTTCGGAGATGGAATTGACTTCCTGGATTGCCTTGAAAGTGGTAGAGATATCCTCTATAACAGCAAGTAGAAATGGAGAGCCTTTGCCAGTGATGAATGCCGCTAACAAGATACTCCTCATAGCCTTCTTTCCCCTTTTTGGCTCAGATTCGAAGCCAGCATGCACGACCGTAGGGTACCCTAAGCAAGGGACATCCGCTTGCGCGCCACTCTTGATTAACAACTTGACTATTTTGGTGTGATTGCCGGCAACTGCTGCTCCTAATGTATTGCCCCATTTGGATCCTGTTGTATTGGGGTCTTCTCCATCTTGCAGCCGGCTTCTTACTTCCCCAACTCGGCCATAGTATGCTGCTGAATGGATGGGTGGTTCTTCTTGCTCCCTGCTAGACTTGCATGAGTTGTTATCTGATTCACAAGAGTCGGAAGTGCTAAAGTCGTAGTTGGTTGATCTTGAGTCGCTTCCCGCCCCGGAGTGAGCTGCTGCAGAGTCAATGTCTTCCTCTTGTTCCTCGATGTCTGTGGGCAGAGCGAACAAGGCGAGCTGTTCCATATGATACCCTACATGACGGTAAAAATGGCGAAAGTCTTTGACATCGATGACGAGTTCATTCGCAGCAAGATGCGCATTGATGTTTTTCTGTTTTTCTCCGTATCTAAAGCAGAACGGACACGCGTCGACCGGAATACTATCCGTTGGTCTTTCGGATGCGTCCCCTAGAGCAACTAGTTGATCTTCCTGATACTGGCCGATATGACTTCCCCGTAAATGCGTTTCAAAATCGGAACGGGACTTGCAGGTCATCCGGGGGCAAAAGGGGCAAGGCCATTCGATGCGGTGTGAGTCGAGCTCATGCCTCAGCCATGTCTCGCGATCTCCAAACATCCTTAGCTCGCAATCTTCAAATGTGCAAACATAGGGTCTGAGATCATCGAGAACGTGCTTCCTAAATACTTCCAGCGCTTAGAGTCCATGAATCAACATTCTTGAAATCAAGTTGAGTTAGCAACGAGGAGTGACGATATGCTTACTTCCATGAACGCTCCCTTCTATGCTCCTGTATCGTCCAACAATATGGACACTGAAATGGTCTACCCTTAACCGCTGTAGCGGGCATGGGGGGTAGCTTCAGCCTGTAGCGGCCATCAACATCAGCGAGCGAGGTTGCAAAGGAAGTGACTGAAAGAGCATCGTCCGAGTTGTTTGCCTTATCTTCCGGAGGTCTGAATCTTGAGGGTTCAAACGTAGTAGCTTTGCTCAGCTTAGCGGAGCTTTGAGCCGCTCTGCTTATAATATTCGAGGCTGCTTGTTGGGCGAAGTTTTTCTTGCTGGATAATTCCTGCCTGGGAGGTTCTGGCACATCGGCCTCTGTTTCGAGAGCCGCTGCTCGGCTCCGTTCACTGCTGTGGGCTCTGCAATATCGAAAGAAATATCGACGTCTGGTGATCGCCTGTCCTAAACGTTTCTCGAGCCAAGGGGTCTGAGCTAATTTTGGAAATTTATTACCAACGTGGGATACATCAAAAGATTCTTCCAACGCATCGCCCTTCGCTGCCATGGCTCGAGCGTAGCGGTCTCGAGTCGTTGCTTGTTGAATATTGGAAGACAGCTCAAACAGATTAGTAATGCTGTCAGCGCAAAATTCAAACAGCGTATCAATCTCGGTCACCCGGCTGGAGGACTTTTGTGCAGTCGAGTGTTCAGAGTCATGATACAAAAGGCCCATAGCTGCATCTAGAGCAGGGCCATCATCTACACGATTCGGTTTCCTGCCTGTAATGATAGCGCGCACTTTACTGTGTTACAACAGCGTTCTCTCCCCTGGAAAACAGAGACTCACTGCCAGCCAAGGACTCCTCTAGGTCATGCAAACAGTCAATAACCAGTCGAACAACACCCGGTGCATCTTTCAAACGATGATCTAAAGACGCTCTTGACTCAGGCTTCAATGTCGCTCCAATGTTGCCCGCCCAGATCTTGAAACGATCAAGTTCATCTCGAAGCATGATCTGAGGGGGACTTCGGACAGATGCATTCTTAATCTTTCTGCCGTCAAGCATTGCAGACACTTGGTCCAGATTTTGCAAGCAACCTCTGGCGAGGTTAGATATAGATGGGGAGTTCGTTTCGGTCATTGCAAATAGAACGGATTTCCGGGGTTAGGACAAAGCTTTTGGAGCGAAATTCTCGTGGCATATCAAAGCGTGAGCATCGCGCTCTCTCATGGCGATAATTTCGGATGGATGAAAGCGCTTGTGCTAACGGGACTTGGCAGGTGGATATCTGAATATGCAGCCTCGAGGCACACAGTCACAGAGGCTGCATGAGCAGCGTCCAATCGTTGATGAAATCACCACGCGCCCCCGCCTTACGATGAAACTGTTCAATCCGACCCGAGGTGGTACCAAACTTTGCGTAGCGACAAGGCCTTGAGAACATTCACATAACAAAGTCGCGCAAGGTCTTGTCTGTGCCTTGAAGATTTAGCAGCCACCATCGACTGACTATCTGAAATCCCGTAGCCATCATGAGCGGCTTCGAGATCGTAGGCGTTGTCCTTGGCGCATTCCCTCTAATTTTGTCCGCGATTGATGGATATGGCAAAGGCCTCGAACACCTGGATACCGTTTGGCGCTATGACAAGAAGCTCAAGGTGTTCGAGAGACAAATTCAGCGCGAGCAACAAAGCTATCGGGATAACCTTGAGAAACTCTTAGAACCGCTCGTTGATGCAGGGAAGTTAGAGATGCTTCTTGACAACCCGAGAGATCCAGCTTGGGCAGAGCCGGCTCTCAATGAAGAAGTTCGAAGACGACTTTCAGGCTGTTATGAAATCTATATAAGTACTATGGAAGATTATAACGAGGTATTGCAAGATCTCGAGAAAAGTCTTGACAAAAATAGGGTGCACGGGGCCTCGGGCATGAACTCCAACCAGGTAAGTTTCATCAGGGTTGAATCTATGCACCGTGTAGTTTTGATGAGATCATTCAGGACCCGGGAAAAGCTACCAGTCCGGTTGGCGAGATATGGAAACATCCACATCGCAAGATTCGATTTGCATTGACGAGCGAGAGGAGAGTAAGCCATGTAAGGGAGCTGAAGGATCTCAATCAGAAACTTTCCGAATTCCTTCAACATGAAGAACGTAAGTCAAGTAGAGTTGGATCTATATCAGCCCGTAAACTACGGGTAGGTATCAAGAACTCCTCGTTATCACGGTTCTGGAAGAGTGCGGAACGACTGTACGCGCTTGTTGAACAGGCGTGGTGCTGTACTTGTCGCGACCATCACACGGCCGACATGGTACTACAGCATCCTTCAAAATTCGACGAGATACAATTTAAGATTCTCTTCACTTCAGCATCCAGACCAAACCTTGTTCCGACGGCTACTTGGAAGCGTCGAGAGATAGACATCTTAGTCGTTGAGAAACAGGTGTCGAAATCTGTGAAAGACCAACGATCCCCTATCAAGCTCCTCAATGAATCCGCTGGAGGAACACTAAGGTTTGGTTCAGGAAAGCAGAAGAGCAAGACCTCCCGAGGGTTGTCGTTGATGATGCAGACTGCGAATTTGCTAGCATTGCCCCCTATGCAGCCTGAGGAGATCAAAGATCTCTGTCGTACTATATCAACACGGGCCCGGTCGGGATCATGCCTTGGTGCATTGGTGGATCAAGATCGCCACTTTTCTATGTATAGTAGACCTTCGAAACTGCAGAAAGACCTAGATGGCACAGTTTTGCAGGAGATCACACTGGAACAATTGCTCCGGAGTCCCCCAGCGAACTTCAGGCTTGAAAACCGCCAAAAATATCTCATCGCAAGATCAATAGCGTCTGCATACCTCCAGTTACAGGCATCTCCATGGATAGGCAGTGACTGGCGGACAAAAGAAATATACTTCTGGTACGACGCCACCAATTGCAAGCTGTACGAACAGCCGCAGATATCAAGCAGATGTATCAAAATGAAGACGTCAGCATCCGCGAGCCATGACGAGAGCATTTGGACTTTGGGCATTGCTTTGTTGGAGATCTGCTCGGGAGTCGCGCTCGAGGATGAACCACAATGTCAGAGATCTCTTACGATTAATGGACAGCCCAACTCAATATTCGTTCGTGCTGCGGCTATGCAATGGTGCCGAAATTTGGAAGGTCAGATTGGCACTCCCTTCGCGGATGCAATTTATTGGTGTCTCCGACATTCCGCAAGTAGGAGACATATGGAGCTTAACGACCAGGAATGGAGAGAAGGATTGTTCGTAAGTGTGGTGGAACCTATAGCAAAATGCTATGACGACCTATTCGCCAAATTAATTGTTTGAAGGACGGGATTGATATGGTAGCAAAGATGCTCTGTATCAGAGATTTTCGTGTCAAATTCAGTCGCTATGTGCATTGACCCTATCACGTGCCGCGACCAGCCTATGCCAGGTAAGAGAATTCCCAACCAAAATATCATAAAGGCTGTTGTTTAGACCGCTAGGTTCGAACGGCAATGTGACTCTTAGATTGAGGTCTTAAGTATCTGTCCTGCAACACTTTCATGCGTATTCACTTAATCTGATTTGTTCAGAGTAGATTGTCACGTCCCCTTACTCATTGTTGAGTAGCCTGGTCGAAAAGCTTCTGCCGCTCGACCATTTCAGAAAGTCGTTCCCATGCGTCCTTCACCTCGATGCTAACGTCATTCCAATCTCTACCTGCCCTATACACGTAATTAGTTCATCTTCACTAGAACAATTGGTCAATCTTTTGTGAATACGAACCCCGTAGTCGCTTCCGGCGGCAGAAGCCGCTGGCTCAGACAAAGAAAGGCTTCCAACATCTCCTTTAGAGAAAGACCAGCTTTCCATTCAAAGTATACCAGGAGTTCATCCGAGTATAACGACACTGTCTGCGCGTTTCCTTCCACGGAAGCCTTTGGTATTTTGTCACATATGATCCCTATTGCTATATCTAGGATTACACTTGGATGTAGAGACGGGGGAAATTTGCTTGAATCGCCAAGATCTATCAGTTCATCGCTGTCGCTAGGTTGCTTTTTGGACTTGACTCTCTCGTCGAGCTCGAGTAAGAGCCCATTTCTGCAAAACGCTACTCGATTTTTCAATGTATTACACAGTCCCAGGGGATTGTCGATTTGACCCATTTTAGGCAATGTTTTGGATGACAATTGGAGGTTGAATCTAGTCATCAGATCGCATAGTCGATCAAGTCTAGTCTCCCAAGCAGCAAGCAAATCTAGAATAAACTTCACTTGCTCTTCTTGGCTACTAAACAGTTTGGCAGAGGCTGGAGGCGGATTTTGATCCACGTTTGATTTGTCCATATTCACGCCTGGTTGAATTGGGTCTTCTGAAGTTTTAGATGATGATGTACCGGATTTCCTTTGGGATGATTCGGTTGCTGAGTTCGGGTCCATCAGCTCTGCTATTTTTAAGCCTGTTTTCCATTCGACATAATTGATCAGCGCTTTCTCGGTGGGTTGTAGTGTTTCACCAGAATCTGTGGCAAGAGATCCATCGGAAGCCTCTGGCATAAAATTCTGAAGGATTTTGTTTTCGAAGTCTGGCAACATCAGTAAAACACTTCTGATCTTACCAGGATGGTCCACGTCAATCAGCTTTTTGAGTGCTTCGCTGTACAGTATCGGCTGCGCCGTAATTGTGGGCGTTACGTCTGTGTTTCCATGACGTTGGGAGATTGTGTCAGACTCCGGCGATTGTGCTTGTTCATTTGATAGGTCTCGTAAGTCAAAGGGGCGGTAGGCTGTCTTACGAGCCAAGGCTGGAATGTACCTTTCGAGAGCTTCGCGTTGAGCTGACACATCTGGTGATTCGTGAGACACTATGGTCAATTTTCGCGCGTGGAAGAATTCTGGCTCGTAGGAATAAGTGTTAAAATAGCGAAGCATGTCTTCTCGATTAGTCTCGCTATTCCGGATGGTCTCACGAACTTCTCTATACCATGTCTCTGCATCTTGTTCAAGCTCCAGTGAGGTCTTTGCAATTCTGGAGATATACGACTCAGGAAGAGGACGAAGCTTGGATCTACAATCCTTAGTACCTCGTGAAATTTGATGATAAGGAGATGGTGACTGACCTCTTGACCCTTTCGGCTAATTGCTCTAAGTCAGCCTCGTACTTGTTGGAATCGATCAACGACTCATCCTCCTTTAATGTTACCGAAAACATCCGGATCACACGTTCATTGAAGTTTATCAGGCACCACCAGAGAGCGTACTCGTAATCTGTTTGGCTCTCGTCATAATCATATAGACAGTATTCCATAACGAGAAAGATGAGGTCGTGGAATATTTCGAGACCGTTTAGTAGGTTCGGTAAAAAGCTTATAATGATCTTGAGTTGTGATGCCTGCATGTCGGACTCCGGATCCAGCTCATCAATCATTGTGCGAAGGTGCTTGCTGATTCGTCCAACAGCGTACTCTATGCATTCAAATGCAGCGCGTCCTTCATTGCTCACCGCAAAGTATTTGCTTGATTGTGAGTCTTTCGACAACAGTCCTTCATATTGAGAAGCAACAGACTCAAGCTTCCATTTGATTTCACCATACATCAGTGGTCTTTGTTTACGAGATTCCGCATCTAACAGCATCTTTTCAATGATTGGATTATCCATCGCAGCTGCCGCCTGTAAAGCTGTCTTGGAATCACCCCCGTTAGTAGAGCAGCGAAGGTGGAGGTCTGCCCCACTGTCCAAGAGTAATTTGATTACCGCTGGATGTCCCCAGCGATCGCTGCCCCCAGAGCGCTTCCCCATGTAGGACCAGTCGCATCTATGTTATGTCCATCATGTAACATGCTTTTGATATCAATACCACGGCCCTCATAAGCGGCAACGTGCAAAGGAGGATCTTGTGGCTCCTCGCTCGAGCGAACCAAACCTTCTCCTGAAGTTTCCGCGAAATTGGGTGTTACCATGGCAGGCCTCGTTGATTCCCAGCTTTCTTCGCCAACGTCGGAAACTCGGGGTAGCGCAAACAAAGCCAATTGCTCCATATGTTGGGCAACGTGGACCCTGAAACTAGATGTATCCAAAGGGAAATTTTCATCTTTCACTTCAGGTTCGCAAAATGGACAAGATGTAGACATTATCGTACTAACCGGTTGCTGTGAGGCTTTTAATAAAGAAGATAATTCGATGTTCCTTAAGGACGATTCGTGATGTTTTCTGAGATGGGACTCATACTTCTCGACGCTATCTATCGGCTTGTGGAGACACAGTTGGCACGACCATTCAATTCGATGTTCCTCTAGCTCGTGTTTGATCCACAATTTCGAGTCTGAAAACATGAGCAGGTTGCAGGATGGGAATGTGCACACGTAAGGACGAAGATCCTGTAGAACATGTTTTCTGAATAAGGCCTTCGTCAGTCATATGAGACATTATCATGATTGATCACTTACCTCCAAAGTTTACGGACCCGTTTCGGTCTCCCTTTGAAGATTTGCGCTGTCCAGCAAAATGGACAAACGAACTCTTTGCCCCCTCACCGATTTCCGGAATTGGTGGTATCTTCAGAAGTCCTTCAGTCTCAGACGTGATTTCAGTAGTCGCGTAGGAGGAATCTGATGAACTTTCGCCGACAATGTCTTCGGTCAAGTTGAACTGAGCAACATCCAACGTAGTTGCTTTTGTAGAACCTAAAGTACTCTGGTCTAGACTGGTAGGATCTACTAGACTCGTCAGGGGAGCTGATTTCTGATATTGCACTGCGGCTTGCTTCATCTCTGGCAGGGGAGCTTGCTCTTCCTCAAGTTGCTCTACACCTTTGACCAATCTCTTGTGATGTTCCTTGCAATAACGGATGTACTCCCTTCGCCGTGTTATCGCTCTTCCAAGTCTCCTTTCTAGCCAGGATACTTGACTCAATTTGGGGAACTTGTGGCTCACATGAGCTACATCGAAGACCTCATGGTAGGGGTCGTCTCTTTTGCGAGCGGATGTAGTGTAGCGATCTCTCTTTGTTGCCTTTCTTATAGCAATGCTTAATCTAAAGAGACATGAGATGAAGTCCTGGCAGGTTTCGAAAAGCTCATGAATCTCAGATATCTCTTCCACTCCCGAAGTTGCCTGGCTCTCAGAGTCGTTTGAATTGTCGGGCTCCTCATAAGTCTCCAGTGTTCCGGTCCGATTTGGCCGTCTACCGGATGCAATTTCCCAAACTAGAAAAGATGAGTAGCAGCTCTATCTGGGCAGATTTGAGGCTTCGCTCACCGCTTTCTAAATCCCTGGCGAGGGATTCAAGAAAATCAACCACTTGCTTTGCTATCATTGGAGCCTCTACTAATCGTAGATCCAAGGAACTGTCTTGCCGACCTGGTAGGTAAACGGCTCCAATGCTACCTGCCCAGCTTCTAAATCGCTCGAACTCATCGGAAATCCATGACGGAGGAAGCTTTAGATCAATGTCATCTGCGCTTCGAACGGCGTCCCAAATTTCGTTGAAACGACGTAGACAAATCTTCGACTGGTCTGAGATCGGCCGCGGTAGTCCATAACTCATTTTTCGCCCTACCCCGGCAATGCAGGTCGTTGATGATGTCTACGCTAACCTTGAATACGGCCGATGAAAGCCAAAGCACGCGATAGAAGGGCAATACAGCAATTGAGTGCAGACGCGGAAGACCGTTACTCTTGCGCCATTCAAAGAATGAACCTTTCTGTGACCTCAGATGGCGACGTCGTCGTGATGTATCGTAGGAGATCCAATTCTTTCCAGATTGGCGCTCCCCAACACCGTACAAAATTGGGTGGTTTGAAGATCATTCACACAGCATAAGGCTGCATGAAAGAATCATCCAATCACTAATCGTTCCATCCCTCTCAACTCCGATGGACCAATCATCGGAAAAATTGTGCCACACGGGATATTGTTACCCTTCTGATTTCGTCGTCGTCTAAGCGCCCGGTGAGCATGAGTACCTGGAGGAGATTCTGGTTTCCATCCGTTCAGGTTCAACTATCGTGTTCAGCATGAGTGGAATAGAAGTTGCGGGTCTCGTGCTAGGAGCCTTTCCTTTGCTCCTTAGCGCCTTGGAAAAGAACAGAGAGGCGTCGCAGGTATTCGGTGATTGGTACAAGGTTCGCAAGGTGTACGAGAACTGCTTGATGTGGGTGAAAGCAGAGTATGCCCTCTTCGACAGCAACATCAGAGGATTCCTGGAACCAATCTTGTGCGATACTGCAAAGCTAGAAGAGCTTCTTGCTAACCCATACGGAGAAGATTGGCGTTCGGATTCTCTGGCATCCGAGATTAAGGACTTCAAATATTTGCCGGTCTCTTATGAGAGTTATATCGAGGTCATGCAGGAATTTCACAATCATATGGTAGCTCTCGCAGAAGAGCTTGGGATAGACAAGCCATCGTTCCAGCAGAAGATTAAAGTAAGTAACGAACTGATTTACTCCGCTGCAAGAACGACTAAGCAGGGGTGGATTGCAGGAGGATGCAAACTCAGGCAAGGGACCAAGCGACGCTCGAGGCCTTCTTCAGTTCGAGTGGCATCGAATCAGATTCAGCGTGAACAGAAAACGTCGAGCGGGTCTGCTTGCGGGTCTCCAGAAATGCAATCTGTGGCTTGAGAGATTCTCGAACTCCCAAAGGAGCTCAGAGTCACCTATGCGACCGTCATCAAATAGACGCAGGCCGATACACAAGTCTTTATCGCACTTTTGGCAGCATGCAAAAGCTTTGTATGGGCTACTGCAACAGGCCTGGTGCTGCACCTGTTGTACCTCTCATAGCACCGACCTACTGTTACGTGATCACAAGGATTTTCAAACCGTTGAGTTCACGATTATGTTCACTTTTGCTGAGAAGATCACAACCCAGCACTCCGGACCTTGGGACTGGAAAGAAGCCAACATCGTTGCAGTTGGCGGTCGGGCATCACAGGACTCAGATGAAGGGAGTCGGACTACGACTAGTGCTGTCAGTGCATCTTCTATACATCCACCGTCTGCTTTTCGTTCCACAGGCATATTTGGTAGGAGCAAAAAGGCGAAAGAGGTCAAATTTGTGGATAACGTCATCCCCTTGAACGACCAAGCAGTACTACTGCCACCGGGGGCGAACACACAACTGCCCAAGGTGATCAACCTTTGCCACGACCTCACAACGACTGGATGGAGTGACACTCCGATGGGCGTTCTCGGTAATGATGCGAAAACTTATTCGATCACACTACCGAAACAAAAGTCGTACGACAAGTCGGTTTTGAAGCATGTCACAGTTCACGATATCTTACGGAGCGGGCTGAACAAACGCTTCAGCCGGAGACAGCGCTATACTATCGCACTGGCAATAGCGTCTTCGTACGTACAACTCCATGCAACCCCCTGGATCCAGGCTGGATGGGGTAAAAAGGACATTTACCTGCTGTATGATGCCAGCAAGGGGTGTTTTTGATCAGCCACGACTCTCAAGAAAGGTATCAGGAGGTCAGTTAGTATTGCCTGGACCGCAGGACAGAAGTATTGTGACGCTGGGCATTATGCTCTTAGAATTGGCATTTGGGCAAGCTCTGGAGGACAATGCATTCCGCCAAAAGCGGCCTTCGATGAACGGTCAACCGGACCCGTTTGTCGACAAAGCCGCGGCTGAAGAGTGGTGTCTGACGTCGCTAAACGATGAGCATCCTCACTTTTCAGACCCCGTCATGTGGTGTCTTAATCACTCTACGAGTCGAACTACCATGGACCTTGAGGATGAAACATGGAGAAGTGATATTCTTAGCAATGTTGTACAGCCTCTCGCTGAATGCTGTGAGGTTAACAGATTCGGAGTACCGGAGTATTAGCAGAGCCAATGGCGTTATGGCAAAGCATTTGATGGGAAATAGGTGTTCTCGAGATCCAAAAGCTACTGAGCCGATAGAGGACCGTGTTGCAGTAGTGTCTTAGCTTCAAATATTGCATGATGCTGTTGTCGATGGAGATGGTGTATGAGTAGCCTTAGATGGTCAACTTGGTGTTGTTCAAAGCAATGAATCTCCCCATAGACTTCGGCGCGCAAGCAAGAGCATCCCAGTCCTCAATATCTTCTTTCTCCGCGTCTCCAGGCCTTGTGATGCGTCCTCGAATCCCAGAGACTGTCTCTTTTGCCAAGTCCTCCTTCAGAACGTCGACCGTGATCTCGCCTTCCTTCTCCGCTTCAGCTGTCTCATCCCGGATGCTCACGAGAGGCTCAACCCCATCAGTGTCCACATCCTGAATGGCCCGTACGAATTGCAATTGTGACTCCAAATCTTGCAACATCCTCGATTCTTCGGTCTCGCTGGCCGGCAAGGGGAGCGCGGACAAGCGGAGGAGATGATGGAGCTGGCTCGGTGAGACGTTCGTAGTCGGAGTGGCGTGAATGTCGGAAGTGAAGAGGGTGTTGACAGACCACGAGGGTTGGGCGAGCATGGCTTTGATGTCACTGTTGTCTTTCGCGGCTCGACCAAGGCTAAGTCGCACAGAAGAACATGTGAATTGGCGTCCCGCATTTCTGACTTCGCGTCCCCTCAACAACATTCCTCTTTGTATCCATCTCCCTGCCCTCATCATCCAACACAAGCATTTGCTGTACACTTTTCACGAAAGAAGCATCAAGTTGCTGCACGAACGCTCTGCCGCGCCAATATGAGTAGCGCATCCTCCATGGGCTACTTGGCCCCTTCGGGCATCGATTCCGACCATGATCCCGAGCAGCCCCTGCCGCTCCAAGCCCAGCAAAGCCAATCATGGATCCAGACCTCGTGTAAGTTGATTGGAGACCCATTATTAGACATCTCACCGAGCAGCTTTGTATTCTCAGTCCGAGCTCTACTGACATTATCGTCATTCTACAGTTCAAGCGATCGCAAAAGCCCTCGGACTCTCAGAGCCAATGCCATCCGACTTACGTGCCGAACTTGCAAAGGTGAGCTTACTGCCAACTGTCATCTGCTGCCGTGGCTAAGAGTATCCAAAGGCGGATGAGCTTCGCGACAAATCCTGGAAATGGACGCGAGCTGGTCGTATGAAAGAAGCATATAAGACGTATATGAAAGTTGCTCCAGAATTCATCAGCGCCAATCAGCGTCAGTAGGCCAGACTCAAATCAATCGGAACTTGAAGTTGACTTTCTCAGTCGTTGATGCTGCCTACGCATTTGAGCAGGCTGCTCTGCTGAAGAAGAGGGAGAAATTGGGCGATGACTTTGACAACATCGATACACGAGACCTTTTTGATAAGGCTGCCGACAACTACCGTACAGCACGGCCTGCGGATTCGGCAAGGTGTACAGAAGAAGTGATACAGAGTTATATAAAGGAAGGCAACACTCGAACTCCCGCACCAAAACAAGACACACTTGGAGACCTGTACATGAATAGTTTGGGCGACACAGACAAAGCTATTGAGGCCTGGGAGAAAGCGGCCAGTTGGTACAGGAATAGCGCTAAGTCTACAATGTAAGGCTTATCCTACGACCTTTGGTTGGAATGATACTTAGATACGCGATGACTGATAAGCTATGATCTATAGGACGGTGCTTGCTATTTACAGGAAGCTGGGCGAAGCCTACATTATTAAGAAGGGCGATTACCGTAGAGCCATGGAGCTCTACGAATGGTGCGCCAATAATTATCCTCATTCCGGAGGGGAACTCTCCAGGGGATATTCGATAGCGCCCTACTATCTAAAGGCTGGTCTATGTCACTTCGCAATAAATGTAAGTCCTCACTTCCTATCCCTGCTACTTCGGTCTCAGCTGCGCCAGAATACCCGTTAACCCTTCGAACTCGATCACAGGACACCGTCGCCACCTCGCGAGCTCTCCACACTTACTTTAACACCGAGCCAGACTTCGCTAATCAGAAAGAAGGCAAATTTCTAATGCAATTAGGACGAGCGCAGGAAGCAGGAGACGATGTGGGTTTCGGACTTGCCCTTAAGAGCTACGACAAGTTTAATCCTATGCCCAAGTGGCAGTATCAAATGGTAGATAGGGCTTTGGAAGCGATGACGAATCAAGAGGAGGACTTCGCATGAGCGCAACACTGTTCAATTAGTTCGCAGGGTCTAAAAGGCCCTTCATACTCGTGCTTAGCGCGTCCCTCCCTATCAACAACATATCACAGACCAGGCACGGAGAAGGCGGTACATATGGGACAGAAGATGACGAGGGGTCACAATAGCCGGAAGAAACCAAGGTGGAGGCGGATGGGAACCTCCTGCAATATTTCTGGAGTCACGAAGAGACGACGCGGATGAACCTACATGTACTTTACTCGTTGAACCTTTGCAGCTCTCTATTTACTCTTTTCGTCATGAGGATTGCTAAACGCGTTGGTGGACTTAACGAAAGCTGGAGTAGCTTTCGCGAACTTATAACTGTCGTTGAGGATACCAGAAAGAGCAGCCTACACTTTATCCATAACGTCCTCTCTTATCTGATCGTGAAAAGCAAGCAAGACGTCGAAATCCATACCGTTCCAAGCCTCACCCTTTTCCGAACACAACCTAACAGACTGTGTCACGGGTACCTAGTGTTTTCCTCTTTTGGCTATCACCTCCCCAAAGTAATCGCCTCGAACTATGGGACTCGCTTCTTTGTCCTCTCTTTTCTCCCTCTCTGTCCCATTTCTGTCGTCCTGTCTCAGCGGCCTCGTCTTCCTTCTGCTTCGCCTAATCCACATGGTCAGGATATTCTGTAAAGTAGGATGGGTACATTAAGCATACGTTCTCGAACCCACGGCGATTCTCGTACTGTGTCTCTAGTCGATGTAAGTCCCAGATTTTTCAAGCCCACAGATACAATGGGGAAGAAACACGGTGAACCGGGGTGGCGATATGAATCCCTACTTATCCATGATTTGTGGGAATAGTACCTTAGTATATCTATGCCGACTACAGAGCTACAATATGACAGACAGCCACCTTAAACCCAAGACATTAAATCCCTCTTCCACCCACGCCGCGTATCTATTCCCCACCCCCACCCAACTCACCCCTCCACAACCTCAACCATCCTCCTCTGCCCCTCCCTCACAGCCCCCTTGATAGCGATAAATCCACACGCAGCCCCAACCCCACCCTCCACCCACTCCGCCGGCACCCCAACCCTCGATCCCTTCGCATCGCTGACCCAGCGCACAAACACCGGGTTCGCCCGCTCGAATTCCGGGTCTTGGGCTTCGAGCAGCTGGTCGTCGTCCGAGGCGCCGGCGGCGAGGTTGGCGCTGATCTCGGCGGCGGAGATCTTGCCCCGGCGCTTGGGGGCTTGTTTTTTGAGGAGGCGGTTTATGGTGTCCATCTGTTTTGGGTGGGGTTAGTGGGTTGGGGAGACGATGGGGGAGGGGGAGAGGCGGGATCGTGAATGGTACAGGGGTCGGGGATAGGAATAGGAAGGTTAGGAACCGGAAGGAGGGAAACAGGAAGAAAGGTGCTCAGTAGTCAATGGATAGCACAGCGTACCTTCTCCTCCTCGTTCCGCTTCTCGCTCAGATTCTTCCGCCGCCGCGCCATCTCCGCCCTCCGCATCGCGTGCTCCTCCGCCGTCAGGATCTTCTTCTGCTGCGGCTCCATCGGCAACTGCAGGAAATCGTCGCTGCCCATCACCTGATCCAGGCGACTCCGCTGCCGTTTCGTCATCTTGCTCACGTCCGGCGTGCTGCCTCTACTGCCCATGCCCAAGCTTTGCGTTTCCGCGTCGTCGTCGTCTGCGTCCATGTCTACGTCTTCGGCCTCGGCTTCGCCTGCGGAGTCGATGGAGGAGAGATCCTCGTCGTCGTCTTCCATCTCCATTTCTTTGGCCTCAACGCTTTTGAGGTGCGCGCTTTGGGCCGGGGTTATGGTGACGCTGGGCTTGGATGCGGTGCCGCCGGTCTTCTTGATGATGGGGGGTGGAGGCATGGGAGATTCGTCTTCCATGTCTACATCCTCGTCGCCCTCGGCGTCGGCTTCCCCGCTCTCATCCCCTTCTTCGGGCTCTTCTTCCTCGTCATCTTCTGCGTTGGCTACCTCGTTGCCTTCATCGGCGGAAACGTCGTCGTCGGACTGCTCCGGTTCACCGATCTGGTCTTCGATCGGAACAACTGCTTCCTCTTCCTCGTCTTCCTCGTCGTCTTCTACTTCTTCCCCTTCAGCATCTTCGTCATCTTCTTCTTCCTCGTCGCTGTCGCTCTCGACGACATAGCTCTTTTTCGCTCGACTCCCTCTCGGCCCGCTTACTATCTCAGCGGGCTCCAATCGCTCTCGCTCGCCTAGGGATTGGCCCTTCTTGGAGCTGCCGGAGGTTGCTTCGCGCAGTTTGGAGGAGGGCATTTTAACCGTGAGGTGGATTGCTTTTTTGCCTTCCGGGGAGGTGGATGGGTCGCGCGCTATGGTTACTTCTTTTGCGGAGGGGTTGGATGCGTTGCGGCGGGGACGGGAGGAGGTGGTTATCGCGGGTGAGCTGGGAGGAGAGATTAGATTGGTGGTGGTGGTCCGCGAACGAAGGGTGCGGCGAGGAGGCATGTTTGTAGATACGGAATGTAGTTTTCAAGAGGGAGATATTGTTTATTAAAATTGAAGAGACCTTGTCGAGGATCTTGAACTGATAGAGAGATAAGGATGATTCAAAGAGCAGATGTGAGTGAGAGTTCAGGGTAGGACAGGTACTTTAAAGTAAGAGATTTGAAAGATTAAGGTATCTATCACATGCTGGTACGACTTGACATGATAATGCGGGAGAGTTCATTGTTGGGAATGCACGCGACCGAACTCAACCATTCGTGGTCGCCTTGCAAGGCTTTCTTGGATTCTCTTACGGGGACCAACACAGCGATGCAAATCAAATTGATGGTTGCACGGTTACTTCCATTGGGTACTTGGTGACTAGTAGAAAATAGCTTTGTGATACTTACTTTTGGCTGATTCTGTGATCCTTCGCCGGGCTTATTATTCCGTGGAGACTGCGCTGGCGCTTGGCGGACCTTTCTGCCATCGGCCTTTCTCTCTTATCGATCTCGATTCAGCCGTTCATTTGGCACTGCTGCGGCTACTCCGTGAGACACTGCTCGCCTCTCATGAAGACTTTCGAATGCGGTACAGAGAAGACCTGCTTCTCAACCGTGGACTGTATGTTCTAACTTTGATTTCAGCAATAATGACAATGCCTAGACTTCCACTTAGGAATCGATAATAGCTAAAAACTGTCGAATCATAAAGTTCTTTTCGCCTTGATATTGCGCTACCCCTAATCTGTAGATGGTGATCTAATCTAATCTTATCTCAGCCGAGGTAGCGAAATGCAATGCCTTCCAATGTATTTTCGCGCGACCCAACCTCTTCCTCTATAGTGGACCTTCCGTACGAGGCACTTACCCCGAAGGACTGAGAATCGACGTTCACTGCCATCCTTCTTTAAGGCGCCCCATATGAGCGACCCTTCCAGGCCAAAAGCAGAATCTACACCTTCATGGCAGCAAGCAAGCAAGGCAGACGACCAACAAGAGATGAGGGCATCAAAGGATCCAAGTGCCCACAACAGTGTGGATGCTGATGGTTCGGAAAATGATCTTATGCAGCAAGCCTCGAGGTTCTTGGAGCATGATGAAATCAAAGGTGCTTCGAATGCGCGAAAGATCGATTTCCTGAAGAAGAAAGGGTTGGCTACTGAAGGGATACACAAGCTGCTAGGAGATTCGCGCGACTCGCCGGTTGAAGAAACAGAGTCTAAAACTCCACATAGAGAAGAAGAATCAGTACGGGACATCAACAGCGAGCACCAAGTCTTGCGCTGACCTCTTGATCTTAGGAAGCTCAGGCAGAGCCCCAGGAAATCTCCAGGTCGAACATTCAACCTTCTCCAACAACAAGCACTTCCCACAGCAAAGATATTCCTCCTATAATAACCTATCCAGAATTCTTGCTCCACTCCCAAAAGCCGCCCCCTCTCATTACCGCCCAGCGTCTGCTCACCACATTCTATGTGCTCTCAGGAGCGGCAGCTTTGACATACGGTACAAGCAGATATATTATTGCGCCTATGGTAGAAACATTGAATTCAGCGCGGCATTCCCTTGCGTTGACCGCCCAAGGAAACTTACGCAATTTGAACGACAAGCTTGAGGCAGTGGTTTCAGTTCTGCCGGACGCCGCGCAGTCAGCACAAGACTCTTCTGTGGATGACCCTGACGAATTAGATGCTAGCGTATTCTTCCATCGTTCGGCCGGAACTCAGACATCACCACGAGTATCTCGATCGAATTCCACATCTTCCACTAGCTCCGTGCATGGAGCATCCTTAGTTGATAGTCAGGCTACAAAATTACAGCAAATCCACGAGGAGTTGCAAGGGCTCCTAAGACCTTCCTATGGCGATCATCCGCGAAAGGGGAATATGGAGGAGGAGCTGAACAATCTTCAGACCTATTTGAGCCATTTGACATACGGCGGCGTCAACAAGCATGAAAACGGACAAAAGAAAGAAGACGGACTAGCCAGACTCAAAGGGGAGATACGTCAAACCAAAGGCGTTCTTCTGAGTTCACGAAACTTCCCAAGCAGTGTAGCAGCAAGAGGGTGGGGTACTACGGCGTCGTGATCCCTGGACGTGGTCCAGGCTCTCCAGATTTTTGACAGCACCTCGGAGACTAGAACGATTTTCAAGGCTCCAGCTAGCATGCTCTCGCGAGCAGCGTAAATTTTAGTTCAGCACAGCAACCTCCATGGATTATGCTACGGCGATGATACAACAAGCTCCTCTACCTCCACCATCACAATGACTCTCGCGCCAAACTTGGAAGCACAGCTTTAGCAAGTCGTACGATTCGGAGTTCTGATTGTTCCCTATCCCTTCAACGACCTCTCTTACCCTCTCCTTGCGGCAAAAGCCCCTCCCACCTTGAATACCCTTGCGAAATTGGTGGTACAGGAGCTGCAGCCTGTGTTGCTGAAGGACCGCCACCTGCCGCGGATAACCGATCATCTTCCTGTCCGCTAAAAGCCGCTGCGACTGGCTTCCGCCTCTGTATTGAGCTCATATCATCCATCTTCGCGACCGGCGAGCTTATTCTTGACTGTTTCGTTTTCTGATTCAAGCGGGCTTCGGTCTCACGGAGCTTCGTTTCCAACGCTTCGAGCTCTTGGCTCTGGGATGTTACGGCTTGCTTCCTAGGCGAGGATCAGTAAAGGACAAATGGGCAGTCGGTGAATGTGGGATTAACGGAGACAACAATGAGACGAAGGGCATACTTCTCTTCGACGGATTGCAGGAGCCCCTCGAGCCTTGGGTTGTTCTCGATGTCGAAGGTCTCGTTGAGAGAAGCGGAGAAGCTCTGGGCAATGTTTCTGGCATCCATCAGCCGTTTCCGGTTTGGATCTTAGTCATGCCATACGACTGTGGCCTGCCATTGGGCTTGTAGTCTTTGTTTGTGGACATGACGGATTGTGACCAAGGAAGGTTGTGGAGAGGGGTCCAAGTGGTAGAGATAGACCGCCCTGAAGATACTGATAAGACACTTCTAGACGACTTGAGTATTAAACAATAGTCGAGGACAAGAGGAATGCTATTGAGATTAAGCAGCTGAAGAAACTGACGAGGGGCATGCTCGGCATGGTAGGCGAGCGCCCCTCCATTTGCCAAGCGTTCAGAGGGCCGACTTTGCGCCGGGAAACAGAACCTCACTTCACATATTTACCATCACAAATGAGGTCTGACACGACTGCTTTCATCTTTAACAATCAACCGCCCCTCTTGGACTATGTGTCATTTGTCCTGTGTGAACCTGGCATGTAGAACCTGTATAACTTGAGCTTACAATCGCGCCATGTCCGATGACCGCCATAGCATCTCATTCTCCGCTGGAGAGATTCCTGCTCTTCGAGACTATACAGTCATTCGATAACACAGCGCCGTCCTTCACTACCCTGTCAGAGTCACTTAAGAGCCATGAAGCTTTGCGAGAACGAGAGAATGGCAGCACTGACCATCTCGAGCCGCAAGCTTTAGAGGAACTTTACTTGGGGGTATTCAAAGAAGAGACCAAGCTTGCCGCACTTCGGAGAGATGGAGATGCTGCGGTTGAAGATGGAGACAGCAATGCGCGCCTACAACTCTCACCACCTCCTTCGATTAGCACCGTGGAGGAAGCATCTCAGTACAAGCACTTGTTGCCCCAGCTGCTCAGCCGACTGTATTATCAGTACCGAGATCATGCGATCAAGGAAATCGAGGAGGATGAGCGGCAATATCGGACCTTGAAAGAGGAGATAGAGGAACTGCAGCGTAAAGAACGCGACGCTCGAGCGCAAGAAGAGGTTCCCGTTCGAAGGGATTCTCGCGGTATCTCATCTATTCAGCACCTACTTCAGCATGACCCAGCCGGCGATAGACCTGTGTCAAGTGGGAGGGATCAGGCAATTAGAAGCCCACAAGCGGATCAGCTTGAAAAGATTTCAAGTACTAGCGAGGACAAAGCAAAGCCAGCAATACCAAATGGCGATACAGTCGGGAGTACCATTCCACCACCTTCTACTGCACCAGTACCGCCAACAGATCCAAGAACATATTCCCAATCCACACTGTCTGAATCGCCATCCTTCTACGCAGCGCAGCAACCTGCGCAAGGATACGCCATTGCGTCGCCAAAATCAGAATTGCAACGCAGGCCCACCCTGCCGTCAAATCAGTCCCGACCTAATCTTGCGTCCTCTCCTACCGCGAGGTTGAACCAAGGGCCGCTTCCAGCTCCAGACCGCGGACCTTCGAACTCGCCGATTATTCTACCGCCTCCAAAAGGCATGCGTCATCCTGGCTCGCCATCAGGTGCTTTAGAAACACTTGCAGATATGGCAGGGCAGCAGTACCGAGGAAGACAGCCACTTCCATCTCCTCGCTCCGCTCAAGTTCCCGCAGCTCAGCACCCGCAATACCCACAGCATACACCATACCCTCCGCGTCCTTACGGGTATTACGAAGGTCAACCGCCCTATACCAGCGCTTATTCACCGTATGGCCAAAGCCATGGCTCTCCCTACCCGCCTGCGCAACATCAAGTCTACTCTCCTTACCAGCCTTCAGTACCGACTCCGGGCACCCATCCACAGTACTCCAGTGTTCCGTACCCATCTTACCCTCAATATTCAACCTATGGTCATGCGCCCCATTACCCCGAAACACCCCGACCGGCTCCTTTTGCTCCCCCATCATACCCTGCCTCCGCACAACATACTCCAATTACTAGTACAGGAAGACCCCAACCTCCAAGACCCTCCCCTATCGTCACCTCAGCGTCTTCCACCAAGTGGAAGAATGTCGACCCTGTCTCAATTGCAAGATTTGGATCACCTCCTCGTCCAAGTCGAGACGAAATCAGTCCTATTAGTGACCGTGCTCCATCGCCTCCTCCCCCTCCATCCGCACCTCAAGAGTCGTCTTCTGCCATTACAGGGAAAAAGCGTGACAAGAATCCGAGACGTACCGCCGCCAAAGAGCGCGCCGCCCGTGAAGGGATTGATGGTGCTCGCTCTAGCGGCCGCCGAGGCAGTACGATTTCTCGTCCTAGTACACGCAGTCAATCTATCACATCACCGGTACCCAATGAAGATAGCCAAGGCGTGTTCGCTAGCCGTCGTGCAGTCAAGAATGAGCCACCGGCAACCCCCGCAGCGGACACGGCGGATGAATCTGCGTCTGTACTGTCCATGACTGCGGACGAGACCATTGGTGCCAGGAAATCAACCCGACGTCGGCGGGAAACAATGCGCGGTATGGAAGCAACGGAAGCAATCCTGGGTAGCACGGCCACCAAGCGCAAGCGAGCCAGCACCCATGGTACTTCAGCCGACTCACCAACTTCAGCAGCTGCTCTTCCGCAGGTTACCTCGAAGCCCAAGTTGACCGAAGAAAAGATCGTTGGAGCACGCAATTTCCCCCGGATGAGTGCAACGATCATCAACGAAATCACATCTCACAGGCTGGCTGGAATGTTCGCAAAACCCCTGACCGAGAGGGAGGCGCCTGGCTACAAGGATCTGATCTACCGACCTCAAGACCTCAAGTCAATCAAAGGCGCGATTACAGCGGGTAACCGAGCTCTTGTCGCTGCGGATAGCTCAGGCGAGAACAACGTCGAGCTAGCAGCCAATCCAGATATCGTGCCCCCGAAAGGCATTGTCAACTCGGCGCAATTAGAGAAGGAGCTGATGCGGATGTTTGCGAACGCGATCATGTTCAACCCCGACTCGAAACGGGGCGTTGGGCCGTTGCTTGAGAAAAAGGAGGTAAAGCACGTACCGAGAAGATTGGAGGAGGATGAAGCGGACGAGCTCGGCGAGGGTGACGAGGGCGAAGTGGGGAAGGAGAGAGAGGAAGAAGGTGGGGTGGCAGCTGATACGAGGGAGATGTACGAAGCGGTGGAGAGGAGTGTTGAAAATTGGAGAGCTGCAGAAGACTGGGTGGGAACAAGTGGGACTCCAGCACGGGGTGCGGGGGTGAAAGGAGAGGGACCGCGATTGCGCGGAGGAGAGGAGACGGAGGCTGACGAAGCGGCCGACGAACAGACGCCCGAGATTCAGATGGAGACGCCTGCAGTAGTGACTGGGAGGCGGAGAAGGAGGTAGTGGAAGAGAGATTCAAGTGCATCTTTTCTTTTAGCGAGCATGGCTCCATGGGTTCCTCGGAGCGTGTGAGGCTTCATCCAAGCTATCTTCACCAGACCCCATCAAGCGGAAAGTGATGGGAACAAGAGGAATGACAAGCACTCAGGGGTCGAAGCTCGGGACAAGCCTCGGCAGGAAAGCATTCACCCGGAATTTGGAATTGCGGGCCAAGGTAACATTACTGTGAAGGATAGCATTCACCACGTTTATGAAGCTTCCATCTTCTCCCACCTCTTCATATCTAAACTCGTTCGGAAGCTCAGTCGGAAGCCCTGTTCAGGTTTGATTCCGTCGTTCCTTCTCATCATGCTGTTCTTCGTACTTACTACCATCCCTCTCGTCACTCCAATATGGGGCGCCTATCTTGAGAACAGGCAGGCTACTGCTCCTTCAGACTCCAATTTGGTACCCCTTCAATTCCAGACTACCCCGGAGATCTATGCCGGTACGCGGACAGATGTGAAGAAGATGAAGTATGCCATCTGACCGATACAGGACCAACAGCTACGGGACAAGTTCCCTTCTTGGCCCAGACCAACCCGGCACCATTCGCTACTTCGAAATCTTTCGTCGCAAACGCACCCTTGGAGACTGCCTTGCCAATTACTGGTGACACTAGCGATGCCAGTATCTTTCACTTGATGGGCCAATTGAGTCCTTACTTTCCCAACCCGAGGTAAAGCTCTCCGTGGGGTACCTTGATCTTGATACAAAATTGACTCAGCTAGTGGCTTCGGTGTGGATGAGTACCCACTGCCTCCGGGTGCCAACATCACTCTTGTGAATACGCTTCACCGTCATGGCAGCCGTTACCCAACCACCGACTCTGGCGTGGAGAAATTCGGAAAGACGTTGACAAACCTGGTGCAGGCTGGCACTGTTCATTTCACTGGAGCCTTGTCCTTTCTCAACACCTGGTCGTATCAGCTAGGGTAGGGCTTCTATCAAAATACCATGAGCAAAGTAGCTGACCGATCCTAGCGATGAGATCCTTGTACCCGTCGGGCGACAGGAGTGGGCTGGTTCTCTCACAGATACTACCAGTGCTAATCTGTTGATAGGCTTTTCGATTCTGGTGTCTTACATTATTACAACTATGGACGTCTGTACAACACCAGCACGAAGATCATCGCTCGGACTACGACGCAAGATCGAATGCTTAAGAGCGCCGAGTACTTCTTGGCCGGTTTCTTCGGCCTAGAGTGGACAGATAATGCCAACTTGGAGCTTATCATTGAGGAGGAAGGTTTCAACAACAGTTTGGCAGGCTACTTTCAATGTAATAATTCCAACCTTCCAGTGGCCACAGGCGGGACCAATGCCAGCATCGCCTGGGACAATCAATATCTGCAGGACGCCATTACTCGTTTCAATGCGGTCAGCAAAGGTATCAAGTGGGATACTTCAACAGTCTATGCGTGAGCCTCTTTGTGGCATGGCTTGTTGTCTTCATGGCTCGGCTGACCTGTGCTAGCTTACAAACTTTGTGTCCTTATGAAACAGTAGCTTTCGGATACTCTGCCATCTGCAATCTCTTCACGTATCAGGAGTGGGAAGGCTTCGAGTACTCCATTGATCTCGCCTTTGCGGGCAACGCCTACTTCCAATCGCCGACGGGGAAAGCCGTCGGTATCGGCTACGTCCAGGAAGTTCTGGCACGCCTGCAGAACCATGTACTCACGGCTGGAGGCACTCAAGCCAATCTGACGCTTGACGGTAACGAAGCGACATTTCCTACGGACCAGACTTTGTATTTTGACTTCTCCCATGATGCCAATATTGCTGCTGTCTTGACTGCGTTCAACCTGACCCAATTTGCTCCGACCCTTCCCACTAATAGTGAGTCGGGCCCCACCTCACATGCGGCGTGACTCATTTCAAAGCGGCTAATGCTAATTCGCTTCCCAGAGATCGATACCGGGCGTTCTCTGATCATCTCCCATGTGCAACCCTTCGGCGCACGGGTGGATATCGAGATCATCAAGACCCCTCAGCCTGTCTGTGCCGATAGGTCTAAACGCCCGCGACGCCCTTATTGCAAAGGAGACCCAACCATGTACATCCATTTCATCATCAACCAGGTTGTTTTAGAACCCGAACCTTCTGTATGACTCGTTCGGGGTGCTGACTGGAGGAGTAGCGGACATTGCCACTCGGCGTAAGCCTTCCGGCATGTGGCAAGAGAGACGATGGGTGGTGTGAGTTCCAAACGTTCTTAGACACGCAGAAGGGGTCATTAGAAGCGGCTCAGTACGACTATTCCTGCAACGGGTGAGTTATTAATCGAGACTTGTGTCCCGGCGTAGCTTGGGTACTCACTTCATGCCAGGGATTACCCTGCTGTTCCGTTCGGATCCATCACGAACGGCGTGCCTCTTCCGACCGCGACATCGCAGACGAAATCGGCCGTGACAACAGGCTTCGCGACGTACACTGCCGATTTGGATCCTGGCAGTCCGAAGTTTAGTGGGATCCATACCTTATCCCCGACCTAGCCTATGTCTCTCGGCCTCGCGCTCGTCGCATTTGTGGTACATATTTGTATAATGAGATAGACGATGAATGTTGCAGACTGGGTCAGTTGCTCAAGACAGCTGATGATGCTCAAGGCCCTGAAGTGCCTTGACTCTAGTAGATTTCATATTCTCTCGCTTGATACCGCGGATCCGAATCAATCATCTTACTAGTAAGTACTCATCTAAGGTAAAGGACCTCTAGGTAGTAAGTCTGCGCAGTTAGATTCATACTGTACCTGAGACTTCAAGTTTGCTTCACCTCACCTGCACGCTCGGACCGCAACTTCGTTTGTCGGCACGGAACTCTGGCATTACCGATCCCGTGATGCAGGTGGTGATCTGGTCCGTAAGCGAGACATCGGTTCACCTCTTTGTCCGACTCTCACCGCGTGAACTCTTTCAACAGCCTGAAGATACCCAAGATCGTATCCCTACTAATATCCATCTCTCAACAATACTCTCTACACAACTCTGGTCATTCCCTGACAGCTTCAGTCTCGCCTGCGCATCCCAGAATTCAACCATGAACGGCAAGCTCAAACTAGATTGGTCCAAATGGAACAACTACGTAAGCGACACTACCCAGTGTGCAAAGCTGCCCCATGATGAGGAGATCAAGTTCTTGTCCTCGAAGGACCCTGCTCGTGAGTCTTCCCAGTTAATGGCAATATCCAAGGAGCTCGTGTGGCGAGCCGGCACTGCTAGCGATGCAAAGCAACGTACTGACCTCCCAACCTCCAGTGGCCAAATATCTCAAACAGCATCCCGAAATGGCCCACGAAATGATGGTCCCGAACGGCTTCACTCAATGTAAGCTACGCCGCTACGAGCGTTACTTGGGCGGAAAAGAGCGGCTTTCCGCACAAGATGGGTAAGCCTGCCTTCCACATAGCAACTTTGGTCAAGGCCAGGGCTCGAGCACCGCAGTCTTGTGGCAATCTTCAAGCTGACGAATGCAATCAATATAGCTCAATGGAGGATATGAAACGCAAGGACAATGTCTTTGACGCTATGCTCCCAGGCATGCCCAAAGTTGTCAAGCAGAACGGCAAGAAGGGCCCGAATTGGCGCACCCTAAACCTGTTTGTTTGTAGCAATGGTACCTGCACTCTCGACGGTGAAGCGATGGCGCCAGAGTATATGGATCTTACTACTGGCAAGAAGATGCATATCATTCGATATGAGGACATGGAAAGTACGTTGACTGCCGACTGATTGCCGGCTTAAATGAGCAGAGACGCTCCAAATGCTAAAATCTGCCAGTTGAGGTCACTCCCGATCAGTGGCATCTCATGTGGGACCACGATGTCTGTCCCTTTATGGGTGCAGGTGATCTTCATGGTACGCAACCACCACCAGTCATCGCATTTCCCGAATGCTGCAATCCCTACCTCAAACCAGTTCTTATCTACATAGCAAAATTTCAATAGCTAATTCCGTATTTCAACAGCCGCCGAGTCCATGGCCCTTCATAAAGCTCGCGAAGACCTAGCTGCCCTTGGCCCTGACTGGCAAGCTTGGAAGTTCCCCGGAGGACAGCAAGTTCAAATACTTCAGAAACAGCTCGAGCACCGTCTCCGAGCCATCCACAAGAAATGCCCCAATTCAACCGGTGAGTCGCTATGGTCCCGAATTCATTCCAACTCTTGTGCTAACTTGCCGACCTGCTAGGTCAATGCTGCCCCTGGAGCTCCGGCAAAAACGATCCCGGCGGAAAGAAATACAAAGAGTTCCTCACTAAAGAAGAGGCCGCAGAGCTAGTCATCGATGAGCGGGAAAAGAAAGGCGAGAAATTGAAATGCATTTACGATCCCGTCGTCTACAGTATCGTGAAGAAGCGCGGACATAGCGTTCCGCCTGATTTTCTACGCTGGAGCACCGCCGAGGAGCTTGATCGCGAGATTGCTGAACATGGGAGTGGTATGTCGATGATGGAGTATCTCCTGAAGATCAGTCGGATGGATCCGAACGATTTGCGGCTGCATAAATGTCCAGCTCAGGAGGAGTGTGGTTGTTCTTCGGATGATGAGTGAGCGTTGGCTAGCGTGAACCCTGCGGAGAACAAGCCGGAAGTTGGGTTTTTACAGGGGGCTTGCCCTGAAGTCAGATGTGTCGATGGCTATGTTGCTCTGCGTGGGACAGAACAGATACTGGAGACGGTAGGCTCATCAATCACAAACGCGAGAGCTGTGGCACTCCATAATCGAAAACGTCCGAGCCCGGTCACCTTGAAGAGGTGGAAGGAACACCGATTAGTATGTTTATGTAAGGCTAACCTATGAATGAGTTATGATGCCCTTCTCATATGTCTGAAAGTCAACCCGATTCCAGCGCTTTTCTACCTGCCTCCAAATCTATGAGATAGGCAGTACTTTTGTCACATGTCTTGTCTTTCATCGCCTCGTGAGTCAAAATTCCATTAATTCCATTACCTGTCATAACCCTTCTTTTCTCGGACTTAACCCTGGGATAACCCTAGCTACGCCTATGGCGAAGATTGCCGAAATTATTCCGAACTTCCGCACGGAGGATTCCGTACCTATCTCCTCTTTTCTACCCTCCTTGAATTGAATTTCTTTCTTTGACGTCTTCAAATTGAAGTAAGATCCTCCCCAGAGAGGTACGGAGTATGAAGACTTCCCTCGTGCGGTCAAAAGCATTGTGGAAGCCGATTGCCGGGATGATCGTCAGTTGCATATTGCCTGATGAGGAAGGTCTTGGAAGCACGATGCTTGTCGCCGCGGTCAACTTGGGTTTGACTGGAGGATGACGCAGGATGCTCATGACTCCGCATCCTGCTCTCCTCGCGGAGTTGCTTGTTCGCGCCTGGCAACACCGCTCTCGAGCATGTCGTGCGTCCACCTTCCACATTCATAACGGACCCCTGAAGGGCTCGGTTCGAGTGCTGGATGAATGAATTAATGAATTAATCAGTCACCTTCCACATTAAGTAGCGCCATATCGCGATGCAGTATGACGAAATTTCCTACAAAATCCGAGAATCTATATAAGGTGGGGCGCATTGATGAACGTGCTGTTGTGAGTGCAGAGGATTTCCCATAAGTGTATCTTTCGTTATGGCGCTCACGTTGGCCCTGCTAGCTTTGGCGCTCACACAACCTATTACGGCAGCTCTCACTACCAAATATGCCGCCCAACCTCCAGTCGAGTACAAGAAGCTAATTACCTCCAAACCATCCATATCTCTCAGCTCGTTGACCCGCCGAGCTGTGGATCCCGAATCATTGTTTCCAGAGTACAATCTCTCGGTGCCAATCGACCATTTTCAGAACAATTGCGCCTACGAGCCTCACGAATACGGGACATTTCCTTTGAGGTACTGGTTTGATGCGCAGTACTATAAAGATGGTGGACCTGTCATAGTACTGCAAAGTGGAGAAACTTCCGGGACCGGCCGACTAGGATTTCTGCAAAAAGGGCTGATCCATCAGCTTGCCCAAGCGACCAACGGTATCGCTGTGGTTTTGGAGCACCGATATTACGGCACAAGCTGGCCTACGCCAGATCTGTCGACCGAGAATTTGCGATTCTTGACAACGGAGCAAGCTCTAGCAGATCAAGCATACTTTTCCCAGAATGTTGTCTTCGCAGGTTTGGAAGACAAGAATCTTACGGCACCTAATGCAGCCCATATTGGATATGGTGGATCATACGCGGGTGCTTTCGTAGCTTTCCTCAGAACGCAGTATCCCGACGTATATTGGGGTACCATTGCTTCGTCGGGGGTCACAGAAGCTATCTACGATTATTGGGAATACTATGAGCCGATCAGAATCTACGGGCCTCCAGCATGTGTTTCAGCGACTCAGAAGCTCGTGAATGTTCTTGATACAGTCTTTATGAAGAACAATACTGCATTAGCTAACCAGATCAAAGCTTTGTTTGGCTTGGAAGACCTTGAGTGAGCACACCGCTGCCGCGATCTAGCAAATCAAAGCTGATATATCTACAGGTATAACAGCGACGTGATGAATACTCTTAGTTATGGTATCGGGGGCTGGCAAGGCCGCAATTGGGACCCAGCAATCAACGATCCGACCTTCTTCGAATACTGCGGCAATATCACCGCAAACAGCACCCTCTATCCTTCCACCCTGAACGAAACCGGCGTCGTCCAGAACCTCGTCCGTACAGGAGGCTGGGGCAACGAATCCGCCGCCCTTACGACCGCAATGCTCAACCTCGCTGGCTGGGTCAACGTATCTCTCGTCACCCCCTGCGCAGACAATATCAACGGCTGCTACAACACGCACAACAGCACCTTCTACGCCCAGGATGATCTAAGTCAGACCTGGCGCAGCTGGCCCTATCAGTACTGCTCCCAGTGGGGCTTCCTGCAAACTGGTTCCGGCGTGCCCAAAACGCAGCTTCCACTCATCTCCCGTCTCATAGATCTCCCTTTTACTGAAACAGTATGCCGTGAAGCGTTCAACATTACCACACCGCCCGACGTCGATGCGATCAATAAGTACGGCGGGTATCATATCGCGTACGACCGTCTTGCGATCGTGGACGGGGAGCAAGATCCTTGGCGCAGAGCAACTCCGCATGCGCCTGTCGCAGGAGATAGGGTGAGTTCGACAGAGCGACCGTTTATACTCATTGAAGGGGCGGTGCATCACTGGGACGAGAATGGCTTGTTTCCAAACGAGACAACTGCAACTTTGCCACCGGCGCCGGTTAAGGAGACGCAGAGGGAAGAGATCGCGTTTGTGAAGGCTTGGATGGAGGAGTGGAATGCGTCGCGATGAGATGAAAGACTGCTACGGACCAGGCAATAGCTCGTTGTAAGGGAAGCCCATGTAAGAATCGGGGGATTCTCCATCATGTGTGGTCATATTAGAGCTTAATTGGGTATTTGGCGATGGTTGTGAGAAGAACATGAAGTCGACATATCGATCCGCATGGTATGCTGTCTACCAGGACAAGATGTTGAAATTGATTGGTTAAGGTTGTGCTGATGTAGGCCTTCCACGTGATGATGAGATTACATAAGCTGAGCTCGAGCTTAGCGCTAGAGTTACTTTACTCTAAAATGTACCCGAGTCGTCCTGACCCATCATTTCAACCATTTCATGGGCTCAAGATCTAGCAGTTTCCCCTTTCTGGACACGATGGATGCTCAAGAGGACCTGGTGCTCGACTACAACTTCATCATGGCCGCATACAGCCTGCTGGATTTTACCGAGCTCACTCAGCCAAACATTGAATGGCAACGCACGCCTCGGTCAACGAGATAGCCCTACTAAAGTTGGTTGAAGCCATGGCCGAAACCAAGCTCTCAACGAGAGTTGAAATAGCCCTCATGTTTCGCTCTAAATCAATTGAAATCCAGCTCATTGTCGCCTTCTCTCCCAGACATCCATCCCTGGAATCACCACAAACATGAAGCTCGCACCAGAAGGTGATTGGATGCTAGGTGAAGCTTTCACAAAGCGAGCCAAACATCACGAGTCTATCAAAGCACTCTGGGAAACCAAATGGAGATACCCTTGTTCTAGCCGCGTCTACCCTTTTCATGACGGCAAGCTCGAAGACTTCGAGCCCGTCTTCAAATACCTCATCGAAGTACTATCCCCAACCCTCCTTCGCCCCTACGCATCACCGTTCCTTGTTCTCTAAGCTGACTCCGCCTTCCAATCTAGAACAATATCAACGATGCCTACAGTGACGCCTACACTCTCGCCTTCTTCCCAACCTGCGACGCCCTCCTTCAAAAAGCCGAGTCCGAGGCCGCTTCCAAGAATCACGCGGAAGCAACATTACTCTACTTCCGCGTCGCCGCCCTTTATCGCATCTCTCGGTTCCCTATCATGAACTCACCAGTCAAATACCAAGCATGGGAAGCGCAAAAAGCCGCCTACATGAAAGCGACAGCCAACTGGGTGGACCCCCTCACGGAAGAGCTGATCCCGCATACCTTTCGCACCGACCAAGAAGGAGAGACCATCCCCGCATATGTGCGGTTGCCGGTGACTGCGAGTAGGCAGAAGCCGGTTCCGACCATGCTGCTCATTACTGGGCTGGATGGGTATAGGCCAGACAACACGCAACGAAGCCATCAGTTTGTCAGTCGCGGATGGGGAGTCGTGATTGTGGAGATTCCTGGGACGGCAGATAGCCCTGCTGACCCGAAGGATCCCAAGAGTCCGGACCGCCTATGGGATAGTGTCTTTAAGTGGATGGGCGAGAAGGGGGTGTTCGACATGAAGAGCGTGGTTGCGTGGGGGCTGAGCTGCGGTGGGTATTATGCTGTAAGGATTGCGCATACGCACCAGAAGCATCTAAAGGGAAGTGTTGCCCAGGGGGCGGGGGTACATCACTTCTTTAGTGAGGTTTGGCTGAGGAAGGCGGATGATCATGAGTATCCTTTTGAGTATGATTCCTGCTTGTGGAAACAGACAATGGAGTGGGTTGCTAACGAACCTCTAGCCTCAACCCGGCACTAGCACAGAAATTTGGCTACGACTCCACCGAAGATCTCTTCAAGGGCGCGCAGGAGAAGTTCTCCTTGGTTTCGACTGGCATCGTGCAGAAACCTTCCTGTCGTCTGCTGCTCATTAATGTAAGCCCCAAAACCCCGTACCTTTATTTTACTCCCCCTCCCTCCTTCCCTCCCTTTGAAGTTCACCTTTCACTTTGCCGTTTCGCCCACCGTTGGACATCAGACGACAAAAATGCTCAATCATTATTTAGGGAACCCACGACGGCCTCATGCCGATTGAAGACTCGATGCTCCTCATGAACTACGGTTCACCCAAGGAAGCCCGCTTCTTCCCCAACCTCCTACACATGGGTTACCCGGTCTCCAATGAATCGATTTATCCGTGGCTTGAGGGCGTGATGGCGCAATAGATACATCTAGTTTATGTGAGGGGGCTTGCTGGGTGTAAGGTAGTAATGAATGATGGTATTTATCAATAATTCTTGCTGTTGACATGCTCTCAGTCACGAATGATGTTTCATCTCTGGTGGAAATCGGGTTTGAATCGATTCTGATCAAGGACGGGGTGACATTACGTGTAAGGCTGACGCACTAGCAGAGCACACATAAATCAAAAGAATATCTTCCTTTGTTGAACCGGTTTTGCTTGGTATATTCTTGGCTGAGTGCCGGCTGCACCCGACTTTCCTATATATATATTCAACCTGAAACTCTTGATTTCTTACGATATAATATATTTCTTACAATCTTCATCTAATCACTGCATCCCTCGGTTGCTCATCTTCACTCTTCAGCTCGGTTTTCCGACAGTACTATCATCATCGAGCACGCAGTGGGCGTTCGTGCAGGATGATAGCAGCGCAAGGTTTGGGCAGGGAATCAGAGGCAAAATTCATATCGACATCTCATCGCCAGCTATCAGTCCTAAATAGCGACCAAGATCGCCGGATGAATAACATCACCTTTATCTGAGATGGCGAAGATGAGCTAGGACTAGGGTCGAGGGTGAATTCTGGAAGGGGTGGATGAGTTATCGATCGATTGTAGGACGAGACCGGACTCCCAGTCATATCAGCTCTCCTTTCTGATGCGTTCACGTAAAGCTAGCTTCCGTAACCCATGGTCTGGTAGTAAGTGGTGCGAACTTTTATGAACTACCGACGGATCTGCGAGTACCCGACTTGGGACGAGATCGGAAAATGGTGTCATCTTCATCTCGTCTTCATAAGCTTTGTGCCAAACACGGGTAAGCGTTTTGTCATAATGGATATACTAATGGCGATGCATCAGAGACAAGATAGAACCACACCAGATCATGTAATAGTAACGATGGTCGTGTGAGACATCTGGGAACTTAAAGGGCCGCAAATCTGCTCAACGCCAAGCCACAGCACCCAACCATTTGCCAAAACCACGAACAATGACCAACCTTAACATTGTCTGACCACAAAGAGCTTGGGTCAATAATCATGACTCGACAGCTAAACCCTCCCTTCCCTCAGATAATACCCTGCACGTTCATTCGTACCTCTCTATCCTCAAAACCTGAACACAGCCATCAAATCAAGTATTCCCTTACCTTTATCAATTTCCCTGTTACAACAATAGACACCCTTACAGTCCAACCCCCAGAAACAGAAAAGAAGAAGCAACAATGTGCGGCTCCACCTGCACCACCTCAACCCCCCGCAACGGCGCCGGCGCCATCGCAATAATCCATTCGTCCGCACCCACGACAGCCGCGGCCAAACAGCTGCGATTATTCTTCACGAATGCTGCTACCCCGATCACAGGCTTCACGCAAGTCAGCACCGACGCCCAATCCCTAGCCGCGACGGGTCCCTATTTGGGGCTTTCGATACAGTATGTACCCATTTCTTTTTTTACTCTCCCTCTTTTCAGAATCGTGGGCCTTAGCTGACAGAATCTCCAGTTGTCATGGTGATCTCGCAGCTTCGCCGTCCTCCTCGACTTCCTCGCTCGCGTCGTCCACCTCGCAAGTAGCGAACCATGCGCTGGAGTTCGTGCATGGGGAGGGAGGGATGGCTGTAGCGGAGCTAAGACAGCGGCTGGAGCTGAGTGTTGGTGGGGAGGGCGTTATTGGGAGGATGGTTTCGGTCTCTTGTTCTGGGGTCGAGGTTGGGAATGGGGTTGTTGGGTGGAATTGAGGAGGTTTGAAGTAGGGTGAGAGATGCAGAAGGATGAAATAGGGACAAGGTATGATAGCAAAGCTTGTATTGTGTCAACGGCTAACGGCGAATTGGATCTCATAGATAGATTGATAGAGAATTTGGTCTTGGATCCCCCGAATTGGGTGTAGGAGCAGATCATTACTGGTCTTGTCCTTGTCAGCATTTCCAAAGTACTGGATGCCGCAATGGTATATCATCCCCTCCATCCAATCAATTGGCAGTCGGGAACTCATTCTCTCTCTAAGATTTGGCTTCGGCTCTTGTGTAATAGCAACTTGACTATTTCTGCATGTGGTCTGAATGCAACTAACGAAAGAAGTAATCTCGTATTCCATACTACCGCATTAATTGGCCAATAAGAGCACTGCGGGTTATAAGACACTTTGAGTTATAAAACACGGTCCAAAATGAGGTTTCTGCACGGTAGGGGGGGTTTTGTTTATAAGGTATGTTTTTTTGACCTGCCTGAACCCTGAAATTAAAGTACATAATTCTTGGTTCGAAGTACTAGGAAATGAAAGTATCATCGTGTTTTCATTGAGATTCGACTCAACTTCGATCTGTCTACGTTTTCAATTTGATACTCCATGCTCTCGAATCGTTAATAATGGTCAGTCAATGAGTAAACATCGCAAATCGCTTCAGGAATCGGGGACACTAAGCGATTCTATTGGCTAGAAATTGCTTAGTCACTTTACTAACTGACCTATTAAGCACCTTGGCTTGTAAAACACCTTCGATTATAAAACACCGTTCTATTCGAGGCCAAAACATACCTATGGGTTATAACTTACTGTCTTATTGGCCAATTAATACGGTATGGTGAACAAAAGTAAGTGCGAGGACAATCCACTAAATACTCTATGATGTCGAAAGATCGATGAGATGTTTGTCGATCTCTTTATAGGTGATATAAGCGCGCAAAGCAATTTAACGAACATGCTTCGCTTGGATTAGTCCTGCATCTGCACGATCATACAGAAAGCGGGGTTATGCATGATCTTGCATATATGCAGTCTAACGTCATGGCAACATGGAATAACATGAGATGGAAGAAATGCTGGTGCCCTGCGATGGGAAAATCCTGTCCGTTCACCACAAAAGTCTGATAGCGACTGTACCCAAAGTGGAAGTGTCGTATCGAGCAAATGCCCCATCTCGTCATGTGCATTCCTAGGATCTCCGCTTCTAGCATGAGGGCTCAGGGTACTTGTCTGGAGAATATAAGAAGCTTGCCAAATCCCGACATCTCTTCGTCTCGAAAGTCGTCGCCAGGAAAAACCCACAAGATCTAAAGAACAGCTCGAGTCAGACCAATAAATCACCAAAACACACGCAACCATGAAAGGCATCTCACCTCTCATCTCCATCCTCGCTCTCCTCACCTTCCTCCCCTACCCAGGCAGCTCGCAAGGAACCAACACATCCACATCCACATCCACCTCCCTCCGCTCGGACGCCAACACCCTCGACTCAATCACCCAGCTCCTCTCCCTCTTCAGCATCGCCCTCGACACCAAAAACTTCCCCGCCCTGCGCGACGTCTTCGCCCCCGACGCCCAACTCACCGGCGGCGGCGGAGCTCCCACAACCGGTCTCCCCGCCATCGAAGACTTCTACCGCAACACCTTCCAGAACGCCACCCTCCGCACCCAACACACTTCCGATACGGTCTTGGGTAGGGACTTCGAGGCCGCGACGGCGGCGTCGACGAGCTATGCGAGTGCGATTTATTTTGGGCCGAAGGTGTTGGAGCGGGGTGGGGGGTTGTTCTCGAATTCGTCGGTGGTGTTTCGTGAGAAGTTTGAGACTGAGTTTGTTAGGGTGCAGGATGGGAGTTGGAGGGTTTCGAGGCAGGATTTGGAGATTTTGGTAAGTCTCTCTTTTTTTTCTCTATTTTTGGGGGGGTGGTCTACGATCCGGAATTTGGGGTGGGTGGTGCTGATGTTGTCGTAGTCTATCGAGGGTGATATCTCCATACTTCCTCCGCTTTAGGATGGCAAGGACTCCCTTTGTGGGTAGAAGGTGGTTAAGGCCTTTCAGTGATGATGTTGAACCATCATCGTGATCGCGGTTGATAATATGGCTTTGATTGGGTTACATCACGGTGGCTACTAAAAAGTCGAATTTTTGGGAGCGTCGATGTTGAATTACTGAATTCGGGTCAGGGATCTGCCAGCTTACGTGTGGATTATAAAATGCAGGCTGTGGAATGGCTTAATCAGATTTTCACGCTTCTCCGAGGCGACAAGTCGATCTGTCAGAGTTATCTTCGCATTATTGTTCTAGAACGCGAAAAACGATCCGTGGCTTCAAATCCCTTAGCATTAATAAAAAGAATATTGTTTTCGAACTTTTGCACGGCAGACATATTCATATTGGAACATAGATGCGGAAGTATTCGAGAACTGGCTCTTACGCATGTGGAGAAATATGACCATTGATGAATTAGAGTAGATACTCGGATATCCTATCGTTCTCGTTGAAAAGCCTATCATCCGGCACAGGGTTCCCAAGGATTGTCGATGAACTGTGAACGCTGAAGCAAGACAGTCCATCGCTTGTCATTGGAGCCACACCCAAAAGATATCGATCATGATCGCTAGAGCTAGCGTTGCTGGGATTATGAGATAGCACCTGTTCTGGATCTAACCTCTCTTCCTGCGAGAAGTATACCATCGTCACCGAGCTCCATGTCGTCAGACCAGTTCCCAAACTCGTCCACATTCAATATTCTCGGCTCCATTGAATGCTCCTTGCTCGTCTCATCAAGGATATCTTCGCTCATGTCCTCTTGGTCCTCTTCATCTTCATCACTGCCTTCGTCGGAAAGCTCCATGTAGTCGGGATCGAACTCAGAGTTGTCCTCGTTGATTATTTCCGAGGATATTGAATGTGCTTTGGTCGCCTGATTAGAGACGTCTATGCCATTCTCGTACTCATCCTTATCGTAATCACCTTGCTCGTCTTCCTCGCTATCTCCCTCGTCAAGGCTCTCGTCTCCCTCATCATCCTTGGAAGAAGCATTCTCGTCCCGTTCGTCCTCCTCCTCTTCCTCCTCCTCAAGATCATCCTCATCTTCTATGTCCCCAGAAGAGACACTCTCATCCCCTCGATTCCTCTGAAAGGAGTCTCGCCTATATCGGAGATAGACACGTGAGGGATCATAGAAGTTGTAGGATAGGTGCTTGGGTCTTTTGATCCCTGCACTCCTAGTAGCGTTTTCGCGGCGCTGCTTCTCGAAGTCTGATATTATGGGGATTGCCATGATGGTTTGATTTGGCGATTGTATGTATGAGGAGGCAAATGAAATACTATTTGATAAGCTGCATGTCGGATATAAGAATTATCGCGAGTCTTTGTAATATGCTTCACGTTTGTGGCGGGTGATGTATTGACACGGTAGTTCTTTTGGAAAAGCTTTGCTATTACAAGTGGTGATGTTTGATCTGTAAGCAATACACAAGCTGTTATAATTGTTCTCATATTTTCCACACCTTGGGCTGTTACCCTGTTTTCGGTCAACTATCGTGCCGTGTCGCGCTGTCGCAGTGTTGGGCTCAGTCTCTGATCTTGCGTAAGAGACACGTGTTAGAGGAATGGCGAGACGTGATACTCTATGACAAAGAGATTCAACGTTCATTGCTTCACAACTGTGAGGAAGAGTGGCGAAATAACACGAGGAGGTGTTACTTTTAGTATCCCGCACACTCTGATGATGTTTTGCCTCTCAATTGTGGCAAGAGACCTCGGGAGGATCACATGACAATATGCTTGATATTCTTGACACCTCATATTTTTATTAATATTCAATAGTCGCTGTCGAGTTACAACTGATCGTAGCTGGAAACATTTAGACAACTCGATAAGAAACTCGAGCATTACGAGTTCGTAGGAGTTTCAGGGGTAGACCGCTATAACTATGGGCAAAAGAACGAACAGGATAGAGATTGCTGTTCAATATGGAATAGGGTTGAAGTCACTGGATACAGGTGGTGGAAATGCCAAGGGATTGGTCAATAGATGGGAATTCTGAAGGCGGTCAGCTGCGATGACGACAATGTTATTGAACGGGGAAGAAGAGCACCAAAAACAACAGTGAGCGGATTAGTGAGCTACTAGGAATCAAGTGACTGCTTATACATGCATACTTATATAGATGTGCTGGATCTCTAGAGCTAGATATAGTCGAGCAAATCACTCAGCATACTTTTTTCTGACTCATCTAGGCTTGGAAGCTGAGACTTAGTTATTGTATCACTGTTTGACCGTCAGCCAAAGTTTCATGCACTCATTGCAACATAGAGGTTCGTATAGACTTACCTCCCCTCTCCCTCCAAATCTACACGGCTTCTCCGTAGGTGTAACATTGCTCATCCTCGAGCTTCCACTTAAAGTCGCTTCGGTCAGCATGATTATCCGGCTTGTAGTAGAGCCAGATATGCTGTAGCCAAAACAGTTCCCGAACAGGGACTTCTTCATCAATATCTGTTGGCAACACGGGTACAATGGCGCTTCTTTCCAGGAATGACTGGAAGAGCTCGCGGCGTGCAGGATGCTCTTTGGCCGGGAGTCTATCTTCGCGCCTGGGGCGGGGACTTCGAAATTGCATTAGCTGTGGCCAAGTTTAATCGTGAAAGGTGGAATAAGAAGTGCATAAAGTGAGGATAACGTACTCTATGCCAATTCTACGGGGCGGCGTATGGTAATTTGAGTGGCACGTGAGGTCGTTAGTCATATATAGAGCTGGAAAGGCTGTAGAGAGGCAAGACTCTTCCACCATTTGTTCAGCGCAGGGCGTGAAGAGGAAAGTATGACGATCAATATAATTCTCGGACTCAGGGGAGTGGAGGATCTTATAACCTGAAGTCGAGATTCATATCATTTGATTCCAATACGTTTGCGAGGTACGTACCTTGAGATCTGAGGAATTTCCTATCTAACGTAGAGAACGCAGGATCTTGAAAGTAGATGTGCTCAATATCGAATCTCATCCCTGAGCTCTGTCAGTCCTCTCCTGTCACCTGTTTTACTGCATCCAGATACTATCCATGGTTTGCACTCACTCAGCTTGTCGATCCAACTCTCAAAAGCAATAAGTTGCCACAATACTCTTTCTTGGAAGAGGACATTGAATTGCTCATTTGCATACGCGCCAGTGAAGCTCCCAAGGCCCAAGCATACCGCATGAGTGATCTGAATCCTTCCCTGCTTGAGAACCGAGTTCTCCAGAGTCCTGTAGCTCGCACGGCGAAGAGGATGGTAAACCCAGGCGTCCACAAATTGCTGATACTTTGCGGAAATGACATCGAATGTCATGCCGTCGGCGACCGGCCAGCTTCTATCGTAGCCTTCCTCGTCTTGGAGAGGCAAGGGGCCTTCTGGCTCCTCAGGCTCATAGTAACCGCGAATTTCAGCTGCGCTTGGTTCGTCTCCTTCAAAGGGAGACAGGCTGAAGGGATTCTCTGCGTGATACATCGGTAATGAGGTAGGGTTTGATGTTCAACGAACAGAAAGACAGAGAATGCTTAGGTTTGTAGGTTCCGCGAGTTTGAAATTGCTAGAGCTGTCTGGATTTTTGTATTCAAAGAAAGGAGAAATCTTGAAAAGAAAAAGTTCCTAGGTTCTTAAGTAGTACATTTTTCTTGCAAGTTTGGGCACTAAATTAGATCAATCATTGAAATGACGACTCTCATGTCGGATCCAGTCATGGCTGAATCTCATCACCATGATACGGTCATCTTTGACTCTCGGGTATCAGTCCTGGGTTTACTCATTGTAAATTCAGCATATCTGACCTTTTGTAGCTGCCAAGCTCTATGGAGCTGCAGTAGAACTCTTTGCCAACGTTTCTGGAAGCAACTATAGCTGTACATCAAACTGTGGGATCGATTCAGTAGTTTCTGCAAGTCTCCAACGACCTCCGAAAGCGACCGCAAAAGCATCCTTTCAAAAAATGGCTGACATCAGCATCCATGATGAGGTTTTTGGATTTTTGAGATTGAGCCATTATCTATACGGTCAAGCAGGTCCAATTGGATATGACAAGATTTTGAAAAACAGGATAATTTTCGCAAATCACGGGGATTTATCGGAGGTGGAAGTTATGGTGGCACATCGTGATATCCATGACATCCCTACCCTCGTTTACGAAGGATTGGAAGCGTTCCAGATAGGACTCCACAAGGAAATCAGATCGATACATATGAAATGGGTACTGCAGAACTTTAATGATATGGAACAGAGGTATGCAAGAATATGGATGGACGAGATTCACAACAAGGAAATCAAAAACAGCCGCGTTATGAAGTTTTTGAGTGATCTCCACACAAGATGGGATTCCATCACGGAATATTTCCAATCTTTAGAACGTAGCGAAGTTTGCAGATTTCAATACAGGGACCTTGTGGGGGCGTACATGTCGCAAGCGCTAATGTATCCTGCAGAGCAACGCAAGAGTTGCACCAAGCAGGATGCCTAATCCGGATGGGTCCACTGTCCAGATCCAGCTTGGTCTCGAGTAGGCTTTCGACCTGGTTCCGAGACGAGGGCCACGATCACACGTCCAAGGAAGAGCGCGAGCGCTTAGCATGGGCGACGAACTTCCACATATCCAGTATCCCTAGGATGCTAGAATGTAGAACTAGGTGGCCAATTAGAGACCGCCAAGAGCTTAGTAATTAGTGCGCGTTGCAATGACATTAAATGCTAAAAATCATGTAAATTAGCATTTCATAAAACAACATGCAATCAATGATTTAAAATTTTATCAATTTTACAATTATGAATTCGAATCACGTTTATTGTTATATTCAATATATGATTTAATTGATTATTAAATTTTTAACATTCGATTGTTTCGACAAATTAACACGAAAATTCAAAATATCGCGAAAATATTTTTTTGTTTACATCTTTTTACAACGAATTTTTTCTATTTATTCGTTTGTTTAACATTATGACGAATACGAAACGAAAATTTAAATTGAATTTTTTCAAAAATTGAAACGCGTGATTTTCAATCGTACGAATTAAAATTATCGAATATTCGATTTGAAATTTCATCGATTTATTCAAAAATATTAAATCAATAAAAAAGATTGAATTTTTAGAATTCAATTTTGACATACAACAAAATGCGAATTTTATCGAAAAACATGTTCGATACAAAATCGCGTCGTCGAAATACAAAAAAAAATTCAAAATTGAAAAAAACAAAAAAATTTCATAACAAAAATAATCGATCACATTTATAATACAACAACGATTACAAATTTCAATTTTATTCAAAATATTAAAATTTATTTATAAATCGTTTTACGTGTTTTCAAAACACGTTTTGCATTTATCGATTCGATCAAAAATTTGAAATTGAAACAAAAATACAATCGTTGAATCAAAAAATTATCGAATCGTCAAAATATCGATATTTGAATAAACGATTATTTGAAAATATTGATTTTCGTTAAACAAACGAAAATTGTTGAAATTATCGATAACAAACGAACGTATCGTGATTTTTTACACGCAATTAACAAAATCGCATTTATTTTCGTTGAAATACAATTATTTCAATTAAACATCGTAACGAATTATAAAATACAATTTTTCATTTTTATCGAAATTTTTCGACATCACATGCGCATGAAAAAAATTCAAAAAAAAAAAAAAACGATATTTAATTCGACATTCGTTATCGACGAATGCAAATACAAATATCGAAATTTTTTCGACATTTCGTCATTTCGAAATCAAAATCAATTTCGAAATTTTTGTATTTGCGAAAAAAACATTTTTACGACGATTGTTTTTATTTCAACGAAAATATACGTTCAAATGATTTCAAATTGAAATCAAAAATCGTGATTAAAATAAAAAAAACGAAAAAAAATTCAAAAAAAAAAAACAAATAAAACAAAACATTAAACGAATTGACGAAAAACGTCAAAAAAAAACGATAATAACAAAAACAAAAAAATCGAAATAAAATTTTTCGTCGTCATTCACGTTAATGTTATAAAATCGTTTACAAACGATTCGTTTTCGTCAAATTATTTTTTTCGTTCGTCGTGAATTATGAATTACGATTTCGACATTCACGTGATCAACAACACAATAAAACATCGTTTTCAAAAAAAACGAAATTGCACAAACAAATCGAAAATTATGTTCGACATGAAATTATTTTTTATTTTGACATATAATCGAATGCGTATCAACGTCGATACGTTCACAAAAAAAAATCAATGAAATTTTTAAACGTCAATTACGTATTTGATTTCATGATAAACATCGTCGCGAAAAACATTTTCGCAAACAAAAAATTGCATTTTGATACAATTCATAAACGTTTGCACAAAAACGATCGTTGATCGTTTTCGTGTCACGAATGAAAACACATTACGTTTTCGAAAATAATAAATTTGAAAAAATAAACATTTTCGCAATTATCGTGCGACAAAAATTTATTTTAAAATAATATCAACTTTTCGTTCATGCGAATAATGACGTTATACAACATTTACAAAAAACAATTGAAAAAATAAAATTCATCAACAAAAATAAAATGTCATTAATTAACAAATGCGAAAAATGTGTATTTTTCAAAACACATCGAATTGTATTCAAATTTTTTGTAAAATCAAAAATTTCGAATAAATCGTTTTATCGTATTACATACGATTTTATCGATATGACAACGATTTTGAACAAACACAAATGAATATCGCACGTAACATGTTTCGAAATCGATTTTCACATGATATACACGCACGAAAATAAAAAACAAATCACGAAAATATTTATTCGAATTATTCATATAATCGAAATCAAATACAACGACAAAATCGTATTTGTACGTTTTGACGACGAACGTGCGTTAAATATTCAATGAAATAATTATTGCGTATTCAAAAACATTACATTTAAATTTTCGATCGTTGATATTTTAACACAAAACGATTATAACGAACAATTAAATAACATATTGTTGATCAAATCACGAACAATAAAATTCGAAACAAATTTATTTGTTTATTTATGATCGTGAATCAATGAAATCGTTGATTACATAATGAATCGTACATTTTTCAAAAAACATGAATGAAAAATATCGTTCGAAATAATTATCGACAAAAAATCGAATTTTGTTCACATCGTTCAATATGAAACAAAAACATATTTTTTGAATAAAAATATTTCGAAAAAAAAAATGAAAATCAAAACACATATCGATTTTTTTGTAAAATATGACAATATCAATATTTTTTTAATTTGAATTTTTAATCAACGAAAAATTATACGCACACGTGATATCACATTCAACGAAAATTCACGTTATCGTTTTAACGAATTAAATTTAATTTAATTCGTCAACGAATTTTTTTTGATTAACGATACGTTTGACATATCGCAAAACGATTTCACGAAAATAATAAATATCGAATCAAACAACGACGAAAATGTATGAAAATTAATATTTACAAAGTTTATTATCGATCGCGATACAAAGAAATTTCACAAACAAACGATTGAAAACGATTTTGAATCGAAATATTTATTTTCATTTGTTTTATTTTCGTTAAAAAATGAAAATACGTCAAATATATTTGATTTTTCGTCATTTGTCGTTACAGAAAATTTTTCGTCATTTGTCGTTACAAAAACAATAAAGAAATTATTTTCGTTTGCATCGTCGTTGTCGTTACAGAAAATTTCTCGTCATTTGTCGTTGCAAAAACAATAAAAAAATTATTTTCGTTTGTATCGTCGTTGAAAAAAAAAATCGAAACATTGAACGAATACAACGATTGACGAAATCAATATTTAATTTGAAAAATTTTTTCGCATTCGTAAATCAAATTCGTTTCGAAAATTCAATCATTTTCTCGTTTTAAAAAATGTATTCGTAAAAAAAAATGCGTTTATTTTATAAAACATTTATGATTTCAATGACGAAAAAAAAAATTATATTATGACGATTTTTTCGTCGAATTACGTTTTTATTATTAAATGTTCAAACATTTTGAAATCGTCGATTTTTTACGAATTATTGACGTGAAAATCAAAACATTACAATCAAAACAAATTTGAAAAAAAATTTCATGAAATCATGTCAAACAAACAAAAAAAAATTTTCTATTTATTACATGAATATTCAAATACAAATTCGACAATGAAAAGTATTTAATTAAACATAAAATTCGATTTTGTTTTCAAAAAAGTTTTCATCAAACAAAACAATATGTTTATGCAATTACATTAATTATCAAATTTTTTCGCGCATTAATGATTATAAAAACAATATTCGATTTGAATATTCGTCAATATGACGCAATCAATGTTTTCGCAAATAACGATATCGACGAATTTATTTATTGCAAATCGTTTAACGATTGAAAAAAAAACAATGTGTTATTTTTTTTATTGAAAACATTATACGAATTGAAACAATTTTCAACATTATGATATCGACATTTGTCGATCATTTTCAACAATTTAAATTTAAAACAAATGTCAAACATCGAATGTTTATTCATTAACGATTATATGATTTTATTTTTTTCGTGAACGATATAACAATTATGTATTATTTTCAATATTTCAAACAAATCGACGTTTTCGAAAAGAAATTTTTCGAAACATACGAAATGAAAAATATCGATGAAATCGAATAATTTTTTAATATTCGCATTACACGCGATAGAAAACAACAAACAACGTTATTTTGTCAAAACAATTATATCGACAAATTTATCAACAAGTTCAACATTGATATAATCAAAAAAAAAATCAAAATCATCAATATTCGTTTCTATTTCGATGATAAAAAATGAAAATAATGTTATTTTTCAAAAAATTCATAAGTATTAGCAAAAATCGATTCAATCAATTTCGTTGCAATAACAATTCGATCAGACGTGATCGTTGCAATTTCGTTATTATCAAAATATTTTACGAATTCATTTAAATATCATGCAAAGCAAACGATTCGAACGTTAAAATATTTGACACATATCAAATATTACGTCATTGTTTACAAAAATCAAACAAATCATGAAATTATCATTTTTTTAAATTTTTCAAACGCGTCATTCGCAAACGATTTAAATATTCGTCAAAATTCAAATGAATATTGTTTTATGTTTTTCGACGATTTCATCGATTGAAAAATCACAAAACAAAAAACAATTATCATCAATTTTATCGAAATCGAATTATTGATCATGTCAATGACGATCAACATCAAAATGTGATGAAATCGTTTTTTTGAATCAATACAAATGAACATGAATGAATTTACGCACATTTAATACGATAATCGTCAAATTATACGAACGTTTATCATGTCAACGATCAAATTAATTATTAAATTGTGACGAACGTATATCGAATTCAACATTTGACAAAATTAACATCGAATTAACATCGTTATTTTATCACATCGAATGTTAAAATCGAAATTCGTTTTGACGCATTCAAGAAATCAAATTTTTTACATATGTTTTTGCAAATTTCATGTATTTGTTTTTCATTTCGATATTTTCGTGTAATTATGTAATAATATTATATTTTTGCATAACATTTCACATTATATCGAAATCATTTTTTTCATGTTCGTTTATGATACGCGAACATTCAAATAAACAAAATTTTTTGTTTCAAAATTCAAAAATTGATAAAAAAACATAATAAATTCGTATCGTTTGATCATTCAAAAAAAACAACAAAACGTAACAAATTGATTGTGAATGCGAAAAAACGAAACATAATAAATTCGTTTGTCGATTCAATTGAATATTTTGACAAACGAATTTCAACGATAATCGATGTCACGAAAATAATTTTTTCGAACGTCGATTCAAATTCGTTTCATTATTATTTGACAAAATTTTTTTGTTTCAAAAATGATTCGATTACATCATCAAACACATATCAAATCATTTCGAAAAAATGACATTCATACAAAAAAACATCAAGAAATCAATCAGAAATTTCATCATTAATGATAATCAATATTTTTATCATTTCGAACGATTTTTGATTCAAACAATTATTTAAATTTTTGATATTTCGATTTCAATTTTTTTTTTTTTTAAATTATTTATTATTTTCAATCATCATGACATTTTCGATTCGTCTAAAAAAACGTCAACGATTCAACGAAATAAAAAAATTAAATATTTTTGATTTTAACAAAAAAATCGATGATTTCGAACGTTTTTCGATATTTATATGATCACAACAATGTTCGATTTTGCAAATTCGAATTTCATTATAATTTTGACATCAATTGATATATTCAATTTTTCGAAATTGAAAAAAACGATTTTTGAACAATTTGCACGATTTTGAAAAATTTTGAAATTTTTTCGAAAAAATAAAAACAAAAACATCAATATCATTCGTGTTTGAAACAATCGCGAAAAATACATAAAAACGAAAAATTTAAAACATTTTTTAAAATTCGATGAAATTAACGAACAATTCGAAATCAATCGAATTGAAATTCGCAAATTTCGTAAAAAAATCGACAAACAATTCGTCGTTCATAATAATCGAAAAATCAAACGTAAAAAAAAAATTAAAAAAAAATTTTCGAATGATCAAAATGTCGATGTTTTTCAAAAATCAATTATGACGAAAAAATTGATTTTTTCAAAATTCGTTCAAGAAACAAAAAGTTGATTTTTAAATACATCGATTTTTTTATCTTTTATGAACACAAAAATTCAAACGTTTTCGAATACATTCGATATGATATTTGAAAAAATAAATGCGTAAATAAATTGAAAATCAATGCGAATTGATATTTCATTAAACAACAACAAATCATTGCAATCGTTTAATGATTAAAAAACAAAATCGTCGAACACGTTCACATTCGACGTAAAATTCAACGTCATTATTTTTTCGATTACGAAAAAATTTTCAAATTGTTCGATATTATTTACGTCGATGCAAATTATGATCGAAATATTCGACGTCAATACGACGATTTCAAAATGAAATTTTCGAATATGTACAACGAATTTTATTCAAAATTTTTATTATTGATTAATCAATTATTCAACAAATTTGATAACGACAAAATTCATAATTTAAAAAAAAAAATTATCGTTAAATTCAAATTGATTATGAATAATTTGAATAATTTTATTTCGTTTGATATTTTTTATCGAAAAATTCAAACAATCGATAATCGTCATCGACGTATTTAAAATGATGACGATAATTTTTGTAAATTTTCGAATCGTAAACAAACATTTCGAATTCGTCGAAACGAAAAATAATTTGCGAAATTGATTATCAATTACATCAATTCAATCGAAAAAAATTTACAAAATTGTCATAATTCGTTTTTTTTAAAAAAAAATGTCGTCGTTGTGATAATTTAAAACATTGATGAAAAAAAAATGCAAATCAAACAAATCGTTATTCGAATGAATAAACGATTTGATTAAAAAAAATATTCAATTTTCAAAATATTGCAACGATTTTCGATTATGTTAACAATACATTCATTGTTTTTTCATTTTTCGATGAATCGAAAAATTAATTATTTTTTTCGAAAACGCGAAAAAAATTATCAAAATTTGTTCACGAAATTTTCAACATAACATTTTTAACGAATTTTTTTGTAAATTTTTAATTAAAAAAATAAATTTGTTTTTTGACAATCGAAAAATCATGATTCATGATTTAATTGATATCGATATTTTTGAATATGTTTTCATTAATGAAAAAATTGCGCAAAAAATTTGTCATAAATTAAAATTAATTTCAATATTTTTATCGAAATTCAAAAAAATTTTTAATTTCGAAAAAACAAAAATCAAATTTATTATTCATCAAATATTGTTCAAAATGACGATTTGAAAATCATTCAAAAACTTTTCGTTTTTCTGTTTATTATCAAAATAAAACAACATTCGTTGATTTTAAATAAATCATGAATGAACAAACATGAAATGATTTTCAACATGATCAATGACAAATGTTATTTCACATCAAATTATTGTGATCATGACGAAACATTTTTTTTATCGTTTCGATCGTCGATATTTCAAAAATTATTTAATTCAAACAAACAATCGAATAAAACATTTTATTTATCGTTTTTTGAGCGATTTTTCACGTCGTTTTTTTTTACGAACGTTCAAAAATATCAAATATTTTAAAGACGATCAGTTTCGATTTCGTTTCGATCGATTTTTTCTCGTTTTATCGTTGAAAATTGAATTGAAAAAAAATCGTCGTTCGAAAAGTTTTTGAATTTCGATTTCAAATATGTCATCGAAAAAATAAACAAAAATTACTTTTCGAGTAAATTTTTCAAAAAAAAACAAAAAATTGAAAACAATACGCGAAACACAAAAATCGAATTTAATCAACGTTTCGATCAAAAATTCGATTTATTCAAAAATTTACGCGACGTTTTAGTCGAAAATTTAAAATTACGATTTTCGAACATGAAAACGACGAACAAAATTTCGATTTTGATGTATCATTCAATGTCGTTTTTATTGACGCGATTGTTTTTCAGTCGTTAACGAAATTAAAAAAAAAAAAAAAAGTCAAAACATTTTTTTTTTGATTTTGAAAAAATTAAACGAAATTATCGACAACGTCAAAAAAATTTAATCAAAATAAAAATTGATTTCGATTTGAATTTCAAAAAAGTTTTTAAAATCATGAAAACAATCGTCGAAAAATTGAAACGTAAAATTTTTGAATTTTTTAAACGATTCGAAAACGTATTCAATTCGAAAAAATCGACAAATTATTTTTTCGCATAAATTTTACGATCACAAAATCGAATTGACGAAAAATTCGAATCAATTATTTCGAAATCGAATTTATTTTTTATCGTTTAAAAAATTCGAAATTTTTCAAAAATATTTGCACGATAATTTTCAAAAAAATTTATCAATTCAAACAAAACGTTTTATGTTTCGTTTATTTTATTTGTCGTTAAATCGAACGAACAATTTCGTTTGTATGTCGATTATCGAAAATTGAACGTTATAATCAAACGTAATAATTATTTTATTTCGTTGATCGAAAAAATTTTCGCAAAAATTATCGATTGTAAATTTTTGTTCAAATTGAATATCATATTTGTTTTCAACAAATTTCGAATGAATTCACAAAACGAAAATTTTATTATTTTCATATGTTCGTTAAATATTTACAAATATCATGTATTGTTTTTGAATTAATTAATGATTCAATCAATTGACAACATTATATGAACGATTTGTTGTTCGAATATATCAATCATTTTTGTCAAATGTATTTGAATGATATTTTTATTTACAACAAAATTCGAAAACAACAACATGAACGACATTTCATTCAAATATTTCAAAAATTAAAAAAAAATCGAATTTCAAATCGATATCAAAAAATGCGAATTTTTTCAAACAAAATTTTTTTTTTCGACGTTATATTATCAACAAAAAATTTGCGCATGAATTCAAAAAAAATACAAAATATTGTCAATTGAATTCGTTTCATTTGCATCAAAAAAATGCAAACGTTTGTAAATTTTTGCAATTTTTATCGACGTTTTATCAAAATATTTTCGAAATTCGTCAAATTTTTAATTCGAATGATCAAAAAAAAAACTGATTTCGAATGAATCGATTTGATCAATGAAACGTTCGAAATTTTGAAAAAACAAATAATCGAAATTTCAATTTTTCGACATTACGATCGCAATCGTAAAACAATTTTGAAAATCGATTTTTCGAATTGATGTTTAAATGAAATTTTTTTTTAATACGACGACGACGAAATTTTTCATTCGATAATTTTTTTCAATAAAAAAATAATTTTTGTCGAATGCAATTACGAAATATATAACAAAAATTTTTTAATCATTATTCGATATTTAAAATATTGAAAATTCGAATTCGAAAATATCGACGAATTCGTCGAAATTTACATCGATCACAAAAATTTGAAAATTTTTATGACAAACAAAAAAATTCATTTTTCGTCAAATGCGTTGAATCGAAATTTTGATTGATTACAATATCAAAATTCAATATCAATTCGACGTCAAAAACGTTAAAATTGATGTTTTGATTCGAATGTTTGAATTTCGTTTTGTCGAAAAACGACGAAAAAAACTTTATAAAAAACAAATTTTTTTTTTTTTCGATTACAATTATGTTCGATAGACGTTTAAATGATTTGTACGAACGTGTCATGCAAATCAATCGAAAAACGAAAATTGTATTAATTATCGTCAAATTTTGATCGATGATCAAATCATCAACGAAAAAATAAATTTGCAAAATTGTTCGAATCGAAATGAAATTTTATTTAAAAACGAAAATTTTTGAATATCAAATCGATTAAATTTTATGATTGAAATAATTCGTAACGTTCACGATCAATTTTTTTGTGCACATTCGAACATGAATCGTATTGAAAAATTCATTAAACGTTATTATTATTGATTTAATATGAAATTATTCATCAAACGTTATATTCGTAATTGTCACAAATGTCAACGATCGAAATTTTCACACGATAATCGTCACGAATTATTAATTTCATTGTCGATTTTTAATCAACGATGAATTGATATATCGATAAATTTCATAATCGAATTGTTTGATTTCAAAAACAACAATGTCATTTGTATTATTATCGATCGTTTGATCAAAAAACGTTATTACGTTTTTTGCGTAATCGATGACGATAATTTGACAATTCAAATTTGTGTCAAAATATTGTTACATTACGTATTTCGTATTCATGAATTATTTTTTTCATCATTTCAAATCGAAATGATCAATTCGTAAATCGCGTTTGAAATTTTTTTTGTAAACGATTAAAAATCAAATGTAAATTGTTCATTGTTTTCAATTTGAAATTGATGATCAAATCGAACGAATCAATCAAAATATCGAAATTCGATTACGTTTGTATTGCAATTATCGTCAAAACGATTGAATTGATTGAATAAATATAATGAAATTCGTTGACAATAACGAAATTTCAACAATCATCGAATTCATTTTATTTTTTATCAATAAAAATTATCATTTTCGAATGATTTTTTGAATCAAATTTAAATGATTACGAAATCATTAAAAAAACGTTTGTTGATTAAACAAAACGAATTTATTGTCGAAAAAATGAATCGTATTATCGAATATGTCAAAATCAATATTGTCGATGCAAAACAAAAAATAATTGTTCGAATCAACAAATTTCGTTTGTTTATAAATTTTGAAATAAAAAATTATTTTTGATTAAATCGTCGTTATATAAAAACGATTCGTTCATCAAACAAATTCGATGACAAAAAATTGAATTCATACAAAATGATCAAAAAAAAAAATTTCGTTTATGAATTGAAATTGCTCGACGACATGCACATTTATTCAATTTTTCATTTTTGATTGTTGAAAAAAAAATTTAAAAATTCGTTGAAAAAACAACATAACGATTTTTCAAAATCAATTATTGCAAATGAAATGTTTGAATGAAAATTCGATAATATATTGCAATTTCGATATCATTATTATCGATTACAATATCGTTGCAATTGATTCGAATGAAAATTTCACGATCGCATTTGATATTATGTCGACGACGACGAATTTCAAAATGTTCAAAATATCGTGAATGTTTTTCACGAAATTAATTCAAAAACAACAAAATTTGTTTTGCGAAATGATTAAATCATGAATTTTATTGTTTATGATCGATCAAAAAATTGTTATCGAATTCGTTACAATTCATTTTCAAATTGATTTCAATAATTTTTTTTTGTCATTCGTTTCGTTTTATTTCGCGTTGTTTACAATCAAAATTTACGTCGCATGAAAAATTGAATCGTGTCAAAAACATTTTCAAAAATTGTCGTTAAATTTTATTGAACAATAAATAATGTAAAATGTCATGCAATAATATAAATAAACAACAAATTGTCAAAAAATTCGAATATTTACAAATTCGTCAACAAAATTTTCAATTGTTTATTAATGACACGCGAAATTATTTGTAAAATTCGTACAAAATATTTGCTTTTCAAAAAATTTAATACATGCATATTTCGTTGAATGCAATGTACGAATCAATTGTTGTATATGCGATAATATCGACGAATTAATCGTGATGACAAAAATTTTATCGACATGATCAAATTGTTCGTTTCGTGATATCAATTTGATGTTGCAAAAATTTTCAAATTTGTTAATACGCGTCAATTGTTTGTTTATTAATGTTCGTCGAAATTATTTTTGACGAATTGTTTGAATTGATCATTTTTCAAAACATTCATTACATTCACGTTTTGTCGCATGCAATGTACACATCAATTTTCGCATACACGAAAATATCAAAACTTTAAACATTGTTACGATAATTTTATTAACATGATCAAATTGTTTATTTCATCGTAAATTGATTGAATGTTTTCACGATTTTTGACGAATCGATTTCGCGAACGAAATCGATTTCATAACATTTCGAATTTATTTGTTTATTTTATTAATCATTCAATTCAACGTCATTTAACAGCGCATTTAGATTGCGCAAAACGTTTATCATTAAAAACAAAAAAATTCAATTGATCGTTTCGAAACGAAATTGAAAAAAAAACGAAAAATAATGTGACGAACGTATATCGAATTCAACATTTGACAAAATTAACATCGAATTAACATCGTTATTTTATCACATCGAATGTTAAAATCGAAATTCGTTTTGACGCATTCAAAAAATCAAATTTTTTACATATGTTTTTGCAAATTTTATGTATTTGTTTTTCATTTCGATATTTTCGTGTAATTATGTAATAATATTATATTTTTGCATAACATTTCACATAAATTACGTTATGTCGAATAAATCGTTATTTAACGTTTACGAAAAAAAAATTTCAAAAAAAAAAATTCAATTTTTTTACAACGAACATTTTGATTGAATTTTTATAAATTTTATCATTTCAAAAAAATTGAAAAAATCGTTTCGTGAAAATTTTATTTTTTAAAATTTTTTCGATATCAAAATCGAAAAAAATTTTGAATTCGAATTTTTCAATTTTCGAAATTTTAAATCGACATAAATTACATCAAAAAATTTTTTAAAAACATCAAAATAAAACGAAATTCAAAAATTTTTTTTAAAAAATTGTTAAAAAATTTCAGAAATCGTCAAAAAATTTAATAATTAAAATCAATTTCAATGACATTTTTTTAAAATCATGTAAATTAACATTTCATAAAACAAATTTTGTATCGATTTATTTATTCAAAATTTGACATAAAATATATAAAAAAAAAAATTTTTACGAAAAACGTTTTGAATTTAAAATATAAACATTGAAATTTCGAATTAAATTTTTTCGATTCGTTCAATTTTCAAAACGTTCAAAAACGTTTCATGAAATTTTTCAAAAATTGACGATAAATTCGAACGAAATTTTCAAAAAAAACAAAATTTAATTTTCATTTTTTGATGAATTTTCGAATTTTTGTTCGAAATTTTTTTGATTTGAAAAAATTAAAAAAATTTTTCGATTTATCGAAAATTTTTCGATTTCGTTTCGTAAAAAATATTTAAAATTTTATAAATTTTGAATTTATTTAAATAACGTGATAATCATTTAAAAATTCGATTATTTTATCGAAATTTTTTTATTTTTGATTTTTTTCAATTCAAAAATTAATGTTTTAAAAATTGAACGAATTTAAAAAATTTCGTTTTTTTTTTTTAAATTGCAACAACGTCGTCTTTAAACAAATTTTTGTTATTGTTAAATGTGAAATGCTATGCAGAAATATAATATTATTACATAATTACAAAAATATCGAAATGAAAAACAAATACATGAAATTTGCAAAAACATATATAAAAATTTGATTTTTTGAATGCGTCAAAACGAATTTCGATTTTAACATTCGATGTGATAAAATAACGATATTAATTCGATGTTAATTTTGTCAAATGTTGAATTCGATGTACGTTCGTCACATTATTTTTCGTTTTTTTTTTTTTTCAATTTCGTTTCGAAACGATTAATCGATTTTTTTTTTTTTTTAATGACGAACGTTTTGCGCGATTTAAATGCGCTGTTGAATGACGTTGAATTGAATAATTGATAAAATGAAAAATAAAAATTCGAAATCGATTTCGTTCGAAATCGATTCGTCAAAAATCGTTTCGAAAACATCAAATCGATTTACGATGAAATAAACAATTTGATCATGTTAATAAAATCATCGTAACAATGTTTAACGTCTTGATATTTTCGCGTATGCGAAAATTCGAAAACAACACATTGCATGCGATAAAACGTGAATGTAATGAATGTTTTGAAAAATAATCAATTCATACGTTTCGTCAAAAATAATTTTCGACGAACATTAATAAACAAATCAATTGTGAATTTGATTTAACGCGTCAACAATTTTGAAAATTTTTGCAACATCAAATTGATATCACGAAACGAACAATTTGAACAAATCGATAAAATTTTTTATCATCACGATTAACGCGTCGATGTTATCGCATATACGACGTTTGATTCGTACATTGCGTTTCAACGAAATATGCATGTATTAAATTTTTTGAACAGCAAATATTTTGCACGAATTTTATAAATAATTTCGCGTGTTATTAATAAACAATTGAAAATTTTATTGACGAATTTGTAAATTTGTAAATTTTCGAACAATTTGTTGTTTATTCATATTATTGCATAACATTTTACATTATTATTTATTGTTCAATAAAATTTGACGAAATTTTGAAAATGTTTTTGACACGATTCAATTTTTCATGCGACGTAAATTTTGACAATAAACAACGCGAAATAACATGAAAACGAAAAATCGAAACAAAAAAAAAAATTATTGAATCAATTTGAAAATGAATTGTAACGAATTCATGTTGACGTTTTTTGATCGATTATAAACAATAAAATTTTACAATTTAATCATTTCGTAAAACAAATTTTGTTGTTTTTGAATTAATTTCGTGAAAAACATTCACGATATTTTGAATATTTTGAAATTCGTCGTCGTCGACATAATATCAAATTCGATCGTGAAAATTTCAATTCGATCATTTGCAACGATATTGAAAACGATAATAATGATATCGAAATTGCAATATATCGTCGAATTTTCATTCAAACATTTCATTTGCATAATTGATTTTGAAAAATCGTTATATTGTTTTTTCAACGAATTTTAAATTTTTTTTTAACAATCAAAAATGAAAAATTGAATGAATGTGCATATCGTCGAACAATTTCAATTCATAAACGAAATTTTTTTTTTTTGATCATTTTGTATGAATTCAATTTTTTGTCGTTCAATTTGTTTGACGAACGAATTGTTTTTATATGACGACGATTTAATCAAACGTAATTTTTTATTTCAAAATTTATCGAAAAACGAAATTTGTTGATTCGAACAATCATTTTTTGTTTTTGTTTTCGACAATATTGATTTTGACGTATTCGATAATACGATTCATTTTTTCGACAATGAATTCGTTTTGTTTAATCAACAAACGTTTTTTTGATTTCGTAATCATTTAAATTTGATTCAAAAATCATTCGAAAATGATAATTTTTATTAATGAAAAATGAAATTTGAATTCGATAATTGTTGAAATACATCGTTGTTGTCAACGAATTTCATGATATTTATTCAATCAATTCAATCGTTTTGACGATAATTGCAATACAAACGTAATCGAATTTCGATATTTTGATTCGTTCGTTCGATTTGATCATCGATTTCAAATTGAAAAACAAAACAATTTACATTTGATTTTTAATCGTTTACAAAAAAAATTTTCAAACGCGATTTACAAATTGATTATTTCGATTTGAAATAATTTCGAAAAAAATAATTCATGAATACGAAATACGTAATGAAACAATATTTTGACACAAATTTGAATTGTTAAATCATCGTTTTCGATCACACAAAAACGTAATGACGTTTTTTTGATTAAACGATCGATAATAATACAAATAATTGTTGTTTTTGAAATCAAATAATTCAATTATGAAATTTATCGATATATCAATTTATCGTTGATTAAAAATCGACAATGAAATTAATAATTCATTGACGATTATCGTGTGAAAATTTCGATCGTTGACATTTGTGACAATTACGAATATAACGTTTGATAAGTAATTTCATATTAAATCAATAATAATAACGTTTAATGAATTTTTCAATACGATTTATGTTCGAATGTGCACAAAAAAATTGATCGTGAACGTCACGAATTATTTCAATCATAAAATTTAATCGATTTGATATTCATAAATTTTCGTTTTTAAAGAAAATTTCGTTTCGATTGAAACAATTTTGCAAATTTATTTTTTCGTTGATGATTTGTTTATCGATCAAAATTTGACGATAATTTGTACAATTTTCGTTTTTTCAATTGATTTGCATGACGCGTTCGTACAAATCGTTTTGAACGTCAATCGAACATAATTGCAATCGAAAAAAACAACAAAATTTGTTTTTTATAAAATTTTTTCGTCGTTTTCGACGAAACGAAATTCAAACATTTTAATCAAAACATTCGTTTTAACGTTTTTGATTTCGAATTGATATTGAATTTTGATATTGTAATTCGTCAAAATTTCGATTCAACGTATTTGACGAAAAATAAATTTTTGTTTGTCATAAAAAATTTTCAAATTTTTGTGATCGATGTAAATTTCGACGAATTCGTCGATATTTTCGAATTCGAATTTTCAATGTTTCAAACATCGAATAATGATTAAAAATTTTTTGTCATATATTTCGTAATTGCATTCGACAAAAATTTTTTTTTTGAAAAAAATTATCGAATGAAAAATTTCGTCGTCGTCGTATTGAAATAAAATTTCATTTAAACATCAATTTGAAAAATCGATTTTCAAAATAATTTTACGATTGCGATCGTAATGTCGAAAAATTGAAATTTCGATTATTTGTTTTTTCAAAATTTCGAACGTTTCGTTAACGAAATCGATTCATTCGAAATCAATTTTTTTGATTATTCGAATTAAAAATTTGACGAATTTCGAAAAATGTTTTGATGAAACGTCGATAAAAATTGCAAAAATTTACAAACGTTTGTATTTTTTTGATGCAAATTGAACGAATTCAATTGACGATATTTTGCATTTTTTGAAATTCATTTTCGTAAATTTTTGTCGATAATATGATTTTCAAAAATGAAATTTTTGTTTGAAAAAATTCGCATTTTTGATATCGATTTGAAATTCGATTTTTTTTTTTTGAAATATTTGAATGAAATGTCGTTCATGTTGTTTTCGAATTTTGTTGTAAATGAAAATATCATTCAAATACATTTGACAAAAATGATTAATATATTCAAACAACAAATCGTTCATGTAATGTTGTCAATTGATCGAATCATTGATTAAATCGAAAAACAATACATGATATTTGTAAATGTTTAACGAACATATAAAAATAATAAAATTTTCGTTTTGTGAATTCATTCGAAATTTATTGAAAATCGATATAATATTCAATTTGAACAAAAATTTACAATCGATAATTTTAATCAAAATTTTTCGATCAACGAAATAAAATAATTATTACGTTTGATTATGACGTTCAATTTTCGATAATTCACACACAAACGAAATTGTTCGTTCGATTTGACGACGAATAAAATAGAACGAAACATAAAACGTTTTGTTTGAATTGATAAATTTTTTTGAAAATTATCGTGTAAATATTTTGAAAAATTTCGAATTTTTTGAACGATAAAAAATAAATTCGATTTCGAAATAATTGATTCGAATTTTTCGATCAATTCGATTTTGTGATCGTAAAATTTATGAAAAATAATTTGTTTGATTTTTTCGAATCAATACGTTTCGAATCGTTTAAAAAATTCAAAATTTTACGTTTCAATTTTTCGACGATTGTTTTCATGATTTTAAAAATTTTTTGAAATTCAAATCGAAATCAATTTTATTTTGATTAAATTTTTTGACGTTGTCAATAATTTCGTTTAATTTTTCATGATCAAAAAAATGTTTTGATTTTTTTTTTTTTTTAAATTTTGTTAAAGATTGAAAAATCGTCGCGTCGATAAAAACGACGTTCAAATATATCAAAATCGAAATTTTGTTCGTCGTTTTCATTCTCGAAAATCGTAATTTTAAATCGTCGATTAAATCGACGTAAATTTTTTGAAAAATCAAATTTTTTTATCGAAACGTTAATTAAATTCGATTTTTGAATTTCACGTATGATTTTCATTTTTTTTTTTTGAAAATTTATTCGAAAATAATATTTTTGTTTATTTTTTCAATGACATATTTGAAATCGAAATTCAAGAATTTTTTTTTATTGATTGTTCGTTTTTTTTCGAGTTTTTCACAATAAAACGAAAAAAAATTATTCGAAAAAATCGAAATTGATCGTTTTTGCAATATTTGATATTTTTGAACGTTTGTCGATAAAACGACGTTTAAAAATCGTTCAAAAACGACAAATAAATTTTTATTCGATTGCTTGTTCGAATTAAATAATTTTGAAATATAAACGAACGATGAAAGCATAAAAAAAATTTCAACGATCACAATGATTCGAAAATGAAATAACATTCGTCGTTCATATTGAAAATTATTTCATGTTTGTTCATTCAAATTTTTTAAATCAACGAATGTTGTTTTATTTTGATGATGAAAACAATGAAACGAAAAATTTTGAATGATTTTGTATCGTCATTTTGAAAATATTTGATGAATAATAAATTTGATTTTCGTTTTTCGAAATTAAAATTTTTTTAAATCGAGAAAAAAAAATTGAAATTAATTTTAATTTATTTCTAAATTTTTGCGCAATTCGCATTTTCATTAATGAAAACGTATTCAAAATATCGATATCAATTAAATTATTAATCATGATTTTTCGATTTATTCGAAAACAATTTATTTTTTTAATTAAAAATTTACAATGAAATTTTTTTAAAAATGTTATGCTTTGAAAGTTTCGTGAACAAATTTTGATAATTTTCTTCGCGTTTTCGAAAAAAATTTAATTTTTCGATTCGACGTCGAATGATTGAAACATCGAAATTTATATTATCGTCGTCGATGTTTGAAAAATTATCGTTATCAAAAAAAAATTTTGCAAATTCGATATTTTTTGTTTGATCAAAAAAACTTCGATTCAATTTCAAAACAATTTGTCAAAAATGCATTTTTTTGTCAATGATTTTTTTCATCACATTTTCGACATTTTTTTTTAAAAAAAACAATTAAAACGAAATGAAACAATTTTATACGTTTTTTTTTAAAAAAGTCGTATATTTAGTTTTCAAATTTTTCATGTATTGTTTCGATTGCGACGAACTCGAGAACTTAACGTTAATTGATCGATGAATTTGTCTTTTTTCAAAAAAATGTTGATTTTAACATCGTTGTTTTTGATGCGACGAAACGTTTGTTATTCATGATTTTTAATTTGCGAAAATAATCGTCAAAATTTTATAATCGTTCAAACAACGTTATTACGTGTTGAAATTTCGTTGTGATTTTTTTCGAAATCGTTAATTTTGTTTTTTATTTTTTTGAAAATTGATTGAAAAAAAAAAATTCGAAATAAAACTTTGAAAAATTCATTGAATTTCATTTTCAAATCATCGTATTGAATTTATTGCGAACGTTTCGAAAATGATCAACATCGAATAAATTCGTTCAAAAATTTGAAAATTTTCAATTGATTCGAAAAAATTGCGTTTAATTTCGCGTCGAATATCGATAAATGTTCGCAAATTTTTTTTTTTTTTCAATCAATAATTGCAAAGATTTTTTTGAATTTATCGACGTATCAATCGAAATTGATTTTCAATTTATCAATGCATTTATTTTTTCAAATATCGTAACGAATGTATTCGAATGTATTGAAAAAATTTTTTGTTCAAAGAAGATAAAAAAAAATCAAGATTTTGAACGAGCGCGTTTTTTTTTAAAATCAAAACGAGATTTTTCAACAAAAAAATCAAATTGTTTTGAGCGCTTTTTAAGCTCAAAACGAAATTTTTTTTTGAAATTAAAAATTTTTCAAACTTTTTGATAATTTAACAGTTTTTTTTCGTTGTTTATTTTTATTTTCACGAACTCAAACGAATTTTGAAAAGTTTATTACATTGAATTTGAACAACAGAAGTTTCGATTTTGACGACACGCAAAATTTCTCGACGATTTCATACTTTTTTTTTATTATTTTCGAAATTTTGATTTTCATGTTTTTTATTTGAAAATTTCAAATTCGAATGACGATCATTTCGAAATTTCGATTTCGTCGAAAAATTTCGAAAATAATTCATAGTTCGTCGAAATGATTGACGATCATTGATTGAAATTGTTGTTTCGAAAAAATGTTTATCGAATTAACGACTTTGAAATATTCGCGATTTATTTTCATCAAATTCATCGTCATTTTGACTAGAATTTAAAACAAAAAAACGTAATTCGATGAAAATGTTTTTCGAAATTTGATTATTCGATCAGAAACATACACGTTCAATTGTGTGATTTCGTTAAGAAATCGATCTTTCAGATTGATTTCGAAGAGAAAATTTGAAGAAAATCATGACTGTGAACTGAATCGAATAATTGTTGAAACAAAAAAAAAAATTTTAACAAAACAATTTCATTTAAATAAATCTTGATGAATATGAATTTCACTTAAAATGACAAATTCGATGTATGTTGAATGAAATTTTTAGATGTTTGCTTATGATGAAATAAATCATGTTGAATTTAAATGTTCGTTTGTTGATAAAACGTGTTTTCTTTAATCTGATTTATCGATTTTCTGATTTTCAATTCGCAATTAATTTTCGTCAAAAGTGATAAAGAGAAAATTTGTTTATTGTGAATTTGACTATCGCGTAATTCGTCTGTTTTGAACGTTCTTTAAGACAAAGCAAACGAGTTTATTATGTTTCGTTTTTTTCAATTCACAACGAGTTTATTATTTTTTGTTGTTCTCGTTGAATGATCAAAATCAAATTGAGTTTATTATGCTTTTTATTCGTTCATTTTAATTTAATTGTAAAAAACTTTGTTTATTTGAATGTTCGCGTATCATGAACGAGCATTTAAAAAAAATGATTTCGATATAATGTGAAATGTTATGCAGAAATATAATATTATTACATAATTACACGAAATATCGAAATGAAAAAACAAATACAAGAGACTTGCAAAAACATATGTAGAAAATTTGATCTTTTGAATACGTCAAGTCGAATTTCGATCTTAACATTCGATGTGATAAAATAACGATGTTAATTCGATGTTAAATTTGTCAGAATGTTGAATTCGATGTACGTTCGTCACAGATTAAACGAGTTTGCGAAATCAAAATTTGTCGATTTCGCAATATCAACATCACGAAATCACGAAAAATTTAAAATTATAAAATGAAAACATCAAAGCAATTTCATCACGACTAATGCACAATCGATATGACATATAATTGATTTATTTTTGAAAAAACGTCTATATTAATGTTTTCGCACGAATTGAAAAAAAACGTTCGACATCGAAATTTAAAAACAAAATTACACTAAATTAACATGAATAGAAATCAAACATAACAAAATCATTTTAACATCATTGTTTTTATGAATACAACATGCAAAAAACATCGATTTGACAACGATAAATATATTTTTTTTCATAGATTGTTATAACGATTACACGTTGTCAATTTTCTGAATTCGAAACGATGTTTTTTCAACAATATTATTTTCATGTGTTATTGTTTTTTTTGTAATTCATAGTGTAAATTGTGCTTTGAAATTTACATTATCGTGATTTTTAGAAATAAATGTTTTCGATCAAAAAAATTGAAAATGTGAACATTTTCTCGATGTTTAAATTATTCTTTAATATATTATACTCGTACGTTGACGAAAAATGATAACTAAAATTAAATAATCGTTGATTTTTTTGCTTGATATTATGCAATTACGATGATATTGTTCATTTCATTGACAACGATATTTTTGATCAGTTGTTGTTATTTCAACATGTGAATATTTTCGCGTCAACACATATTCATCATTAGCGTCGTTTGTAAAATCATTTCTGTTTACATGAATTTCAATTTTTTTTTTTTTTTTTTTTTGTTTTTAAACATCACGATCATTATCATCATGTCTCGTAACGCGAATCAGTTGATCATTTGTAAATGTATTATTGAATCGAAAATGTGTATGACTTTTGATATATGTTCAAACGTATTCGATGAAATTGTTATCAACGTCAATATTTTCGTCGTAAATGAAAATGCGAAAAAATGCGCACACGTTGATTGATATATGCGAAACTTCGTCAACGTTTATCAAAAACGAATTTTTCAATTTATTGAAATTTACGACGATCATACAATTTTTTGACGAACGTCAATCGTTTCGTTTCGTTTCAAATCATTCATTCGAAACAATTGAAAACTTTGATTATTCAAATAAATTTCGAATTTCAATGTTTATAACATTGTTGACGCAATTTCAAATCATCGATCGAAATGTTCGTTCGTTTTGCATTCATTGCGTCGTCACGAACAATCGTGTTTTTCGCGTTTGTCGTCAAATCAAAACGCAATCTGAAACATGCGACGAATGTTGATGAAAACACAAAACGTCGAAATGTTCGTTGAATATGTTTTTTTTTTTTTTCGTTTCATTCGAAACGAATGAAACGATTGTTGATTTATGATGTAAATTCGATACGCGTAAAGTTTGCGATCGCAAAAATGATGTTTTCGATTTTTTTCAAAATTAAAAATTTTTTTGTGCATAACAAAAACACGCGAATTCGTATCAATGTTGTGAAAACAACATTGTCGAATTTCGACGCGTGTTTTTCGCAACGACAATCAAATCGTCAAAAATTGTTCATCAATCAATTTACGACAAATCGCAAACGATTACAAAAAATCGATTTCAATGTCGACAAAAATGAATCATTATTTTTGTTTCAAAATGAAAACGAATTCATGAATATGAACACAAAAATTCATTTTGAACACGACGACAATTTCGACGATTTCGAATTTAACGATTTCGAAATCGAACGATTCGATTTTATCGAATTTCAAATCGTTGTTTTCGCATCAATTGAAAAAACAAAAATTTCGAATTTTCGTTTTACAAAAATATTTACAATTTGAATTTCAAGATCGCGTCGTCTTTCGCGTCGCAAAAAAAATTGTAAATGTGTTTTTTAAAAAAATTTAAAAAAATTCATTTTTTTGATTTATAAAAAAAAATATCAGACGATATTGAATGAAAACGAAAAAAATATATTGAAAATTGTGTTGACGAAAAAATCAAACAAAAAAAAAATGTATTAAACGTTGACGAAAACATTGTTTTCGAACATTCAAATGAGAAATGTCGAATCAAACGACGAAAACGAGAAATAATGAAATGAAACTGTGATTTGAAATGAAATTGAACACAATTGAATTCTTGTTTCGAAAATAATCATGTTGTGTGTCGATTTCATTGCATTTTTCGTTATATACGAAATTGCAAAGAAATTTTTTTGCATTGTTGTTTGATTATGAATTTCTTTGAATTTTTCTGAAACAGTCATGTTCTTTTCGCGATTGTAAAACATCATTTTGTAATTCATATCAAACTTTTTCAACAATCAAGCGATGCGAATGAAATACGAAATTTGAAAAAAATAAAGTCGAACGTGTTGCGACGCATAGAAAAAAAATTTGACGTCGAACGTTGAATGTTTAAACATTATTTCAATGATCATGTATTGAAAAATTTTGTTATGAAAAACGATTTTATTGCAAACATCGTTATACACGATATTGTAAAAAATTGACATTATTCGCATCAAAAAAATTTGCATTGTATTTACTTTTCATTTTTAAATTTCGTTGATTCGTTTTTTTTTTTTATTTTGTTGTTTTTTTACATCATTCGTACAAAATGTTTTTTAATAAATGCGATTGATTAATGAACAATTTTTTTGTATTTAGTAAATTTGATGTTGTCAAACAGTTATTTTCTATAAATTGTGATTTGATTTGATTTTGTTGATGTTAAAATGTTTTGATGATATTTAATTTTTGTTTTGAATAAAAAAAAATGAATTTTTTTTTATTATTTTGATATTTGCAATTTGAAATGATACGAAAACAACAATTTATAAATATTTAAAACGAAATGTTGATAATTATAACAATTGATCAATAAATATGATGAAACAAATGTTTTCATTTTTTATGTTGTTTTTTCATTTTATATGTTGATTCATGATCATCAATTCGTGAAATTGTTATTGCGAAATCGATGAAATTTAATTTCGCATTTTCGTTTAATTTTTCGTTTTTTTTTTTTGTTTACTTTTTACACGACGTTTGATTTTTCATTTTCACGACGATGAATTGTAATACGAAATTTTGAATTTTAGAAATGTGTTTTTGACACGATTTAACGCGTTTTTATAGTTTTCATTACGTCGTAAATTTCACGCACGTCAGAAATTAAGAAAATTTTTTATCGCGATGAAATGAATTCGTTCAACAAGACGAAATCAATGACATCGAATTTCATCATCGACGACGTAACTAATAATTAAATCAAATTGTTTTTTCAATGAATTTCTTTTTTTTTTGCAATTTTTTTTTTTTTTTTTTCATTTTTTTCGTTCGTGCGTTTATTTCGTTTTTATTTTGTCACGATTTTTTTTTTTTTTTTTTTTTTATTTCGTTTAAACGATCACAATTCAAACGATCATTTCGTTTTTATCATGTCACGATTTTTTTGTTTTTTTCTTTTCAATTTCGTTTAGACGATTACAATTCAAACGATTATTTCGTTTTTATTCAATCATGATTTTTTTTTTTTTTTTTCACGATATTATCACATCGCTTTTATTCTGTTATGATTTTTCTTTTTTGTTATTTTCAATCGTTGTTTCATCGCGTTTATCATTTTTCAATCAAATTAATCGATAATTTTTTTTTCAATTTCGTATTTTGCAAAATATTCACGAACTTTCAACATTTTATTCAATTGTTTTTATATTTCACATATTAACATTGATTTCAAGTTAGTCAATTAAATGTCGAAACGCGAATTCGATAATCAAACATTGTTATAACGTTTTCATTGAATTCAAAACTGTTATTGTTCGATTTTTTCAATTGTAACATCAGATGTTCATCACACGAATCGAATTCGAACATTTTTTGAATGAAAATTTATCATTTACAATTTAAATCGCAATTTTAATCATTAAATTAACAAATCGATTTCATTTCGTTAAATCATTGATCATTTATTTGCATATATAAACACGATGCGTCATTCAAGAAATTTTACATGTTTTTTCTTTTTTCAATTTTTTTTTTCATTTTTTTTTTTTTTTCAAAAGCTTCAGAAGTCTGCTGATACATTTTTTTGTTTTTTTTTTTTTTTTTTTAATTTATTCGTTTTTTTTTTTCAATTTCTTTTTTTCAACAAAGTTCAAAAAGTTTGTCGATACATTTTTTTTTGATTTTTTTCAATTCATTCGTCAATTTTTTTTTTTTTTTTTTTTGTATTGTTAATATTAAATCAATACATCAATTTCATTATTATCGTGAAATTTTTGCTTCATATTCAGATTGTTCAAAACATTGTTATAACGTTTTCTCATTTCGAATTTTGCAAATTGAAATTGTTCGATTTTCAACATTGTCACAACAATCAAAAAAATGATGTTTTCATATTTCACGAATCGAATTTCAAATTTCAATTCAATTATCTTTAAATTTTGTCATTGCATTAAAATTTAATATTGTTTCATTTCAAATTGTTAAATTGAAATTTGCAATATAAAATAAATTTTGAAAAATAATCATCATTGCAAATTTAATTCGCAATATAATGAAACATCATGAATGAAAATTGTTTATTTACAGTTCGTATTCAAATTAAACAATTTTTTTCGTTAAAACATTCATTTTTTGCGTATATAATTTTTCAGAAATTTTTGCATTTGTGTCAATCATCGTTTCACGAAAATTAACATTTAACATTGAACATATTCATTTAATTTTATTTAGTCGTTTTATTTTATCGTCACATTTTCGCAAAAATAATGTTTATTTTTCAAATTTTTTTGAGTTTGCTCATCGAAATCATTTGAAATTTGCTCATCATAAAATATCAAAAATTTTATCATAATTGTCATGCATGATTTGATTTTTGAAAAATTGTTTTTCGAATTGATCGAATTATAAATGAACAAAATGATTGTTTCAAACGAAAAAAAAAAAAATGAAAAACATTTGTTTTTGTAATTGTTAATATTAAAATTTTAAATTAAAATATTTGAATTTAACATTAAAATGTAAACATTATATAATACAACAACATATTTTCAATAACAATTTTTACATTAAAATTAAAATTTTTGTATTTTAAAAATCAATAAATTTTTTTCATATCAAATGTTCATATTTCAAATAATAATATCAAAATTCAAATAATCAATAATGAAATCATTGTAAACAATATTTTATTCATGTTTCAAATATTTGAATTTTTGATTTTATTTTTTTTTTATTCAAAGATTTCGATAATCACATTCATACAATTTTAATTTTTTCAATCTTTTCATTTTTTCGTGAAAAAAAAGCAATTTGAATTATATGCGAAAATCATGTGCATCGTTTTCAATGACAATTTTTGAAATGTAAAATTTTGATGTCGTATCTTGTTGAATTTTCAAAAAATAATGACGTATTGTTGATAACGTTATGCGAATATGAAATGTATGATGTTTGATTTTCGAAATAACGAATTTCAACAAAAAAGAAAATTCGTTTTCAAACATCAAATAACACGAAAAGTAAATATCATGATGTGAATTTGTTTCACGCATTTTGCATTTTCATGTAAAATCAATGATGATTCATGAAATTCGCATACATGTATGATTTTAATCGTACGTTTCAACATTTTCAAAAATAATAACATCGAACGTCGAAAAATAATTGTATTGATGATTTTAATTGTTAAAAAAATATTTTTCAATTGAAATTTATTTATGAATACATGTTATAATATTATCAACGTCGACGTGATTGTTTTTGAACATTTTGTTTTTTATTAAATTTCTAGTCAAACAATTATATTTTTCAATTTTTTGAAAAAATTGAATTATTTAATGTTCAAATTTCGAGTCATGATTTTCGTCATTCGCGTTTTTATAATTATCATCGTTGAACAAATGATCGAAATCGTTTTCGTTTTCGAAAACATTGTCAAAATTATCGAAATTGTCGTTGAACATTTTCATTGATTTTTCAATCATCATTTTATTGCGTGTGACATTTCGATTTCGATTATCGCGATTTCGATTATCGCGATTTCGATCATCGCGATCTCGATCACGTTTTAATGTATTTTGAGTTTCAATCGATTGCGTCATTTTGACAATTTTTTTTCGTGTAATTTTGATTTCGATCAATTTCGTCTTTTTGTTTCGAATTGTTATATTTGAAAATTTCGATTCATGATCAGAAAAATTTCGATCGATGAATTTTGATTTTCGTTTTTTGATTCGAATTGTTGTGTCGTTTTTGTTTTGTGATTTTCGATGTCTGTTTTTCAATTCGATGATTGCAAATTTTTTGTTTGTCATTTCAATAACGTCGACGTCGTCAATATCGAAAATATAATCAACATTCATGACATTGTCAGTATCATCGACGTGATCAGAATTAAAAACATTGTTTTCGTCGTGAACAAAATTGAAAACATTATCATTATCGAAAACACGAACAAAATTCGAAAAACATCGTCATTCGAATGATCAACAATTGAATTTTCGTCATTATCGTCAACATCGAAAACATCGTCATCATTGACAACAAAATCGTCATTTCGATCAACATCGACGATATCATTATCATCAAAAACACGATCAGAATTGAAAGCATCGTTTTCATCGTCAATCGATAAAACGAAAAAAAAACGAAACGTGATTGAAATCGATCGCGACTATTTCATAACACGTATTTTACGTCAAAAAACGTTTTTTTTGTCAAAAGTATTTCAATTCGAATTCGAGTTCGAGTCGACGTGCGTGATCAATGAATTTCAAAACGAAATGATATCAAATTTCGATGTGATGAAAAAAAATTTAGATTTTAACATTCTCAAATGAGAATGAAACAATTCAAACGAAAACAACGATGCATTTTCAGATTGATTGATTTCGAATTGTTTCAAAATGTTTCGTATATTGTGAACACACGAAATATTTGTTGTGATACTGTGAGTGTCAATACACGATTCAAAAAAATATGTATTCGATTTCTTTTTGATTTTGATGAATCGTCTGTATTGTTTTTCGATTTTGTGCAAAACGTGAAATGTAATTCGAATAAACAGATTGCGATAGAATTGTCGATTAAATTTCGTGATTGTTGATTTCGTTCGAATTTATTCAACGATTTCGAAATAATTTTCATATTGTTTAAGAAATAAAATTTTCAAACGTTTGATTACAAATTTTATATTGTCAATGAAACATTTGAACATTTGTTTCAAAATGCGATGATCGTTTTCAATTCGAAAAAATTTATGAACGTTGAAATGCAACATGTCGTTGATGTTGTAATTGCGAAAATAACGTCGTCATGAAACATCAAATCAAATTTTGCGCAAATACACGATTTCGTCGCGATAAAAACGTTCGTATTTATTTTTCAAATTTTTTCAAATTAATTTGTAATTTTCACGAATGAAAACGTGAACAATTTCGAATCAATGTTTCATGAATTGTTGTCATTTTTGTTCGATTTTGTTATCGTTGAAAAAATGTTTGCAATGTTTTCGAATTTTCTTGTTCATGTGATAAATGAAAAGAAAAATGTTTGTTGTTGAATATCGAAATTCGAGAACTTCGAACAATACTCAACTCGAAATGAAAACGATTACGAGAAAAAATTGAAAATCTAATTGTCGATATAGTTGATCGATACTTTTCATCATTCATGTCAAATTCGTTCTATTTTTCGTATTAATAAAAGTCAAATCTCAATAAAAACTAATGTCTAATGAAATTTGTTTCAATAAAACAAACATCGACAATTCGTATTGTTTGATTTTGCAAATGCTATTCAGCACGAAAATTTCGAAATTTTTGAATAAAAATTGAGCGACATATCTGTTGACAAAAAAAAATTTTTTCAAACGATCGTGATATTTCGTATCGCGAAAATGTCGAAATCAATTGATAAAATCGACATCGAAAACGTCGTACAAAATTTTCATAAAAATGTCAATGTTCAATTTTTGCGTTTTGATTTTCTTCTTCGCATTGTAAATGTTTTGAGAAATGAAAAAATGATTGAAATGATTCGTGATCAAATCATTCAAAATTTCGATCGAAATCATGTTTATGTTTGTTAAATTGAAAATTGAATTTGTCGATCAAAAAATTGATTTTTTTCGTTTGCAATTGCGATTTTTTTTCGAACTTCGTTTGTCATTTGATGTTTGTGATGTACACGAAAATTCTTCGCTGAAACGAACGAATGATTATGAAATTTCGTTTTAATCGTGAATTTTCATTGCGTCGCACGAACGTTTTTGTAACATGTGATTTTTCATGAACAATTTTCATCGCATTCAAGCGTAATTTTAAAACGTTTTTTGATGATTGAATCATTTTTCATAATTAAATGATTTTTGATCGTTTGATTTTGATGTTGTAATCATGATTTTCGACGTAAATTATGAAAACGTCATGTTTTGTTTCAAAAATGTCGTGTCATACAACAAATTCAATTGATTCGTTCGAATGAAATGTTTCGACGATTGTGAAAAATGCGAAAAATTGATTGTTTGTCATTTTGATGTGATCAAATCATTATGAACAAAAACAACGAATTGTCAACGATTAATTAGTCGAAATTTGTAAAAACGAATTCAATCGTACGTCGTTGATAATTTTACAATAACAAAATCGAATTGTTGAAATTTCGAGCAACGATGATAAAAAAAAATGATAATGATATTTTGCGTCTGTTGTTTGCTTTTGCTTGAAATAATGTTTTCAAAAAAATCGTATGTCGTTGATTTCAAAATCTAAAAACGATGATTGAATCGATTTGATTTCAAACATTTTTCATCGTACGTCAAAAATGATTTTTGAACGAAAACAAGAAAACGTTATATGCGAAACTGACTGTAATGCAATAAAGTCGAAAATGCTTGTTACAAAAAATGTTTTCGTTTGATGTATGCTTTTTTTGAAAATGATGTTTTCAAATATAATCGTATCGCGTTGATTTCAAAATCGATAAATTGTGATCGAATCGATTTGATTTCAAACATTTTGCATTGTACGTCAATTATATAATGTTGACGAAATCAACAAAACATTGATTGTTGAACTAATGATGTTGCGATAAAAACGAAAATGTTTGTTACAAAAAATGAAACGACGACATTATCACAACATGATTTGTTTACGCGATTTCATTTTCGCGATTACACGTGTCAAAATTTAGTCAATAGAAATCGAGTTTCTATTGACTATATTATAGCGTCACGCTAAAAACGCCACGCGCGATTTGCACTTTCAGACTTCGAAACTGTCAATCTGCAGGTAGAATCGTTGTTTCATCCAAGGCAAAATTCGTAATTTATTATGTAATCGTGGGTTAGGACTTCGCTAAATCTCGGACGATCAATATCCCATCGAGAGTAACCCTCTCATCCCACTCCGATTATCCACCCCGAATCCCAACCCATATTCTTAATCAACAATGCCCCACCCATCATGACCCACTCCAACCCCCTCCAACCTTTCCCCCTCAACCCAAACCCACTTCTCACTACCCCCTCCCCCTCCCACATCCAACTTCACCAACCGCGTATGGTTCATCACCGCCGCTGCCTCGCCCATTGGCAGCGCTCTCTCGCGCGATTTGCTTGCGCACGGCGATATCGTGCTCGCGGGCAATGACACAATCACCCTGGGGAAGGAGGACCCGGAACGGGCCCACGAGCTGGAGATGCTGAGCGCGGAGGCGGAGGAGAGAGGGTGGGGGGAGAGGTTTCGGGTATTGGACGGGCTGGTGAGTAGGTGGGTGATGCGTCCTTCTCTCATAAATTGGATTTCTGGGGGGTTTGGGGGTTCGTGTTTCTGTTGCTGGGGTGTATGTTATACTATGCGTTTTCATACGGATTTGGGTTTGGGTTTGTAATGCTTCTGCCTTTACTTTTGCGGTTTGGGCCTGAGTTGGTGATGAAAGTTGGGAGGCGGGGTTGACTGTTGGTGGGGGTTAGATGTGTGAGTTCGTGCCAGTCTGCTGTGGCCGAAGCGGTGCAGGCATTTGGGAGGGTCGATGTGCTGTTTTGTTGCTGTAGTGAAGGTATGCCTCTCTCTCTCTCTCCTCTCCCTGAGTCTTTCCTAGCGGCCGATTCCTCTGTCCAGGATGCGTGGGAAGAGGGCGTGGGAAACATCTGCTAAATAAGATACAGCGGTCATAGGGGCCGTAGAGGAACTGTCGATGACGCCAGACACGCAGACATTGATACGAGATCAGTTCGAGACGAAATTCTTCGGGCCGGTCAATGTCATCAAGGCCGTGTTGCCGAGTATGAGGGCCAGAGGGCAGGGTCATGTGCTTGTGCTTAGCGATATCAGTGAGTACTTTTCTGTCATGTGCGACGTCCGAATGCGGTACGGCTGCTTGCATTGATGTTTTATGGCTGGAGGGAGGCGATCTTAGTTGGGCTAATTGTGCATTGTAAGCTGGGCATTTGGGTACGCCTGGCTTGGGGATGTACTGCTCGGCTGGATGGGCCCTCGAGGGATTTTGTGATGTAAGTGTGCTTTCTTTCTTTCCTGCTTTCTTCATCGTACTGCACGTTCGGGCAGCCTGATTTTTCGTTTTCCGATCCACATCTTGGTTCGTAATGAGATACTCTGCTTTCATCGCTTGTACTCTTAGCGTAAGTCAAACGAAGAGGTCAATTGTTGTCTGTCCACAGAGTCGAAGAAAGAGATTCGACTAGGGGAAGGCTGTGCCAACATAATGGCTCACGCAATCTCAGTCCCGTGCAGCATGAACGGAAGTTTGTTCAGCTACGCTATCTCATCATCTTTGCCATTCCCGTTCATACTCGAGAACCTTCCTCTACCATTCCAACCCATTTCCACAAACATTGAATCACAAAACATCCTCCCCGCAGTCTCTCCGATGCGAAAGTAGAACTAACAGCGTCCTCGTTCCCCAGAGCCTTGCGTACGAGATTGCCCCCTTCAACATCCGCATGACGATCCTACAAACAAACCTCGAAACTTCCCTCTTAACAAACAAGATCACCTTCGCCCCCTCCCTCCCCGCCTACACTCCAGCACAACACCCCGCTCCTCTAGTCCGCACCATGGTCGGTGGTCTTCTATCTCGGCTTCCTCTCAAAGCTTCCGAACCCACTGCCAACAACTCCAATTCAACCGTCTCACCAATACTCAACCACTCAGAGGGGAGAATAGAAAGCACATACCCATGCCTTCCCCCTTCCATGAAAACCGCCCTCCTCTCCGAAACCATCCATGCTATTACGGCGATAGGCGGACATGAGAACCCCCCTGCGAGACATATTGTCGGCTATGAGGCCGTGGGAAGCGTGAAGGAGAAGCTGAAGACTGTCAGTGAAGAGCTGGAGGACTTTGTGCAGGTTAGTGCGGGAGTCGATATTGATGACGGGGAGGAGGAATTGCGGATTGGTGGGCGATGAGAGGGGATCGTGTGCACGTCAGTCCCATGGGGGTTGGGGGGCACCGAGAAGGAGGGTGATGGGGTGGGTTGAAGGGAAGGTGAAGATATGTAAGCTGGTGAGGTGTACGCTGCTGGAACGCTCGTCCCAAGAAGACATAATATGTATATTTTATTGGACATCGGGCCCAAAACAGCGGGTATGTAGCCAAGAATTGGACGGTCCGGCCGAGCAGCGAGCTGGGCAATCGCCCAAAACATTATCCAGAAGGCAGTGGAGCAAATGGGCGGCAATGACCGTCCTCGTTTCCTTCGGATTTCCTTCGGATCAAAGGCACGAAATTCTTCGATCACAGGTCTCACGGCTGGATATCTAGTCTGAGAGCTATAGAAGCAGAAGGTAAGGAATGATTATTGAGAGAATACCACAAGACATAAGCTTCTAGGTATCTCTCAATTTTAGGGATTAGAGACGAGCAGGAAATCAATTGGGCAATTTATCGCATGAATTCCTGGGTCTCAGCCTCGGAAGTATCACTGCGTAGATCTTCTCTCCGATCCTCGTCAGTCTCAGCCTGTTCATCCCGAAGAGAAGATACTGCTGTCTGATGCAGGCCAGGGTCCACGATCCCCACGTCCAATTAATGAGAAGTTCAACTGTGAGTATCAAAGCACACCGAGCATTCTCCAAAACCAATTTACGATTCTATACCTCGTATATAAGATGGTAGTCCTCTCGCATTGATTTAGCTCACACTACTCGACTGTCTTCAGCTCAATAAATGTCCCGTGTAAGCGTCACTGTCTCCCTCAAATTCAACGTGCAGAGGATCATTTCAAGTCCCATGCGTCTCGAGTGGTTTCTCTACCAAGGAAGAGCCGGCCCAGGGCTGGCGTGCAAACGTAAATCACAAGGCTGTTGTATGAAGCTATTTGCCTTTGGGACAATCAGTTGCTAAGGTATTGAGGAGAGTGAGTGATTGAGAACCCCTGGGGTACCTTACCTTAGTTGCGGCTAAGAGCATGAGCTCGGGTGCGCTAAGTTCGGGGCGAGATTCCTAATCCCCGAGGTCATCTGTGACCGAAGAACTTTAAAGTACTCGTACAGAGGCTGCGACAGGTACTCGTACTGTATGCACACTCTGGACAAGGGACCTTCTAGGAGAACTGCTTTCGTCTTTCTTGTTAATTCCTGCAAGGTCATTTTCATCTCATATGTAGCCCGCAAATTTTCTCAAACATGAAGGCTACCACGAGGATGTTCCTCATCCTGTCTCTCATATCGATGACACCTCTTTTCCTACTAATACGACATTTGCTGGATCTTGGGAACCAGTACAGCGCTTTTACCTATTTTCGAACATCTCTATCCCAATTTCTCTCCCGCGCTCCTGATGCTCCACATGCCATTGGCGTCGAAGCCGACGACAAGATTATAATCATGGCCAAAACAGAGACCGAAGATACCAACTGGGTCGCCAGAGAGCTTCCCTCGTCCGTATTACCCTTCTATCAGCCTGGATCAGTATGCGCTAACGTCCTTCTGTTGTGTCATCTAGCTGGCAGCGTGCAATCTACGTCGTCAACCCATCCGTCTCCTCTCTTACCAACACCACACTAACCACGCCCATGAACAAAGGCCACGAAGCTATGGCCTACTTGACCTTCATCATCGATAACTACGCCGCCCTCCCCTCCACGATGGCATTCATTCATCCCCACCTCTCTGGCTTCCTATCCGCCTGGCACACCGATACGGCCCTACATTCCAACGTCGACGCCCTCAACTCCCTCCAAATACCGTACGTGCAGGAAAATGGGTACGCGAATCTCCGCTGCAATCAGAATCCCGGCTGCGTCGTGGGACACCGGAAAAATACGCTCGTCACACCGGAAATATGGCAGGAGATTTTCACCGGGACATCAACAGACTCGAGTGGGAAGCAAGATGCCCCGCCTTACATCGCCGCTGCATGCTGCGCACAATTCGCCGTCTCGCGTACTCGGGTGCTGGAGCGGCCGTTGAGTGATTATGAGCATTTTCGACAGTGGATCTTCGATACCGAGTTGACGGATCGCTATAGCGGTCGCGCGTTCGAGTATCTGTGGCATGTGATTTTCGGCATGCCAGCTGTATAGTGCGTATACCCTCTATCCCTCTCCTTTGGATTGACGGGGTTGAAGAAGACGAAGAAGACAAGAGGATAGTGTGAAAACTTTCGTCTGCTCTGTAAGTAGGATGCTAACTGAGTTTTTTTCGGTTTTCTACAGCTGTCCTGATGAAGAGACCTGCTACTGCCAAGTCTATGGACGGTGTCCTTAGCCGTAGAGGACGCTGCAAGCTATTTTCGAAGACGCTATATCCGTATCAGAGATACACCCAGCTCTTCCCGCCCCACAGAGTCGACGAAGAAACATCGTTTTTCTCGACACTTCATCGCCGAACCCCGTTCGGTTGACGCACGCCGCGCTCGAGGACGCCTCGAAGATGCCCCTGAAGAGTATCCATGGCCTGTTACCTCCCATTACCCAACTTGGGACGGAAACAGAAGACGGTGTCTAATCCATGGCACACTCCTATGCTTCGTACTATGGATAGATCCGTTTATTGTCGCAATAACATTGTTAGTGGCGATGCACCGAAGGCAGCATCGCACCATACTAGACTATGCCATACGTAAAAGGATCTCGTAAAAGCTCGTCAGCCATCTCGCTACAAGACTTGTCACTCGCCGAGCGTCTGAACAGCTATCGCGATTCTGGTGGGCCCACCACTCTGGAGTGACCACTCCTACTATCAGGCTATCGGTAAACACAACTCCTTCAAATCCCCATCTAGGCACCAAATTCTCACTAATCCCAATTTCTAGCTTTCATCTTAACGATGACCCCAAGAAAAGCCTCTCTGAAAGCACTCCGAAACTACCGTCACCACGGTCTAGAAGCTCGTTCCAACATTGTTCTCGAGTTACCGTCTCAGGATATCGTGAATACCTTTGGAAGGCCTACCAAAGACGTCATCCACGAAATTTCGAAGGAATTTATAAAAGCAAGGGTGTTGAAGGAAGGGTTAAAGGGCATGGTAAAGGCAACATTTCGGAACCGAATTTCATAGTGATGTCTCTGATATCACGCTTAGGAGGAGCCTCTCCTAGTGGTATCTACTTTGGGGAAATATCCCGGAGACCTGGAGATGGAGAGATACCCTTCACTTCACTCGGCTCTATGCCCGGGTCGTCAATGGTATCCCAAGCTTGGGAACCAGTTTGGGGGAGGAAGTGGAATAAGATAATATTGCTAGCTTTTCACCCTCGTCTAAGTCAGTGATACCCATGTGTAGGAGGTATGCAGAGAATATAAATGAATATATAGAATCGCATAATGTCACCTCTCAGAATCCGACATCTATCGTGATTAACCCTTCCACCCCCTCTCCCACACAAAAAGAAGCAAGAAAGTGTGGAAAGAAGAAAACCCAGAAGAATATCAAGGATAGCGCTACATCTCCATCTCTCATCCCTCTCCCCGCAGCTCGCGAGCATGCTGTACTAAGTATGGGAGGGGAGATATGGGGACTTGTTGCTGGTCTGGAGATGGGATGGATGTATTAGATGGGTTTGTGGGGTTTTAAATATAAAAGATGGGGAGAGGGGTGGATTGGGGGATATTTGGGGTTTGGGAGTTTGGGGGTCAAAGGGGCTTTCTGTGAACCTGAGGAAGAGATGCGTTGTGAACGGGAAAGGAAAGAAGAAGAGAGTCGTCAGCTGGACGGTAGCGGAAGACAGCATCAGGGCTGTAATACTCACCTACAATATGCGGGGGATGGAGCATATGCTACCAAAAATCTAGAAAAACCGCCACCACAAGAAAAATATAACGATAACGCCCACGCCCGCAAAAGGTCCATACTGCTTCATCAACAGCTCCCAATTAATCCTCACCGCCGCCTTGCGATACCGGCGACTATCCTCCCTCAGTCGATCCGACATCTCGCCCATGCGCTCCAAACTATCCCCTCTATACAACAAATCCTCGATATTCTTCGTCATCACCTTCGTCACATCCCTGAGCTCATCGTTCAGCTTATCCAAATTCTGGCTCGCACGGGAGTCTTGATATGTTTTCTTGGTGCGCTGGATGAAGGTGTCGAATTCGACGAAGGCGTAGGGCCGGCAGCTGGGGGAGAGGTATTGGGTCGCGGGGTAGGTGGTGGTGAATTCGGTGGCGAGGTCTTGGAGGTAGGTGAAGGCGAGTTTGCGCGGGTAGGAGCGGTCGCAGATGGTGAGGAAGATGAGGGAGGAGGTGAGGAGGTAGCTAGGATGGGGTTCCGTTAGTGTGCAGTTCTCTCAAGGTTGGGAAGGGGAATTGTGGAATCCTCCAACGCGCTGGTTGGGGGCATGAATATAAGGGGCTCTGATGGGTTGGTAGTTTACGTACTGTAGCGTGAAGTTGCCAGCTTCGATGGTCGCTTGAGGCTCCGAGTTCTTGTTCAGCCTTCTTATCACCATCTTCGCGTTGCTCTTGGGTTCTGAGAGTTCGGCTTCGGACTATGACTGTTTAGACTGTAGTCTCGAAATGGGCATTTGTGGTTCCAAGTGTGTTTGTACCTGTTCATCGTCCACTGACGCTGCGAGCATCAAGCCTAGGTCGAAGTAAGCTCAGAGGGCGGTTCTGCGTCGGGGGAAATACCGTCGACCCGTGCGATTTGGGTTGACTTGACCATTGTAGCGATCGGGTGGTGGCTTTGTCCACGAGTTGTGATCTAGCTTTCAAATTGGCACCATAACAACGGCTTTGTCCGTTCTTTTACCGATAGGCCATTGAAGATTTCGAATGTTGATGAGGGAAAGATTTGGTCCTTTGGATACCGTGCTGAGATTGCCTTTTCCCTAACTGATTGAATCCTATAGGCTTGAAGAGGGTCACGGAATGTTGATGCCTTAATTCTTCAGCTTCCTCGATACTCAGGGTGTATATTGTAACCTTATTCTGACAATCGTTCGGTTTTATTGAGATTCAAGAGCTTGCTCCAGTCCTTCCTGCTGGTGGTGATGCCTGGAACCGGGTTGCGGGATTACTTTCCGCCGAGCAAAATCACATGTAATGAGTAGATTGTGGATGTGTTTGCTTCAAACATGATATGTATTCACAGCAGAATCTACCCTCAGTCTCAAATGCCCAGAAAGATGTCAACTTGGCAAGGCCTATCAAAGATCTCAGGAGCATCTTCAATGTGGGATTTTTCACATCATATAAGCCGACTTTTCAGTCCATAATCGAAAACACCTATCCCCACCAAATCTTACTACATTGTTCAGCACATCAGATTACACTATGGCCAGAGCAAAACGCAAATCTAAGAAACGGGCTTTCGCTGATGCCCATGATCAGTCTGAGGGCTCCGAAAACGAGCAGCCCGATGTCGAGTTTCTCACAACGGACCCCAAGTCCCCTTTCGTCGACATGGATCTCATTGTAAGCTTCCAACGCGGTTAACTTCTTCGCTCTTGAGGAAAGACTTACACCCCTTTTTTCAGGCACAATATAGTAGTCCCGAGTTTCAATCTCTATTAACAGACCAAGATAAAATCGAAATCGCAGAGCTCTTGCCCGATCATATTGGCCTTACCCCGGAAGGCTATTTCAATGACGACTTCGTCCGTTATGACATGGATTTCCGACATGGTATCCGGATGTATCAGCAGGACCTCGCCGCAGGCAGATATGATCCTGAGTGGTTGCGCCAAGCCGCGCAAGCCATGGAGCAGCGAGCGAACGGAGACTTTGACAAATGGAAGGAGCAAGAATTTGAGGAGTTTTGGGGCCAAAAACAGAAACTGGATTCCAAAGCCAGAGCTGGGCAGAGTGGGACGATCAAGCTGAACCGCTTGGTCGAAGCTGGGTTGTTCAGGGAAGGGGATATTTTCAGCTACCAGAGAACTTTCGGGCGTGGGAAGGATAGGCTTACCGTCGAGAAAGACGTAAAAGTATGTCTCAGATTCACATATTCCCTCGTCGCGGTTTTCCAGGATCTAATTTTGGTTTGGTATGGTAGATTATTGAAATCGATGGAAGCACTTTGACTTTTGCTATTCCACCAGGCCAGCTCAAGTTTGCTCGTCGACTAGCACCCCCTGAAGAGGAAGCCAGACAGCCTACAGCTGGGGAGATTGGATCTCCATGGGTTCCGAATGATGATGCCACACATGAAGAACTTGAAGATGTAACAACTGCCGAAGGAGTCGTCAACGGAGCTGCCAGCGAGCTGTGTCCAGAAATGGATAGTTCTGGGAATAAAATCGCTGAGGCGAACGGTACTGGAGATGACAGCGCAGAAGCAGACACTGTCAGTCATACAGACACTGGAGACAAAGCAAAGGCGATCGGCCATTCTACGGAACCCCTATGCGACGCAACAGATTCTTTGCCAGGTCCTGTTAGCCCAGCCCCATCGTCGCAACTATCCGCGATCCCATCGGACGTTGACGATGTCATCCTCCTGTCTGTCACGACATTACAAGCATTGGAGGATAAGATAATCTCGGTTGACGGTCGCTTGAATAAGAAAGTTGATGGCAATGCATTCAAAAACGTACGCGTGAAACGCAACAATCAGGACATTGGGTCTCTCTTTGAGATCCGCGAGGAATGGTATGTCTACAAAAAGTCATAGATTTGCGGTTCGGCGAAGGCGTTGGTTTGGATATACCCCACAAAGCGTTGCGTCGTCTATTGGTTGAATTGATAGTGTTCGAACAAAGCAAGACTTAGTTGCGTCATGGTGAGATAATTACGGTAGACGCTCAGACGGTACTACAGCAGAACTCGTGATTGAAGTGATTAGCGGTACCGAACTGACAGACTTCGAGGGGGCCTTTACGCCTTGTTAACCCGCGAGCCAAGCTACTTGTACCTTACGAGCGTAAGCGCAAGTCCCGCGCTCCGGGTACTCGTACAAGCTGCCCCTTGGTAACTCACGCACCTGAGGCACATTGTTGATCTGCTCATGCACAAATCAGCATTCCACAATTTCCCTCAAGCCTTACCTCATCAACACTATGCCCTCGGACTCATCGCTCAATCTGTTGAACAGATATCATGATCACATTAAGGCCCGATCACCGAGTCTAAAGTCATAGTGTCTGCTTTCGCTATGAGCTCTCCTTCCTTGCGAACTTCCTCTCCTTGGCCACCCTGAATCCTTTTTACCACCGACAACCAGTCATCAGCATGGAAGCTTCCCAACCGCCCATGGACGAGACCGTCTGGGCTGCCCCGCAGTATCTTGCCATGTCAGCCGACTGGGACAGTGTACATACCAACTCCAGTAAGGTCAAGCGTGATCAATGCGTATCAAGACGGCTGACAAATAATACAGTTCTACACTACTTCTCATGGTCCCCTTTCTTTGACCCAACATCAAACAACAACATATTGGTGACCCAAGCTGGATCTTCCAAGGAGCTTTTCGACGCCTTCTACAACCGTCAGCTCTTTGAAGGTCGGCTCAGGTCCATGCAAGGGCTAGAATTCATGGTTATTGAAGATCCGTCGGAAGGTGGAACAAAAACAGAGCATTCGGGCGTTTGGGTCATACGAAAGCAGTATCGCAAGAAAATCAAAGGGGAGGATGACGAGGTCACTCCGATCGCTTGTTACATTGTTATGGGGGAGAGCATCTTCATGGCTCCTACGATTGGGGACGTCCTTGGTGGCAGGCTGGTAAATTCCATCAACGCCGTGCTAGAGCGATCTGTTGACCTTACCCTCAGATTTCCACCATGGCGTCCCTAAACAAATTCTTCTCTACCGCATCCACTCTTCCGCTCTTCACTCCATCTATCGGCCACACCTGGTTTCCGCCCACGGCCAAACCTGTGACCACCGCCATGAACGCTCGCCCCGGACAGAGCAGCAAGGAAGGAACACCAATGCCCGGCACGCCTGCGGGTAGCGTAGACAGCAGCAAAGTCCCTTTGGCGCCCAAGGCTACCTCAGGGTCCGGATATCAAGAGCTTCAGACTCTCGCGGAGTCCTACCGTTTGTCGCGAGTATACGAGAATGAGTACATGGATGAGAACCCGTTGGTTGGCGAACCGGGCTCTTTTAGGATCACCAAGACAAAAGAAGTCATTCCAAAGCCTGTGTTGAGCGTGGCGACACCATTCAATACCGCGCCTGCGGATGGTAAGATCACCGAGAGTCCTGTTGCGCTGAAGAAAGTCAAAGGTGGGGAGAGGAGTCCGATTACACCTGGGACGAAGGAGAAGAAGAGTCGGCGCAAGAGCAAAGCGGCTAGTGCAGCTGCGACTACCACGCCAAAGTGAAGGCAAGGGCATCTGTATTCCAAGGGTACTTACCGGAGAGCTTCTGAGCATAGCGAAGGCGTTTGTTTGACACGGCGAGCAGGTCACAATGGCCAGGGCGGTGTAGAACAGAAACGTCTCCAGTTCGTTTCGCTGCTTGAACCCATAAGCTTGAAATGTGAGATGTCTTGGAAGCGTCTCTTATTGCTCGAGCAACAAGTGGATTGACATGACTCGAACTTCAACGGTTTCACGAGCTTCGTGGTTCATGTGCGGAAGCCAGTCCAGGAATCACGTGTCTGGATCTAACCCAAAAATGCAGTAACAGACGACGGGAACGCCAAGCTGCACGCTACAAGGATCTTGTCTGCAGTCTCAGGGGTCTAGACTCTAGAAGCACCCTCTCCAAATCTCTTCCGCTCTCTCTTCTTCGACTGTTGGGACCGGATACAATGGGAAGAATTCGTCCCAGTTCCACATCGACCATGCTGTCCTCGACTGATGCTCAATTGAGAGGGTTCCAGGTTCATCCCGGTCTGTCCGATTTACTCGGAGGAGATGAGGCTACGAGTCATGGACGAGGCTGAAGAGTAAGCGCAATTGGCGTGCATGATCGCCGAATTAGCTTGGTAATGGTTGGCAGCTGAGGCAGATTGTGCGCACTAAAAAGCCAAATGATCCAACCGCATCCCTTGATTCGACCCATGGTTCCATCTTCGCATATGCCAGCCCGCATTCGACTTGCAGCCATCTCACACTATCGCATATCCGTCCGGACTTTCAACCATATGAGTAACCTTGCCTGGGGTGTACCAAGACTGGACCTGCTCATTCGACCATCAGGCTGAAAGCTTGTTACTAATTCGTCCCAAGTGCCGAAGAAAGAGGGGGCATAGAGCCCATTATTCTCTCATCATGTCCCATTCTCCTTCCTTGTGTACATCTGCTCTTCTCCTGCTCTCGACACTGTCGGTCCGTCGGCCTGGCTTCATTGACACTCGTAAATAGCCATGGCTCGCAAGTTGTTCCTATTGAGCTTCGTGAGCCTCTTGTCCCAGCCATGCTACGCAGTCCCATGGATAGCAGCGATGGAGACTCCATTGGGCTTGATGGCTCAAGCGGGAATGTCTCCTCGCCCCACCGAGGCTCCAGGTCTGAATGGAATCCCCCAAGAACTTGTGCGCAGACAGAACGTTCAGTATCCTCCACCGCCGAATTGGTGCGGTTTCGTCGGCGGTGATTACAGTACGTCCGGCATCGAACCATTCTCACATAGTCTTCATTAACGGATTCTCTCTAGGTAATGTGCTCTCCTGCAGCGTCACCAATACCTGTGTTCATTCAGGCGGCTTCGTTGGATGCTCCGGTGTCAGCGGCGTTGGGATTGTACGTCCTTTCAAAGCTTGTTCTTCCTTTCCTGGGTCTTCAATTGAGCAAGACATGTGGCAGGAGCGACCGATCCAAGAGACATGATTAGTAGCTCAACATTTACCCGTGAATGGAAGAAGCTAACCCTGAATCCATGTATAGTGGACCACTTGCGTAGGCTACGATGATAAATGCGATGCCGCATGTTCGGCGAACGATAGAATAATCCAATGGTAGGCAACCTTATGCTTTCCTTTGTGTAAGTCTTCTGCAGATATTGTGCATGAAACTTACACACAACAGCGAACCACTGACTCCGTATTGTGCGTTGTACTCATATCCTGGGAGCAGTTACCAGCACGTTTGCCAGGAGCAAAGCCAATATGGACTGGTCAGCAGTATCGAAAACCTGGAAGACTACTATCTGACCGCCATTGGATCTACCCTCACTAATGCTATCCCGAGTGTTGCGGCTACCGCCATTACAGGTGGCGCAACCTCGGAGCCAAGTTCTTCTCGGTCATCATTCGGGTTCAGCTCGGGCTCCAGCACTAGTTCCAGCCCCTCCTCTAGCACAGGATACGGGAACGATAACAGCGGTAGTACCGGCCTTGCTGCAGCCGCAATAGGTGGTATCGCAGCTGGAGTAGGTCTGGTCTTTTGCGCGGTGGTCGGCTTCTTTATCTGGTGCTGCCTCCGCCGGCGCAAACGCGCTCGCATCGCCGCGTCTCAAAATATGACCCAGCATGCTCCTCCAACCTTCGTCTCACCAGCCCCCGCGCCCATTCAACAGCAACAGCAATTGCAACCAAATTACCAACCCGTACCGCAGCAGGACACCCCGTACCATGGCTCCGGCCAATTCCAGCCCACGCAAGCAGGCTATTTTGGAGGTCCCTCCGACGGCAAAGACAGCAATGCCTACACGCATGTCTCTCCCGTCGGCTCTCCCTCACCTAGCAAAGTCGAACCCATCACTCGGCCCTTTAGCGTCGTGAGCTCGCAGCATCCCACGGATGGTGGAACACAACCACAACGTCTCAGTCCGCCAGTGCCAGGCTACGCGGGCCCAATGGCAGGAGGACAAAATTACAATCAGTCACCTGTCTCTCCAACAGCCACGGAGGTGGATGGCACCCAAGGAAATCCTGGCGTACCGCATGGTTATGGGCAGGGAATTAATGAGGTGGATGGTACGCAGGGGAACCCGGGGGTTCCGTATACGCAGCAGGGGTATAGGGGCCCGTACGAGATGCATTGAGGCTGCGAGGGGGGCAAGGAGGAGGCTTGCGGCAATGATAAAGGGAGAAAAGCGAGTTGATGAGACGCGGTCATGATATCGGGTACCCGTTGGATTCTGGAGTAATTAATATCAGGGGATACGCATACTGCAGGATTGGAGTTGGGCTAGCTGGCCTGGGCTAGAATCAGGGATATGAGCAATACGCCCCACAGTGCAGGAAAGGAAAGGAAATGTATGGGTAGTGGGGCTAAAGACATCAATTTTCTAATTGATATTTTGAGCATTTCACAATGACGCATACTTGTGTGATGGGAGCGAAGAGGAGCAGCCAACCACAAGGATGAGAAGGAGAAGAAATGAGCGAGCCATCAGCCAACACTATAAGCCATGGATGCTTCCGGCTTAACCTCAACATCGAATTCTTACGTCTTGGTCACGCCACAATCAAATCTCCTGTCCCAGCGATCGAAGGATAACATTCCTACACAGAATTGCTCTTGTTCCTCTCACATCATGCCTGTCCGTAATGTCTAATCAGATCATAGACACAGGTGGAGCCTGTCGTTGAATCTCTGAGTCTACCAGCATTTCTATCCAAACTTCACGAAGGCACGCTGAACCTGCAGATTAACCTCTCGATCCATCAGCTGATTCCCTCGTGATGTAATGAGAGATAATGGTTTTATTTCTTAACCTCTGCGTCTACTCTTGGAGCTTCAGGGAGAGACAGTGAACGAGCTCATTAACCTCCCAATCCACCAGTGCATCCCATGAACAGTCACAGAATGGCACTAGCCAGATTAAGAAGGAACCGAACTACAAAATTCCCTCCTTTCCACCGAACCTACTCTTTTACATGTCTCCAAAACAAAAATCTCCCTTCTTCCACACACTACTACAACAGGCTTCTTGCTTTAAAGACTTACTTACAGAACCTTGAACATTAGCTAAGCCAGTACCACCGCCTCGCTATCCTTTACTATGATTACCCAGTTCAAGATCCCTTATATCTTCAAACCTGCATTCACGGCCCGCCTCATATCTTCCAGCTCGAAATGATGAGACAATATATATACTAAATCATGAGTAGCTGACAAGATCCACAACAATAACAGCACCGGGAACTCGTCTGACTTCGATGAATTCGGACTAGGCCTGGGGCCATTGGGCCTGACATCCTGATATCTGGCTGTACGACCAAGTCATATGAAAGCCTTTGATTACCATAAAACTCTCTGTTTACTTTACCGCTACCTAGGTTTTGACAGTGACAGGTATTCAGATTTTCTCCCCAAAGAACGGGGTGGGATAAACATAATTATCTAGAGACTAGCCCGACTTCTATGCGACCTTAGATATGTCACTATGATCTAGTAGGATCAAGATGTAAGTCGCTCCAATTTCTCGCTTCAGCTGTAAGCTCATCAGATCAAAGGACTTTCTCACATCATGTACACTCGTACAAAAGCGAGTCATCTCTCTATCAAGACGGATTTTCTCTTGCAAGTTCTGCTAAAGGGGAGAGACTAGATGCTGAGTATAAGATCCCTCGCCCTAAGCCCTGATTGGCTCCATTGGACTTAATACTAGCCCTTTTCGTCCCCTTCCCCGCCAGTTTCACAGCAGCAGCATCAACATCAGCACCACCGCCGCCGCCGGCCACAACTGAAAATTTGACAGTGAAACTTCCGTCAATCGACATTCATCGTCTAGCTTCATCCATCCATCTAGTACATCCGTCTTAAATTGACAATTACATACTAAAACCCATACTTCCATCCCACATATCAAGCAATGTCTTCCAACAAAGGTGTCGGACACCATCACCAGCGCCAGCAGCAGCAATGGCAGCGACAACAGAAACCGCATCACCACCACCACTAGCAGCAGCAGTCGGCTCTGCCTTGTACTTGTTTTCTGAGCATTTCTTTTCTGCTTGAAGTTTTCACTGAAGTCTTCATATATGCTCTCATTTCTCTAGACCGAGACACAAACGTAAAGGACAGACAAACGAGAATCTCTTTTTTTTTTCTCTAAATGAATCTTCAAAAGCTGGTTGATTTATCCGGACAGAATAACGAGTTTGTGGCTCCTAGATTTTGATGCTTGCAGTACGGCTCAGCTCTGTTTTTCCCTCAACATTAGCCATTATTAGTGTAGTATTACGATGGATATAGTGGGTCTTGACAAAGCATGCAAAGCTTTTGTTGAAATTGATGCATATCGTCATACATCAATGCTTATAAACAAGCCTGCAATCAATTCGTTTCAGTTGTTAGGATTGACAATCACCTTCTCCCCACCATCCCCGAGGCAGTAGGCCAGGCATATCGGCAACGCGTTAAGAACCGCTCAAATTGATCAATCAGAGTGGTCTCAGTCGCGTCAATCAGGCGAAAGGTTTAAGCAAAATCGACCAGCAAAACGCAATTCCTATATCCCGTTGATTTGCTCTAATGAGAATTGCGCAACGTATGAGAGAGTCTTCGAATCGGCGCGCGGTTTTGAATTGACATTAAATTGGGCCAAGCTGTGCAGCTGTTTGTAAGTTACTACATGCAAGCAATTCATGATATATGGGCATCCTAACAAATTGCTGACTAGTCTTCACGGCATTCCATCACCCCCTCCGCTCGAAATATCCGCCGATGATGAACCAACGCCACCGCCGCAGTCCAACCCCTACTGGTTCGATTGCTTTGTGATGTGTATTCGTGATCGTGAAGCAATTCTCTTTACTTTCAATCCTCTGATAACGAAGTCTTACAGCAGATATTTATTTAATGGCTACCTTTGCTTTCTATGAGGCATGTTGCTGTCCCGCAAGAAGGCACGACGCGCAAAAAGGAAATCGCGGCGTTCGAAGACTTCTGAGTCGAACATTAGATGAAAAATAATAACATTCCTTTCGTCAATGGTTTAATGACGGTCAACTCAACGTCAATGAGAGTGAAAACTATAGAGAGACTCTCTGACTCTCCTCTTAGAGGAAAGGGATTATTTCGTCGCTAATGGGCATTTATTTCCTTTTGTTCAACTCGATCGGTGGCTGGATTACGGATCTAATATACCATAAAAACACCTCGCTTCCTAATGGCAGAGCAATCTCGATATTTCAAGCAACGGCCGACTGATCCAGCGATCAAGTGAAAACTTCGAATTGACTATCGCCTTTCTATCAAATGCAGAAGCCAAAAGTTCTGACGTTCTATTGAGAGATGAAATAGGACAAATGAGAATTAAATACAAACAGGCAAGTCATGGCATCGCGCTGCCCGAAGGAATTGATCTATTCGTTAGACATTGAGATGCTCATATTAATATCACGTTGTTGGCGTCATTATTAAAGCATTTGTCGTTAAAACTTACCGATAATAAAGACATGATATTGAAGAACTTTGGTGTCATCGCCGCTGCCTCTGAAAGTTCTACTAAGAACTTTCAGGCAGACACTGCACTTCAATTTCGTTATTGTAGAAAGAAACATCTCACATACTCGTTTTCTCCGTCCATGGCTATACTAGTCGAAAAGCGACGTGTTACAAGAGAAACTCAACTTGTGTAATTCACGAGTACGAGAACGATTGTTCCCGTCATCATCAGATCTGCGAAAGAGCAAATGGTGCTAGCGTTCAAAGTGTACTCAGAATGCACATGCTGAAAGAGCATTGCGACTGCGTAGCCATCCGCCAATCACAATTCAAAATTCAATCTATTTCGAAGGAACATCGAAGCACAGTCCTCTACCTACCTTCACTATACGAAATCATCGTTCATTATCTCCGATTTGTTAATTCCCCTAGAGATACAACAAAATCCTCGCAGACGGTGGGTATCACGAAGGCCTTCGAGTAGAAAGAATCATTTTCACTTCTTCAAGAACACCGCTATCGTTATTTGCTTCTCTGAACTTACTTTTCATTGGTATTACTGAATATGGCACTTACCGTAAAGAAGACGCGCGGCCGTGTATATCTCTAGTGTCAAAATCCCCGAACTTGCCTTTCTTCATAGCTTGTGGACTGGAGTTAACTTAGTCTAGTCATACATTGTAGTAAAGAGACCTCATATCAAAACTTGAAACAACTCGCTGTTAGACATCTCGTCGCACTTCAAAGATGCGACGTCAGCTCTCGACCAACTTGGGAAAGCACATCACAAAGCTGTCAAGAGTGTTGAAACTCAAAAGAACGAGCTATACCTACAAATCAAAACTGGAGCTCACAAAGTGAGAACATTCAATGGGAAAAAGGCAAAGCTTGAGGGAAAGCAGATAAAATTGGAGGTGAAAAGGCATGGAAGAGAAACTGAAGAAGGAAAAACTCGAGAGGAGATTTCGAGCGCTGGTTGACAGTCAACGTACACCAAAAAGACTTATCAAATCGATGAAGACTGACTAGCTGGAGTAGGGAGCAATATCAAAACTGCTCAAGCACAGGCCAACGAACTTTATATGAGCTCATTCGCGAAGAAGTGGGAATAATCTTTTTTGAAGTAAGCTCGGACGATAATTTTCATGTTTATTTTTCAAGATTTTTCTCATCTAGCGACTAATCTTGAGCAGAGCTTCGAGGTCGCCATCCTGTTGTAAAAACCCATCCTGTACTACATAGTACAGGGATGGCACTGACCATCTATTAGGATATCATTACGAGGAAATTTACTAGCCTTCCCGCCAAGAAGCCAAAACACACGAGACGAGTTGAGAGTAAGTGAACTAAAGGCGAATCAGGGCTGAGCTTTTGGGCTGACTGAATTTAGTACAATGCAAATGCGGGTTGCAACATGGGAGGCCAGACATAAGATGGTTCGGAAGGGTATTGAGGCTGAATTACACACCCCCGACCCATAAGACCAACCATGCCTCTTTCCAATACACCCTATTCATGAGACTGTTGGGCTGTACGAGTCCGCCCATGAAGAGAAGCTCGTACAAATCGTTACTTCAAACATCCAAGGTCAAAGATCCGTGAGAAGGACTTTGTTACGAGGGCCCATGACTCTGCCTGGAAAGGCCTGTACTTTCTTCACGGCCATTCGAGGGATTCCGTCGTCGAAGCATCATCAGACTTAAGGGAATAACAGCTCCAAAGGTCGAGGAATATCACTCAAACAATTTGAAGCTCTTCAATCGGCACCAATGACATCCATTAGCCACCTCCCTGCGGCGCTCAGATCCTGTCTGGTGTAAGGGTTGACGTTGCGTTTGGAGTAAGGTGCCCAGCATAAGGATCCATCTCCGATCGTCCTTCATACCTTGAATATCACGAACAATGAGGATTCATATACAATACGTCTCTTCGACTACAAGATGAGTATGGACGTCCATGCGGATGCTAGGCGTGGAGCCGTGGAGGTCACCGGAATCAGCTCAAATCCAATGGGGAGGGAAGCATGTGGAAGCAATCGCAAAGTAATCGGTCTTCAGCGCTGGGCTCACGAAAAGCGTCAGTCAAAATTTGATCCCAAAAGCAACCGTTCATTAATGCAATTGTGGCAAAAGCCTCTTGCTGGATACCAAAATCTTTTCGAGGAGCTCGAAGAAGACTTCGAAGCAGACTTGACGACTAAATCGACGAAATGAAACCGAAGGACTCAGAAGCAGCTACAAAAAAACTGGAGCTGTAAAAAATCAGGAAAGAGACTGTTAAAAAGCTCGAAGAAACTGAATCATCTCGACCTCTCACTAATCGCCGAGTTTGTTTACAGAGATTCGCCTCAAGGCTTCGTAGGCTTTTCCTATAAAGGCTCAAGCTTGAACATTAAAAGCACATGCTCGCTGTGCCAGACCGTATACATTTTCCAAGTTCGCGAAACCTCACCAAGTTGCGTGCTCGTGTGACTCCTATGCTAGAGTTGAAAAACTGATCAAGGCGGCATACAACGAGAATGGGAAGCTGAACCCTTTCGAACCTGGCTACGAAAACTCCTTGCAACAGACGTTGCCTCAAGGGCTACATGGTCAGGTTCAAATCAATGACGAGTTGTTGCAGCAAGTGCTGATAAATAGCAACAATTTTTCGGGGACACGTTGAGCAGGAGATCAAGAGTACCAAGGCGATGATGCGAAGAGTGGAGAACATCACGCCCGAGATGCCAATTTTGTACCTTACTGGCAGAGCCTGTCGTTGTTCCAGGTCGGAGGCTCGTTCAGCACCTGCTGTCGTGATGATGGTAGAACCATTAGCGTGTCATGACTGGAAAATACTGAAAGCATCTCTTGAAGCGATCATCTCAGGCGAGCGTCAAGAGGCTTCTCTTAAAGGGCCGGCGCGAAACTTGGTCTCATTTCGAAAGGATATCAAACCCTACATTCAGAGTGGCACTGCAGAACCCGGAAAGGCAAATCTTTGGCCCGTCGTGGATGATTTTTGGCATGTACTTGATTCAACGTTTCAGTTGATCTTTACTAATCGATGCAAATTAGAGATACAACGAATACTATATTTCAAAACGTTACAAATTGAATCTCTTTCTAGCTACGAAAGCTATCGGTTGAGATATGATCTTCTTCTCTATATTCCAAGCACTCTGGTTCTAGTGTGTGCTGCGCAAGTGAGGTTTGATCCGCTTGTGACGGGAGACTAGTTCTTCACAAGGTCGTCTATTTCCTGGTGCTAAGACTAGGCGGCACTGATTCTCAGCACGAAGTACGTATTCGAAGCATCAGTTGATTGCCGTACTGGTACCAGATCTTGCTATACATGATCGGTCTTGCGCGTCACTCGCTTTGCTCTATACATCTCATTTACAGCTCAATGCTTATTTAAGTATGGAAATGCTGATTTGGAAACCATGAGATGAACCGCGTAAGCTGGGATGCGGCCACGGAGATCATATTTCAGATCTTTGGTGATCAAAGCAAGCCCTGGTATCCAAGGAGAGAAGATAAGCCTAACAAGGTTTTCTTCGATGACTTGTGGGACAGCGTTATCTCAGTCGAGCACAAACTCAACATAAAGGTAGCTTCTGGCCGAGAAAGGAGCCTTTGACCTTTCACTTGCAGGAGATCCCTGTTGATCATCAAGACTTTACTTCAAAGTCTTTGAAGAGACCGATATAGTCATCGCGGAGCTTGCCAACGTCCATTACGCCAAGGAAAACTTTCTCCACCAACAACGCGTGCGTCAGTCCGTTTCGAAATCTCCTCAATATTGCCGGAGCTCCGGGTTGAGATACCCAAGGTTGATGGATTTGCCTTACAACGGACATTGTGAAGAGATTACGACGAATTGATCTGGTATCTGGATTTGATGAGATATGTGCTGATTCTGACATCTGCATCAAGTTTACCTTCAAGGATTAAAGTGCCGGCTATAGTCTTCTCTATCATCTATACTATCTTATAAAATACTCTAGATTTGGCACTATTGCTTTTTCATATCGGATATATATACTCATCCAAGTTGGCAACATGTATTATTCCAAAATTACGCCTAAAAAGTTACTTGAAAATGGAATCTAATTCTATCATTTCAATAGCATCAACGAACGCATTGTCATATCTTTGCTTTCGTCGTTCCATCTCTTTAAAATCGAAGAAGACTTCAATTTCGCAACTTCAAATGATGAAGCTCTACTGTTCGCCACCGAACAACAGCAGCAGCAATCCCAGCTAACTTTAGAATCTGTATGATCTTCATAGCAAATTAGTCAAGACCGAACACCGAAGTGCCTCTAGTTCTCTCATCCGAGGCAAGTAGTTGACTTAGCGAGACCGACAACGCGCTTTTTGTAGTTACCTTGACCAATAAGAATCATGGTTAGTGGCACAGAGGTTTTCAGGTCCAGATTTGGCAAGTCCACCCAAGGGTAATAGAGTCCTTGACCTTCGATAGTCGGTCTAAGGCCATGAGCGTGATTTCCGGCCATGGAGTACGACAAACCTACTGCTACCACACTACTTAAGAAGTTAGTCCTGTCACTAAAGATCCAGTGTGCCAGCCTCGCTGAAACACGCGTATGTTCAGATTAACATCTTGAGGCTGGCTAGACTTTAAATCTTGCAGTCATGTCGGATTACGCCCAACAACCGACGTATGGATTATTCAATGGGAACAAAGACGGTATTTGCATTGAATACATTTCAGTGAGCTGACATGATACGCAAACATTCGCCTGGCTCGGGGGCTGGAGAAACAGTTCGTATCTTGTATTGGAAAACGCGTTCTGCGCAGAGCTGATTCTTCGCAGATCACTTGGACACACGATTCTGGTTTTGGAGGATCGGGACCGAGTATAGGGATTCACCGCGATTTCTTCTTTTCATTGATGATGTCGTTCAGTCATGTCACCGCGCCGATCATTCATATCCAGCAGGATTTCTCCTTCACAGAGCATAGGACTCACGTAGGTGAGAAGTCAGATTGCCGGACAAGCGGAGCAAGGCAGCTAACAACCCTTTCGCTTAGGATGTCGCGGTGGTCAGTCTCGTTCAGAGACAGAATAAATCCTAATCGAGACGGCTATGCGACCGTGACTAACAATACGAGTACTTGGTCGACTAGGGTATGAGTAAATGCTGAGCTGATATCTCACTCTCATTTTCTCTATACACATCTGCCTTTCGGGGAATACTGCGAATTTCAAAAAAGGCTGATTCAGATCAGCGTGGACAGACTTACTATGACAGAGATTTGACATCAAAAGGAGATGTCACTTCGACGAGTCGATGTACGACTATGCTGTCTTCATTTGCGACAAATTCAGAAATTGACATTCATGTTGAGATATTATGTCGGTCGAGCGAAAACTCGAGTATGATTCTTCATCTCTTTTATTCTTTGCTATGATCATCTATTCAGGAGTGTCAATATCTTAGTAAGAGCATCACGTTACTATCTTTTGATCGTCTCTGGAAGATTTCTTACATATCGAACATGAGATATTACATTTCGATGCTCTGCCGTTTCACAGGATATAATTTCCCAGAACGATGATGGGACGTACACTTTTTCGAAGCGGTATACAACAACGCGATTGAGTATCATCAATTCACCCGACGCCATTTCAACAATCAGTGGTCAAGTACCTAGATGCATCTTTCCTATCGAAGAAAGACACCAAACTATGGCTCGCGTCCATGGAGAAAATTGCAGATACAGATTTGCTCGTCCCCATCAAGCACAAAGCGAAAAATTCAGGAAGAAAGTCTTCGCTGGATGTGTTTTTACGGCTGTATGTGCCGTGACTCTCCTAGCCCTGTCATTGGCAAGCCCAGATGAGCCGGAACAGTCACTGTTGAGTGTCCGGCAGGCACTTAGTCGTCCATATTCTCCAGCGTCTTAATCGGCCTGCGATAATCTGTGCGGCGGGTTCAGGTGCCGAAGAGGAGTTTCCGGAGGTTCCTAATGGCGATGGGAGCGGGGGCCATACTCGTACTCTAAAGCTGCGGTTTTGGGAATCAATTCATCGATTGGAGGAAATTGTACGTACCGGACGCCGGTCTTCTTTTCTCTTTGGTAGCATGTCATTAAGGGTGGTCATGATTTAGGAGGTTTACAAAGGCCACTATGCGGGTAGGCCATTGGCAGGTGCTTTGCTCGTGCTGATGCCACTTCAGTAGCGGCTTGGTGATGGGTTCGCCATACTTCTATCTATGCTGCCGCTCTGGCTCCTACAATCAACTTTTCACTCGTCATATGGTAGCATCATCCGCATGGAGGGATGGTTTAAGTCCCGGGACTACGAGCGGACGGTTTACAGCAATCGTGTAAACGTTTAGAGATATCATGGGGTGGTCTGAACCATACGATGCACCGACTCGATAACACGACAATGGATAGTATCAAATTTCGATATTGGCAGCCAAATGCTGTCAACTGGATGCTGGAAATGAGAGACAAATTTTTCATTGAAGGTTACGTTCTCGGTGATTACATGTCATTTTCAACGCTTCATCTCTTTCTCGTACTCAGTCGAGGATATTTTACCAACAATACATCAATACATCATTCATAGCATATGTTTGTGAAATCCTTCCACAGTCAATTTTCCATTAAAATGAGATTGAAAGGCTACTCAAGACGTTTCCTGATTACTAGTATACACGGAATTGAAAGACTTTCACAAGCTCTGTGTGACGTGTCATTGACTTGACAATTCAAACGACGCTGTCCGACTCTTCTAAAACCATATTGAGGAAGGATTTTGCTCGAAATGAACAAAATGATTGTAATTACCATTGTGGTTCCTAGCGTAAAGGACAAAGAATTGCAGAAAGGCAACGAAGAGCTCGCAAAAGTGCCTGAAAATCACCTGGTATCTAAAAGACCCTAGCACTTACTTTGCCCATGAGTACGATGGTTTCAATATCACTCGATAGGACAAACTTCGCACTCGTACTCTCTTAATGACCATAAGACACCAGAGAAAGTGGATTTGACACACTAAATACAAGAAGGGGTGGACGGAACTTGCGGTTACAAGGTTGACGACTTGGCGGATCGTTCTTGTTCACTAGTCGGCACTGAGTGCTGTCCAGAGAGTGATTGTTTCAATTATTGGAAAACCTTAACAGGTTTGACGGATATTACAGATTGGTGGACGGGTTGTGTATCGTGACCCATAGATTAGAACATATCGAGCACAATTCCGCCCTGACTCATGTAAAACTATGTTAGGAATTCGAAAATGTTGACCCTTGTATACTGGACAGGTTGGATAGCGGCAAGATGATCTATCTTGTGTAGATAGAGGTTCAGTCAGAACAATGATTGAGTAGATCAAGAAACCAAGAGTGAAGATTGGGAGTTCATGTTTTCGACCTATCAACTCAGCTTATCAAGCTAGCCAATCAATGAATGGTTACGTAATAGAGACTGGTCTTGGCATCAAGCCAACTCTCAAGGCCTCAACGTCTTGCCTCTGATCAACTCAACACATCTTCACTTTGATCATCAAGAACCTGTCTACTTTCGCAACTCATAGCCTAGCCTAGCCTCCTGTGTAAAGCATATCGTGTTGATTGCAACATTAAGTTAGGCCAAACAAGCCGCTTCGCCGGCAAATCTACCCACCTCCTACACCTGACATACTGTGTATCTATGATCTAGTCCTCATGGCGCGAGCTCTCTCACTGCTCAATCTCCCAGATGAGCTTCTCATCTCGATGCTGTCCCACTTAGCTATAGATTTACCCACACTAACTGCGATCTCGCGTGCTTGCAAAAGATTGCAAGATCTGGCCGAGCCTCTAATCTATGCGTCGATTCTTATTACCAAAGGGTCACAGATTCTACAGCTCTGTCGTGCTCTAGAAGCCCGAACCGAGCGGGCGCGCTTCGTACATGCTCTTGACTTGCGATGTCGATACCAGCATACCGAAGGCATGTCTTTGATGGAAGTCCTGCTCCCCAGACTGAAATATCTCAAGGAGCTTACCATTGAATCGCCCTGGTGCAATCACTCACCAGCAACCCCGACGATGTGGGACAAGGAAGTTGAAGCGTATGCACACATTTTCGCCAACGCTTCACTCTTTGCCAACCCACAGACACTTAGACTTGGTCAGCCGCTAGCACGGCTTCGAAGCTGTCAGTAGGACGTCAATAATAGGGCTTTTGGACGTGCGAGCTGAATCCCAATAGGTACTCTACATTACAGTGGTGCTAGAACACGCTATTGGCCACTCGAACATGCTAGGGCGCTGTTCTTCCACCCCACGCTCCATGAACTAACCATCTCGTGCGCAACTGCAGACAAAGTGGATATCGATGTACCTATTAGCGATTTCCAAGGCACCACCCCTCTAAGATGTCTCACACTTACCGAGTGTCACCTTTCGATGGCTGCAATGGATGTCCTGTTGTCGCTTCCGAAAGCACTCCAAACTCTCGAAATTACCTCTCAGCGATCTCAGCGAGCGAACGGAGGACAGGCCTTCTCCGGAATTGACATAATCCACATTCTAGTAGTCCACCAACCGAAGCTCGAAAAGTTGACCTATGCCCATTTCATGGAAAAGCAGCCCGGAACCCAGGCAGAAGACCATAAGCTCAACTTGTCCTCACTACAAAATCTTAAACATGTTGCTTTACCATACAACTGCAGCAGTCTCTCAAGGCGCTTACTCCCCATGATCACGCGTATTGCTCCCAAACATGGTTCCACTAGCCTTGAGACAGTAATGCTCGGGATGAAGTGGGACAAAAACGCACCCCAGTCCATGATTTTATACCATCGGACATTGGGACTGTACTTGCCCGGTTATCCGAATCTTCGGACCCTCGTTATCGTCTTCGACGGCTTGGCTGCCCTGCTCACTGGTGAAGAAGCCTCCAAGACTCAGGCCACTCTGGACTTGAAAGCCCTCAAGAACACTCTTCACAAAGACTTTGAGAAGAGTAAGGTTCGGTTAATACTGCAGATGAGTGCCACAACGGGGCGTTACGTGCCACCCTATCTATTCGGAGAAACAGCGCCACGTATCTTTACCATATATGATTCTGGTGCTGAGGACCCTATGGCCGGGTGGCCGGAAATTGGGTACGGGGGAAATGACACACGTTAATCAAAACAGAAAACATTCTAGGTCAGCTAAGAAGGGCTTATCTAGAGATCGCGAGTAAGTGGATCGACAAATCATGACAAGGAGAAGATAGGATCTGGTCAAATGAATGACACTAAGTCAGGAAGAGCGGGCTGCTATTGGACAGTCAACCCAATACTAAGAGGGAAGAAGAACAAATCGCACTCCGAATCAACTTTCTCATTCCTTCCGTCACGTTGTCTCATCTTCGACTCGTTTAGTCTCGTTTTTCTCATCAGAAAGCTTCACGAGTCATCGAAGTTCTTATTTTCTGTTCTGTTTCGTCAGTATGATAAGTGTTTAACTACAACCCCGAACATATCCCATGCGCCGATAGAGGGTGGCACTAGAAATCTGGGTCCTAAAGGCAGCCTAGAGATTAGTGCCCAAGGTCCCCTACCAACAAAGATTTCACGCGTATGGGCCTTGGACTTTAGGGGCCTCGGCGGCACCAATGGCCTGGCCGCGCCCATAACGCCGCCTAAAGCCGCTAGTGCCATGTCGGTGCCTGGGAGCGAGAGAGAAAAAGAGCAAGAAAAGAGAACCATCCATCCAACTACCTATCGCTGCAATGCGCTCTTCTCACCTCTAACTTACATTTGAATACAAGTTTCAAAAACTGATGAACAACCAATCAGAAACTCATAAACAATTTATCTCATCTTGTATCAAATAGCCGATTCAGCTAGTTATCAACGCTTCCTCATCGTCTTCCTCGTTCCAATTCTTTCAAAGACGCAAGAAAGCGAGTTTCCTATAAGGTACTTTTGATATCTATCCCAAGCAACAGCACTGGTAGAGGGTGGCACTTCAGACTCGCCGCCCGGCAGCGGAGCGCTCCAGTGGGCGATTCCGTGGTGTTTTTGACGGTAAGTTCCGGATTAAACCGTTCGAATTATTATAGCCGGTTATCCTTAGCTAAATCGTGGAATTGTGGTTGCATGAAGGTATTGTATTTTTAGTATGTAGTTGATTCTTTGCTTAAGTGGCTTTTGGGATTTGGAGTGGAATTCCAGTGGGTGCATGGGATTTGTTTTGGTGCTGATATATGTATTCGATAGTGAATCTTTAGATTTATGTTGCTTTAAGCTTTTAATTTAGATTGCTTTGTATGTAGACAGAACGATGGGATTGGAAGGCCTGTTTAAGTTGAGTTGAATACTGGATATAGAAAATATATTGAAGAGAAAAAGGAATGAATAACGGAAATGATGAGTCTGATTTGAGGACTTACTGGAACCAGAAGAGGGGAGACAGGCGAGGAGAGAGGGAAGGAATGCTTTGAGTCTCTCTTACTGTTAAGCTAATAGCATATTTGGTATAACCTTCAATGCGCGTTGGGGAGGATTCGCATGTAAAGTAGGTTGCGTGTAGGATATCTACCTACCTACCTACCGCATCCTAATCCATACTCTTACCCGCCCGACTCACATTCTCATCTCTCCTCTTTCATCTCTTCTCAGAGAGCCCAAAACCCCCCATCATAACGCGTAACATGCCCATGAATTCCCTTCCCTCCTCATCCCGAACACGCCAATCGCCCCAGCGCCACCTCCGAGCTATCACCCGTACTCACAAGAAACTTAACAAAAACTTAAATCCCCCCTCCATGCTCCGCCACAGCCTTCTTATCCAGCATCACCACCTTCCGGCTCAACAGCCCCCTCAACTCATCACTAATCACCTTCCCCCTCTCCGTCACATCATTGCCGCCCCCGTTACTAGCGTCCGAGCCAGTGCCTGCACCAGCGGGCTTCTTGCCAGGTGTGCTCGGCCTCGCGGAGGAGGGTGTCGGTTCAGGTTTGCGTTGGCGGATACTGGGAGCGGGAAAATTGTTCTTCTTGTCGATGGCGTCGACGGTGCGTTGGAAGCGGCGGAAGAGGGCTTGGGCGCGGAGGAGGGTGGAGGGGAGGTCGATTGTGTTGGAGAGCTCGTTTACTAAAAGCGGAAGATGTGGTCAACATTCATAAGTCCGGCTCGAGCATATGGGTTATCAAGGGGTAGAGATTGTAGAGCAAGAGAAAGGGGAGTTGCGCACCGTATTTCAGCACCTCGTCAAAGTGCTTGAGATGTTCCATGATGACGTCTCTGTGCTTCTCTAGGATGGCGAGGGCGATAAAGAGGTGGAAATTGCTGCTGAGGAAATCGGTCCATAGGGATTCCCATAAGCGGAGGACGTCGGGCCATTCGAACTCTCGTTTGTACCAGACGAGGAGCATGCGGAAAAAGAAGAAGAAGTTGGTGGAGTCGGCGGATTGGAGGTGGAGGTAGAGGGCTGGGTCGATGAGTTGGACGAGGTGGTCGAGGGTGAGTAGTTGGGTACGCATGCCGGATTGGTCGCGGAGGAAGTTCCTTTCCTGTGGGAATAGTGAGCACAAAACTTCTATCTGGTGCTGAATAGTAGATGAGAGGTACCATTCGCTCCATGAATTTGACGAAGCCCCAAAAGGCCAAAGCGTCGTCTTGCATGACTGCGTAGATTGGGGCGAGAAGGTCGCTCATGCCTTGCACATAGCCAAGGTCACGGTTGTATTCATTGTAAGTTAGTAGCATGTCCTTCATCTGTTCGAGATGCACGTTTGTTCCGGATTCCGCAAAAGGTGAGTCAGGGTCAGGATGTGGAATATCTTCGCCTTCAAACAAGGGGATATGACGATCTGTGCGGTGGACATCCTTCTCTATGTGCCGAACCCCAAGCAATGGGTTGAGTCAGCCTTCACGTTCACCATCGCCAGATTCGAGGGGTGACTACCTATCCTAGCCTTCTGCTCTTTCCACCATTCCGACTCCTCGGCTGTGCCAGTCCCATCGATCATCCTTTCCCACCAAGCCCCTTTTAGTTGGACAAATTCATCACGCTTGCTATTCATGAAAGCTTTTCTGTCATCGGAGGTGCTGTCCCACTCATAGACCCCAAGAAGGAATAGCCAAGCCTCCTTTCTCACGCCATCTGTTGAGTTCAACCCACCTAAGAAGATTCGCTCTTTTACCTCATCGACTGTGACCTGGAGTCGACCAGTCTGCGCATCGAAGAATCCGTTCCACTCCTTAAGTGAGACAGGCTTTCTCTTCTCGGCTAGCGAAAGGTTACCGGCCTCCATATCAAGAATCTCGAAATCTCCGACGTCACTATTCTCCATCTCAAGTACATCCTGGGCGGTGAATATTCGCTGACTTCTTTCTTTCTCGCTTTGTTCCGCCATTCCCATGGCCCAACGCGCCAAGTACACTCTTGCACTGTCGAACTCGTCTGATAACGTTTGTACCTCAGGATTCTTCATCAATCGCCTTACTTGAGGTGGGATCTTTGGATTCTCCGCGATGTCCTGAGCCGTCCGCCTTGTGAAGTTCGTGACCTGGCTCATCTTTTCCAAAAAGCTCCATCTTGCCTGCTTCAATGCCTTTGTGAGAGGGTCCATGCCGGCGTCTTGACTCGTTTTTCCCGATCCCTGGCCTCCTCCAACATGCGGCGCAGCCATGCTGCTTGCGGCTTTGGATCCAGTGGGTGACGAAGGGCTGCCAAACCCTAACCTATCTTCTGCACTGGGCTCGATCAGGTATACTGAAGGTTCCGCGCCGGACTTTTCGACTGGAACATATCGCCTTAACCAACGCAGGACCTCGTCGCCACCCCAAAAGGTACCGCCATCTGCGCCGAACGGGTCGAAGCTTTCTCTGACTATTCTCTTCTTCTGCAAGATTGTCGACTGACATTCGTCGTCATGGAAGAACAACGCGGGAAAGCTGTCGCCTGCTCTTGAATTGATGACGACGCTACCAAACCACCAGCCTAGGCTTGGCGGTCGTATGAGCAACGAGTATATTTCGCTGACGGGGACTGCGAAGGCGTAGGCACCTACAGCTCCCTTGTGGGTGGTGCTTGTAGGGGGTTGGGGTACAAGGAATGTCTGCCGAGGTGGTGATGGAGAGTCGGATGTTTCGACCTTGACGTATGCGTCGTACGCGTCACCCAAAGAAGATTCAGGCAGCCATGCTAACAGGTAGGAGGAGGAGGAGGAGCTTTGGTTCTTCTTTGACGATGACGAGGTCGGACGTTGCGATGTCTCTGCTGGCTCTTTTTGTTGTATGAGAGCTATGAAGCCTGGGATGTTGTCTTTGGAGGATGGGGTGGGATGGACGTAGACCTTGCTTTTAGAGAAGAGTAGTTTAACGCCTCGGCCGGAAGTACTATGCATTATAGTATTGTACTCGCCCTCTTCGTCGTCGCTCAAGTCGTAGAAGGAGGCAGTTGGAGAGAGCGGCGGGGTATGCTGTGCTGTCGAAGGGTCGGTCATGGCGAAAGTATGTCATGTGGCTTGGGCAGGGCAAGGGGGTAAAATATGTGAAAGTCTGACGCGAGAGTTAACAATATCACTCTGCATGGGCGTGGTCGTGTTGAGTATGAGAAGTGTAAGATATAAAGGAGGTAGATTGCTTTGATGTACGAGTAGAATGACGCGCAGTGCCATCAACCCCGCTATCGACTCGACTTTCCCAATTCCCGAGAGACGAAGCTGCAAGGCACCAACAAGTCGGTAGATGTGACAGGAGTACTTTAGCTGTTGTATCTTCGCTCTGTTACTGGCTCTTCATTGCTCCAAGCCCCTTGTACCTACATAATCTCTTCTTTGTCAACATGTTACTTTATCTTCCGAACGAGACCACTGTGACAACACACCAGGTCCAGGCCCAGGCTCACCCCTATTTTAGCTCTCGCAAAACGTAGACGTCAGCACAACACCAGCGACACCACCAACACCCAATCCTCAAACAGGACACCCCAATGAGGCAAATGGGGTCGATTTCATCCGCAGTAGGATCGCACAAGCGGAGGCTTCTTGGCATGGCTTGCGACGGTATCTTTTAGTGGCGCCACAGTGAAGAAGCAAGCTACTAGAGTCCTTGATGTGGGCATGCATTATCGGGCATCTCAGCGTCACATCTCTGAACTGTTCCATCTCCTGCAGATACTCACTCCTCCATAAAGGAATACTCCCAGCTCAATGTCTGCTCAGTTGTTGTAGCTTTATTCATCCACGCCCTTCCGCACCTATGAAATCTGTGCCAGCTACCTAGCTTGCCATGGATCCGACCATCTTGAACCCCACTACGCTCTTTGCCAGACCAGACCATCACATATCGAGGTCCCCGTCACATTCGCCCACCCGGCAACGGCAGCTCATCAAACACGAACTCGACCCCTTACTTGCAAACCTATCGCCCACTTCCACTCTCGAGGCGCTTCAAAGCACAGATACCGTGTCAGCAGATGCAGGTACACACAAGCGGGCTCTGTTGGATAGTGTCGCCATTGTCTCGACATCGGACCGGGCATGGGGTATCAAGGCAGCGCTTGCCGGTAAAAAGGTTAAGGAATGGTATGAGGAGGTCGCCGCGTGGCCCTGGCCTTCTGCGTTGGATGGCAGTGCCAATGGATTTGAGCCTTTCTCTGCAAGAAGATCTCTGTCAGGAGTTGGATTTTCAATCAATGGAGAGTCAGGAGGCATCAAAGAGGAAGAGATGGAATTCTGGGGACATCTTCCAGCTCATCTGGTCCATGAGTGCGAGGATCGCATAGAAAGCATTAGAGATGACATGGATGCGCTGGAATTAGAAGATCTCAAAGAACACGTTCGGACCTCCCATAATCTGTCAGGCCGGAAACGCTCGCTGTACGGTCAGTCGCAAAGCGACGACCACACTACACACGGGCACATGGATGACTTCACAGCAATCATCACAGCGACAATCATGCAGACTTTGCCACATATCTCGCGTTTACATTCGTTACTCGGAATATGGTCCGCTCGGCTGTCGGTTCTCCGTCAAGTCCCAGGATTCTTGGACTGTATGGAAAAGGCCCAGACAGCGATAAAGGCGGCGTGGAACGTCGTAAGACCGTTGAATCCGCAAGCGCTGGAACAAACAACAGGCACCGATAGAAACACTTTCTCTACAATCCAGGGTGTCTTGGCAAAACAAATTACCGAACTCGGGCAACGTCTGGATTGCATGTTGGATGCGCTCGAAGGCCGGGAGGACACCCTTCCAGGCTACTGGATAGAAAATATGGAGGATCTTGAGGCGGAATTCGGTTCTTGGGTTGTGGAGACTGAGAGGCAGGTTCTGCAAGACGAACTTAAAGTGGCACGCAGCAGAAATAAGGCCGAATCGGCGTTAACCTTGAAGAATCGTCTCCCCGGTCCTCATGCCGTGGCTTCAAGCCATCAGACACCCGCAATGCATCCGTACGCCAAAAGCGGCCTTGATGGACATCTGGGCGATCAGAATCGAAGTGATAACGGTACAAACTTGGCTAATCCAATCGGGGAACCCCAAGTGGGAGATGGTATCCTGGATGCACCGAGTACGTACTTAGACCAATCTCTGGAAGCCGATATCTCTGGCAAGCTAAGAAGTGACCACTCGACATCCCTTCAAGCGGAACAGGATGGACCACTGAACTTGTCTGCTGGATCTAAAAGATTACCAGCATCTGAGCCTACTTCGCTATCACACCATGATGCTTCTTCAAATATGAGCTCTTCGGAGCCATTGTTAGAAAGAGCCCCTGTTGAGATACGCTACAATGGTAGCTTCGATCCCTTTACACCTGAGAGAAGTGAAGATAATGTTTCCAACGCGGACAGAGGTGTTGCACCTAGAGGACGAAGCGTTTCAAAACCCACGCCTCTTAAACTGAAGCATCCGAGAAACTCAATGGTGAGCAATGCAGCCTCTGAATTCTCGTCTGATGTCTCGTTTCCTGGATCATCAACGTCCGACTACTTCTCGGATATGTCGAGTCCCGAAATACAGCAAGCATCTCGGGCAGAATATTTTGGTGCTCCTATTGAGATCACTACTCCGAATTTCAGCTATCGAGATCCGATGGACACTGTGTCGCGCCAATCTAGCCAGCGGACAGAACGCGCTTCCAGATCAATGTCAATGGATTTCTCGTCGGGAGACTTTACCTCTCCAGTTGCACAGCGCAGCCGAGCATCGAGCTTCATTCCGAATTCAAATCTATCAGAGATCGGAGGCTTAGCGAACGGCAATACAGGCCATCAGCGAGCAAGAAGTGCTTCCATGCAGGCATTCTCAGTCATACCTCATAACCAGGTAAGCATGAATTCAAGAGTCCAGATTGATGATTTACTAAACAATACACTAGGGTAATAAGGTAACAGCTAGAAGGAGTAGCCATTCTACAACTTCGACAGCGCCAGCCATAGTTCCGGACACCGAAGCTCTTGCATTCATTTCACTTGATCCGCATGGATCCGACCCTGAAAGTGATCACAGCGATCGGACAGGTGCGACGGTCCAAGCCATGTCGCTTTATGATTCTGAGGTTACCGGATCTGATATACCACCGATAAGCTCCGAAAACCAGACCGAATGCCTTGCGCCTCGACTATCCCAGCCCGAAGTACCCAATCTTCCAAATGGTGCAGCAGACCCATCTCCGGTCCCTACCAAATCTAGGAATAGATTCGAAACGGTCACGGACATAGCCCGAGGCTCAACTCCTGTCAAAATCCGCCAGCGGAGAAGGTCAGACACCTCCCCCCACAAGCCGCCCGCTCGCATTCTATCGCCCCCAAGGAACGACGCCGAACAGCTGGAAGCCCGCATCAGCTCCATTCTCACCACAATCCCTGCGCACATTCGATTAACATCTGGTCCCGAACTCGAAGCGCCAGAGGTCAAATTGGCTACACCAGATCCCAGGACACCTCTACCCCGGAGCAAAACCGCACCCCGGCTCTCACGCGCCCAAACAACTACACCGTCACCACTACCACAAATGACGCTTGCACCCGCGCAACCAAGTAATGGACGCTCACGGCCTCAAGGTGGAGATCCAGAAATTAAGCTCTACCACCTCCATCAGTCCGGCAAGGAAGCGCCCATAAAGCTTTTCGTGCGCTTAGTAGGTGAAGCGGGCGAGCGCGTCATGGTTCGCATCGGTGGGGGATGGGCAGATCTTGGAGAGTACCTCAAAGAATACGCAAGCCACCACGGCAAGCGTTCCGTCAGTGATAGCCGGTTTGCGATCCAGGAATTGTCCTCAACGCCGATTAATGGCTCACCAGCTGCTGGAGGCGCAAGTTTGCCAGGAAGTAGGCCCGAGTCTTCATATGGTTCTGGCCCAGTAACCCCAGATTCTGGAGTCTTCAAACAACTCGAGTCGACGCCTCTTTCAAACACTTCGCTTCGACCCGATTCAGCGCACTCTTGGAAGGAGGAGGAGTCGCCACTTGGTGGGGCAGGCCCTAAGACTAAGAAGGTCGATGTCAGCCCGACTAAGCAGGCTTGGGTCGATGGCATGCTGGAGCAGGCTAGACACGCAGCAATAGAAAAAAGGGTGATCTCGGAGATCTTGGCAAAGTGGGTGGTACAAGGAGGGTTTACCTCAGGTCGAAAACTGCAGGAACATGATGGCACGATAAAAACGACATGTCACGATATCGGGAACGAACACACTGAAAATAGTTTGTATGTTTGTTTTTTTCTTTTGCGCGATGATACCCAATCCATAGCAAATGATAGGATGAATACATGTTTTCGATCTCAGCCAGCGCCTGGCACGCTGTTCGTATGTTTCTCATCTCCTATTCTCTGCGTCCGAACTCCTTGGATCGAAGGGTGCCAGCAGAGTCTCAGCAGTTGGTCTCCTCTTCAGGGGCTCATTGGTTGATGCCATGCGGATATGCGAATAAGGTGTCCACGGCCGGAAAATTATCGGCCCGATCTCTGTATCCGTAGCAACCATTATTGCATCAACAACGCAGACTCCTGGGCTCGGATTAAGATGAGGTCAAGGGAATCGCCAATTCCCTTGTAAATACGGACGACGGGGTTGCTGTATACATACATTTAGTATGTGATAATGAAGTTTCGTAATCGCCATATTCTTTGAGTTTTGGAACGAGCAGTCGTTGATTTCAATTATCCATGAGCTGGGGATCACAGATCACGTAATTACCGCCAAAAGAGTATTTATTCAGTAGTAAATAATCAGATCCCTGAATCTAATAAAAAAGCAAGAGGGTGGGTGATCCAGAGAGGAGACCGCGTGATTCCTCCCGTTCTAACAAGAATATGTCCGCGTCGCTAACAACATCAGCCTCCCGCCACCACCAACACCAATAAACCCAAACGCGACCATTCCTCTCCTTCCCGAAGGTCACACCAAACCCGCCTTCGCTCTCCCATCGCCCTCCCCCCTCCCAACCCATCCCGCCAAACCCCCTCTCGCCCCCAACCAAATAAATGGCCAACGAGCCCCCTCCGCACCCCCCAAACCCCCGGCGACCGCCTAGCCTCCTACTTCGAAAACTTCTTCCGCGGCACAATCGGCATCGCCACCTTCGGCGCCAGCATCACCTTCTCGAAAATCACCGACGCGCCCCCATCGCCCCGGCGTCTCCCCTCCCGCATCCAATACCTAATCGCCATTTCCTGGCTCTTCTTCGTGCTCACTTTAGCGACGACGTCCTTTGCGGCCAGCGCGCTGTCGCTGTATCGGCCGCAGGCGGTGAGCGCTTTCAATGGGGATCTGAATGGGGATGGGGTTATTGGGAAGGGGGAGGGAGAGCGGTTGAGGAGACGGGTGCTGTGGTTCGCGACTTTGGTTGCGGGGGGACTGTTTGCGTTGCTTGTGGTTGCGTTTGTGGCGCTCGGGTTGGTGGTTGTGGCGTTTGTGGGCGCGGTGGGCTGGGTTGCTGTGGGGTTTACGGTGATGTTTGCGGTTGCGGGGTGCGGGGTGCTGGTGTGGCAGAGTCCGGTACGGTGGCCGCCTTTGTGGATGGGCGCTTTGAAGGGAAAGAGGACTGCGGGGGTGGGGGAGAAGGAAGGTGGGCAGGGGGATTTGGTTGATGTGCCGAGGGTGAGAGGGGGTGAAGACGAGGGCTGGGGAGGATGGGGCTTATGGTAGGTCCAGTAGTGGGGATTATGAGGCTGGTGGTGGAGGTGGAGGTGCGGATTGGCGGTATGTGGCCCGTAGGGGGACGGATGAGAAGTATGAGCGGTATAGTCGGACCAGCACTGTGATGACGGATCCGTATGAGCCTGGGCGGTTCGGGCAGGGGGGCATGATGCTTTATGATACGGGGGTTAGGGAGGGGTTGGTCATGAGTAGATATCCGGGGTAGAGCGACATAGCTCTGAAGGCATAGTCAGCGCTACAGGTGTGCTCGAAATTGTAAGTTGTAGCACGGCTTGGTTCAGCTTGGTTATCGTTCTTCATCTTCGCGCTAGAATGGTAGTTACGAAAGACAGTCGGCATTTTGGTGACCTTCCACATGCAAGTTCATGGCGAGTGGTGCTGGTTGTTGGAGCTCTAACGTCGATACTACTTTCTCACCAAGACATTGGGGCTTGAAGCATGATTCCGAATTACATGATATCCTAATCTGAGGTTGCTGAAGAGATTACCTAAAATTCGAAGATGAAGGGCTAGCATATCTGCGAAATTCCTGGACCAAGGGTCTCAATTCTGGAGGGGCTCAGGGAGATGAGATCAGAGCTTTAGGACAAGCTTTTGTTGTTGGACTTAAAGATGAACGCGAAAACAGGGATGCTTTCAATAGCTTGGAATGTGATGATAGGATAACCCAAGAGCTTCGTCTAGGATATCGACTGTGGTCATATTACCCAACATATATAATGTTGAATTCTGAATAAGATGGAAAAAACTCGGGATTCTAACGTACATCCTGAACGAGGTCAAGTCGCTCAGTATTCAACGGCACAGGCGTATCGTTCGTCCAATCGGCGTCATATATAGTTTCCAGCTACAGCAAACCAACAGGTTCTGGAGATCGACCAATTTGATTATCCCCTGGGTAATATTCAAGTTCATTGTGCGGCTCATAGCAGTCTTCGTTGAGGTGACTACAGTCCAGCGGTTACACATATTTTTCATTTTCCCTTGACAAAGTCCTCGAGATACGCAGCCAGCCTCTTCACATTAGCAAGTGTCACAGCGTTATAGTTGCTGATCCTGATCCCTCCCACGCTTCTATGCCCCTTGAGGCCCTGCAACAACTGACTTTCCGCTCCAGCAAGGAACTCTTTCTCGCTTGCGGCATCCCCATTGCGAACTCGGAAGCAAATGTTCATCCGACTTCGTACAGCTTTCTGAGGTACGACTTGATAGGTGTCAGGATTGGCGTCCAAGATGTCGTAAATAAGTTTGGCTTTGGAGTTTGAAAGTTCTTCTTGTCCAGCGAGCTTTGCTTCACCGTGCGTGGCTAGCAGCGATTTCATCACTTGTCCAGCTATCCAGATGCTGAATATCGGCATGGTATTGTAGAGGGAGTTATTCTTTGCGACCACAGCCCAGTTGAAAACGGCCGGGGGAGACCATATGCCGACTGCGTGGAGGAAAGCGGGGGGCGGGATCGTGCTCAAAAGATCTTTACGCACTATCACAATGGTGACATCTGTAATACCTATGTTCTTTTGCGCACCGCCCTAGTTTGTCTTAGTCTGAAATTTCACTCGTTGGCACCTGGCTATCAAGACTTACGAAGATTACGGCGAATTTGCTCACATCGACCCGCCTGCTCAGGAAGTTTGAACTCATGTCGGCTACGACGAGTGGACTGTTGTCTTGATCTTGAGCACCTGAAGCAAGAGCGATCGGAAAGTGGGGGAATTCTACGCCGTCTACTGTTTCGTTGTCACAGTAGTATACAAATGCGCTCTCTTTTCTCGGTTTCTGTGAACTAGAGGTCAGATTCCAGCTGTCTTCTGCCGGTATACAACCAAATTTGCCACCGTTTGATTTTCTGGCATCGGATGCAACGTTCACCAGGCCAGTGCCAACAGGTTCCAGTAACGAGGCGGCTTCTTGTGACGCCTTCAGGGACCAGGAGCCAGTGACCAGATAATCAAGTCGTAAATCTTGCCGGACTTCCTGCCTCACGCGCTCAAGGACCTTGTCAGTGTCTCCATCACATTCTGATTCTGCGCGCCGTCTCCTCCGCTCGACCCATACTGCGATCATGTTGAAGACAACAGCACTAAACTCTCCACTACCCCCACCATGCATGAAGAGAATGTCATAATTTTCAGGGATGTCTAAGAGTTTAGTCAGACTAGCCTTCGTGTCTGCTAGTATCTGATTTGCTGTGGCAGAGCGATGAGAGATCTCCGCGAGTGACAGGCCAGTGTTTTCATAATTGAGAAATGCTTTAGCTCCTTGCTCGAGTACTGGTGTAGGCATTGGAGCTGGTCCAGCACCAAAATAAGCGACCTCTTCTCGAGAAGGCATATTGCAAAAAAAGCTTGAGTTAAATCTAAGAGGAATGTCAAAGTAGACGTCTTTGTCGGAATGATAGAAGATATAGGCTACGAAAGAAATTGAGGGGAAGATGCCATTGCTACATAGACGTAGGTTGAGGCTTTTTCGGAAAAAGAAAAAGAGAATTTTCTCAACTCAAGCGCAACAAGGTATCCAATCACCAAAATCCAGATCACAGACCATGAGTCATTTCTGGAGAGGGGAAAATCTTACTCCATCCTAAACCCCACGCTACCTAGTCTAGCCTTGTTGCCAAGCCATCGCGTCTAGAACCGAGGCAAACGCGCGCTAATTTGAGGAAAAATATGCTGACATTGAAGGGATCGTTGATCAAGGCTTGTCTTCTGAGAGCAGGTATTTCTGGCGATATAGTGGTGTAGTGGTGTCGGACATGCTAGTAAGCTCCTTCTGCCCACCCTCCAGTATGTACTAATCTGGAATAGCGACACCGATACTCTCTGCTCCTGCGACGGACCTACACTTCCACCACACGCCGCTGTCAAGATGCCTTCCACGCGCAAGTGGAGGATTCGTCTTCCGCTGAGATCCTCTCCTCACTCAGGATACCTTCAGTGCCCCAGACCTTGACCGAGAAGATCGTCCAGCGCTATTCACATGGGCTCCCAGAAGGCAAATTTGTCAAGTCTGGTGATTATGTCACATTATCACCACACAAATGCATGACCCACGACAATTCTTGGCCCGTAGCTACCAAATTCATGTCAATCGGTGCTTCCAAGATCCACAATCCTGATCAGATCGTGATGACTTTGGATCACGACGTTCAAAACAAGAGTGCGTCCAATCTCAAGAAATACGAAAAGATTGAAGAATTCGCAAAGCAGCAAGGGGTGGATTTCTATCCAGCTGGTAGAGGGTATGGAAAGCTGGTCACAACCTAGACATACGGCTCATAAGATGTAGGATTGGCCACCAAATCATGGTCGAGGAAGGCTACGCTTGGCCCGGAACACTCGCGGTTGCCTCAGACAGCCACTCCAACATGTACGGAGGTATATCATGTCTGGGAACGCCAGTAGTTCGAACAGATGCTGCTAGTATCTGGGCTACTGGCCGGACATGGTGGCAGGTAAGCGAACCACCTGGGTCATCTTCGGCTGCATGATTCATTAATCTAGGTACCTCCGATAGCCAATGTCAATTTCCTTGGAACGCTGCCAAAAGGAGTGACAGGAAAAGATGTCATTGTTGCACTCTGTGGTCTCTTCAACAATGATGAGGTCCTGAACCATGCGATTGAGTTCACTGGGTCAGAAGAGACTCTGCGAAGTTTGGCCGTTGACGATCGTTTAGCTATCGCCAATATGACCACCGAATGGGGTGCCCTGTCTGGCATCTTTCCCGTCGACTCGGTACTACTAGGCTGGCTTAGATACAAAGCCACTGAAGCCGCTTTGCATCAGACTTCAGCGCTGGGTCAAGCGACAACCGTCAAAAGATTTACCCATCCACGGCTTGACGAGCTTTTTTCAGACCGAAAAAACTTGTCTGCAGATCGAGGAGCAAACTACGCAAAAGTTCTACACTTAGACCTTTCCACATTGTCGCCGTACGTCTCAGGACCCAATTCCGTCAAAGTGGCTACTCCTTTGCAAGAGCTGTCTACCCAAAACCTTAAGCTCGATAAAGCCTACCTAGTGTCTTGCACTAACAGTCGTGCTTCTGACCTTGCATCAGCAGCAAAAGTATTCAAAGATGCTGCAAAGGCCAATGAAGGGGTAATCCCGAAAATAGCCGGAGGTGTGAAATTCTACATCGCAGCTGCTTCCATGCCAGAGCAGCTAGCCGCTGAAGAAGCCGGTGACTGGCAGGCATTGTTGGAAGCTGGAGCACTACCTTTGCCGTCCGGTTGTGGGCCGTGTATAGGCCTTGGTACTGGCCTTCTAGAGCCTGGCGAAGTTGGGATAAGCGCAAGTAATCGCAACTTCAAAGGCCGCATGGGTTCTACAGATGCCAAAGCCTATCTCGCCAGCCCAGAAGTTGTTGCTGCGAGCGCATTGTGCGGAAAGATTTCTGGGCCTGGAACATACGAGCAACCAGATGGCTGGACTGGTGTTATTATGGGCGAAGGTGATGGAATAAAGGAAGAGGACCGCATGATCACTGCTGAAGAGGCCTTGCAAAAGGTGATTGGCCAGTTAGATGGGATTGTTGAGAGTGCCGAAAGAGACTTTGCAGAGAAAACATCAAGCGATGCGATTGATAGTGACTCATTAACCGAGATCCTCCCCGGATTCCCTAGCAAAGTTGAGGGGGAAATTATATTTTGCGATGCAGACAATATCAACACTGATGGTATATATCCTGGCAAGTACACATACCAAGATGACGTTACTGTGGAGAAGATGGCAACAGTCTGCATGGAGAATTATGACAAAAATTTCGCTGATATCGCAAAGGCGGGCGACATCCTTGTCACAGGCTTCAATTTCGGCTGTGGTAGCTCCAGAGAGCAAGCAGCGACAGCCATTCTGGCGAAAAGGATCCCACTAGTCGTCGCTGGTAGCTTTGGAAACATCTTCTCTCGCAACAGTATCAATAATGCACTTATGGGTGTTGAAGTTCCTCGGCTAGTTCGGCGTTTGAGAGAAACATTTTCTACAACTGAGCCTAAAGCTGAACAACAGAACATGGAGGAAACGTCGGGTAATTGGGAATCTCTGGACTCGCCTCCCCCAGCACCTCAGACCACGCCAAAGCAGGACAAGCAACTAACACGTAGGACTGGCTGGCAGCTTGTCTGGGACGTTGCAAGAAGTAGAGTTGAGATTCAAGAAGGCCCCAGTGGCCCAGTGTGGAGTCAAAAGGTTGGAGAGCTTCCTCCGAACGTACAAGAAATCGTTGCAAGAGGGGGCCTGGAGAAGTGGGTCAAGAATGAAATAGCAACTGGCGTCTGATAGGGTAGGAGAAGTAGTCCCAGGGCCCAGAACCACGGTGTGCACTCTTCTCGACACAAAAAACTACATACTGCGAAACGAGCTATCAAATGGGAAAGCACACGACTCATTGTTGGATGTTTTCGTTCTCGGCCGTGTAGACGCGTTAGTCTCTCTTTTTCGGCTTCTACGGAACGAAACCTATCAAACTTACCACCAACCCCCTTTCAAACAAGATCCGAATCAATAATCGTCAAGCGTAACATGAGTTTACTTTCTGATCGTCACAGGAGAATTTCGAGTTTGATCTCTTCAATTTAGCATCACGAGATCTAGAAAACCGAGAGCAGGCTGTCAATTACGCAATCTAATGAAACACAGCATGATGACAGGGGTTACGATACCATATTCCGTAAGAACTTGTGGAAAACTTGGAATCTCTGAGATAAGCGCTATGATCAAGGCACATTTCGCTGTATTCAACCAGGTAGTGTTTATTCTGTCATTATACGGCCTAGCCGAGCGAGCAAATACATAAGGGGATCAGGCCTTGGACATCACCTTTTAACAGCCTTGGACTACAGCTTCTGGCCATCAGCTGAGAGTCCCATGGATTCAAAGAATCGAGTGAGCTCCTGTTTGTGCCTCACTTCCGCACTCTTGACCTCCTCCCCAAGATGCGCGTACTTTGAGTGCAAAGCTATTAGCTCTTTCGCGTGTCTCTTATATTCGTTTCCGGTCTGCGACTCGGTTCTCGCCCTTGCCAAATGTGCCTCATGGATTACAGTTTCCGCTTCCCTCTTTGCATCTGTCTTACCGATCTGATTGTTCAGGTTGTCGATAACTCTTTTGTGGGAAGCCACCATGGTGTCCCTCTTTGTACAGAAGCAATCGAAACAAAGAGACGGAGTCTCTATCCAGACCCCTTCATATCGAACAATGCCTCGAGGATCAGCGCAGCGTTTACTTGCGGAGTTGAAGCCTGCTTGACAGACCTGAGTGACAGTCTTTGATTTGATATGACTGCAACCGCGATATATCTGGGCTCTACCCCGGCACATCCTGGGATATTCTGAGTACGGAGGGAAGCAAGACTTGCTTGACGATTTTTATGCTGTAGCTCTGGTAGTTGGTATAGGCAGTGTTTATGACGGAAGAAACTTTTGGATTTTCCAACAGCGACAGCAGCGTTGGAGAGATATTTAAGTCCACATCTCGACTTAACCCTTTGTTAAACACAATGGCCGAATTTGCATTGTCTTCTTTGGCGAATACCATGAATGGTCATTGTCGTCAACCCTTTGTTCTCGCTCACGGCTCTTAGTACATACGGCTAGTCATTGTCAAAATCCGCACCATCTGAGAATTCCTAGATATGTTGACGAAGAGGGTGGCCGTCGGCAAGGTTACTGATGCCAAACACTGTACGCCTAGCATATCAAAGTCTTCAGGAGGGACATGTCAAATATCTGGCGATGCTGGTAGGGGACATTTTGAGTTGTGGAAGTGGTGACTTAAAATTCATCCGTGAAGGATGCCCTCTCACTCGTAAGCACCTATTGAATAATTTACGCACTACAAACGACAATTGTCTAGTTCTTACTCATCCAGCTTAAGTCTTCCGCTCTGAATCATATTCTGTTCACCGTCCACTCATTTAGCTACCTGAAGTGGCTTGCCCTCGGTTTATCTCTTTCCAACAAACGCCGGCCTCTTGCTCGCTTTTCCTACCCACATTTCTCTGGCAACTGTTCACTTCAACCAGTTCATAAGGCTCACTCATAGGTATCTACTTGTCCGTCAATCACTTCCAGTGGCTTTTCCGTCCACCGAACTTCATCATAATGTCAGGCTTCAAACCACTTAGCTGCATTGTCACTCTCCACATCAATTGCCCGCACATCCGGTCTAGCCAGCTGTGCGCACGCTGTGAAATGAATGCTGATTCGACTGGTGCGGACAGCTGCACGCGAGTACGCAAGTGATCGAAAAGGCGAGGTCGCATGGTGATATAGTGTTCTGACGAAGAACAATGTGACATACATCAATATGCCAGGGAGGTGTCGAGCATGTTATAATGAAGAGCTCGAGAAGATTGGCGAGCAATTTGATCATTATGTTGAGACGTCAGAGAAACGAACGAAGAGATTCAAGGTTCGCGAGGCGAGTTCTCTTCCTCTACCAGTCTCTGCTTGGATGTGTGAACTCTCCATGCGATGGTCTCCTTCCTTTGTTATTCCCCGCTGGCTAGTGATGGACGACTGATCATAGCGATCAGAGACAATGCGCTCAACGCTTCACTTCGTCTGCAAATTATCGAACAGATCATTGCTGCAGATCTCAAGCTGCGTGACTTGCAAGGGGACAGAGACAGAGCCGTGAAGGGTTTGGGTCTGAGGACGGGAGAATCACCATCGAGTGCAGTAAACGGAGAACCCAGAATCAGCCAAGAACGGAAGATGAAGGAGCTCGTCCAACCGAAGAGTGAAGCTTCATCCACAGGCTAGAGATTTCATAAAGAGCAAGGGAAAGCTGAAGGAATATCCGGTGATGCATGCGCTGTTGTTCAGACATGTTCATACTACTTAGTGATCTGCCCAACTCTAGGAAGTTTCATCATTATCGCTTGATGCTGTCAGTGCTGAAAAGTCAGCCCTCGGAATTCCCAAAAGTGATCTTTCTTCACTCCACCTATCCACGATGTGCAATTCAATACGGAACATAATCTGGTACAATATCACATCACAGAGCTTCATCAGAGTGAGTGCTATCTACGTGACATCAGCCACATTATTATATATGCTGTTTCTGACCCACACAATCCTAGATATGTTGATGCTCGAGCAGACGCACAATTGAGCGGACATCAATCAGTACGCCTTCACATCAAAGCACTTCACAAAAATGAGTGCTATCCATGTGAGATTAGACACATTCTAACATATGCTGCTGCTGACCCATGCAATCCTGATTTCTCTCGATGCTTGAGCACGCGAACAATTGAGATATCAAGTACTAGGCGATTTGGACTAAAACTCATCTGCTCGCTCGGAGAAGAATCCTTATTCTTTAAGGCAAACTTCGCCAGCCACATACCTGGCGGCTTCTCGGATCAAAACATGTCAAGTCCTGTTCATCAGTCTACCGTCGATCCAAATGCTTAACGGGCATGTGAAATTTGCACCACCAAGCGTTCATGTCTACATTGAACAGTCAATTCCTCTACTCGAGAGCCATCCACCCAGCCGTCACAACGTTTCTGGAGGTGGATAGGATGATCACCAAATGGCTTTTCCGTGATGCGGCCAATTCGTTGTATATAAATATCTGCTATTGCTCGCTCTTCTCCTGTTCTTGTCCCCAGAAAACCAGAACAAAGATTACCAAAGTATTACAACTACCATTCAATCAACCATTTTGTCATTCCATCATTACTTACTACTTAATAGCCTGCTTCGGAAACCGATCTGCCGCCTTTGATTGCGAAGTCAAGTGGTCTTTCAGTATCATGTCCGCTCATCGACGGAGTGGGCGACCTGAAGAGGAGAGAGAGATTGAGGTAGATCTCAACCACTTCCCGGTTCTAGAATCTCCTACAACCATTAGCTGTAAGATAGAATTTCGCAGGAGTGGCCGAGATGTGTTTGTCGGGGCAAGTGTACAAAAGCTTATAGCCACCACGTATCTCCACAAGAGCTGGCGCGCGAGCGACGTCTTACCGCTTGCCATTCCATTACAGCAAACACTATATAACAATGGCCAATTCATGACAGCTCCTGTCGTTCGTGGGGTAGCTGAATACATCAAGTTACAAGCCCGTCAAGACCCTCAGGATCCCGAAACCGCTTACTGGAACACCATTCTATCCGAAGATCAGGAATGGAAAACATTCGTCGATGCTTTCGACAACTACACGAAGACATTTGGGCGTCCACGACCACCAATTTGTTTTCCCCCCCACATGTCTTATCCTAGTGCCTCTATACAATCTTTGTTGCAAAAGCACGTTCCCAAAATTGATCCGAAGTATGAAGGGAGAATCTCTATTAGACCGAAAGCGTCGACTTACGAGTTATTCTTGACCGACCGAGAATTGGATCTGGGACCGCATGGACAGAAACTACTAATGTGCATGGTTTTCCACATGCAGTCACCTTTGAAGGATGTCGTTGAGCCTCTTGAGACAACGACAGGCATCAAAAATAGATACTTGACTGCTCTTGTTTGTGGTCAATTTGCTCGTTACATTCTGGACAGAAGTCGCACCCAACAAACAGGGCCGGAGCATGACCACTGGAAAATCATTCTATGCAATGAGCAAGCATGGTCAGATTATGCCAAAAGCTTCAATAGAGCCACAAAGCGTTTCCTGAATGCAAAGCCTTCTCTAGCTCCTGCCGTAGCAAACCCCCGCGAAAACATTCATGACCCACTCTCTCAGACTCAGATACCCACGTTACAACGTCATTCAACAAGTCAACAAACCCCTGGTCACATATACAACCCTTATGCCGACCCGAGATATCAACCGCCACCAGAACAATACGACTGTGATGAATTCGGCAATCTAGTCAGCCATTTGACTTCAATGCCACCACCACAAGCAGCACGAGCACCACCGCCACCGCAAGCAGCACGAGCACTACCGCCACCGCAAGCAGCACGAGCACCACCGCCAACGCATGCAGCACGAACATTACCGACTGGGACAGACACGATAACGGCTTTCGAGAGTGCCCGCATCCTATCACGCCCAGGCATAGGTTTTCACGTCACACTCTTAGCCGCACGTGATGATGCACAGTATCACAGGATCAATGCAGAACCTGAACACGATACTTATACGATAACCTATTTAATAGGAGAACGACGACCACATCGTCTTGATGAATATGGACAAAAATTGATAATTTCCACAATCCTCCATCTCAAGTGGAAACCGCTAGATGTCGCTGAAGCTCTTCAGGAGATGGAGAGAAGAGGAAGCAGAAGCAGAATTTGGACTGGTCGTCTCATAAATCAGATAGCTCTATACATCTACGATCAAAGTCTAGACCATCACAAAGCGTACAAGGAGAAAATTCACTGGACCAGCATTATGTTCAATGATCCCGCATGGACACGTTATGTCTCGCATTTTGAACAATTTCAGCGATTCCCCAACGAAAAACCCGAAATCGAGCGAAAGCTACCGATCCCCGCACCTGAACCAGTCGCATCCAGCTCCAGTTCCGTAGCAAACACTTCGTTTAACACTTACAACCCAGCCTCTCAGACCCAGACACACAGACTAGAATCACGAACACACCGCGGCCTTGATGAATCCGGCGGCCGAAACACACTTATGACTGCAACGACAACCGCTGCTAGCAATCTGAGTCTGGGACCGCCGAACCCCCTCACCGCTACTAGCAATCGGAGTGTGGGACCGCCGAACCCCCTCTCTCACCGTCAAACAGGTCCCCCATCTCCGCCACGAATACAAAACAACCACAAACTTTATGTTACTGTGGAGTACGCTAGCGCCTTAAGGAAACACTACAAAGTTCTACCTGAAGAATTCGTCGAATCTGGATTCAAAATGGATTCGAGAAACCCTGTTCATCAGTGGGATATCCCTAAAGAACATATCGGGCTACCGATGCCCGTTCTCGATAAAGATGGCCTCCTCGATATGAAATTCGACGACCCCTTCGTCATAAGTAACAAGCGCGCTAGAGACTCAGCGTCCTTGTCTCAGTCTCCCGAACGAGGTGCCTCTGCATCTCCGGACCCGAGGCCTAATCAAGGCGACGTGAGAAGCGGTAGTAGCCATAGAGCCCAGGGTTCATCGGGCCATTCTTCAAGGAGGGAGGAGCCGAGGAGGGAGCACACGAAGCGGCCAGAGAAACAGAGGCGCAGGCATTAATGATTGCGAGAATGGGTGGTGCGATACCTCGATGGTTCGATCCTATGGCCGGGCATTAATGTTCAATGTGTAATGTATTATTATTGTGCATGTTGATTTGTAGATAGAGTTTTACGACATAGAAATGAAGCTTGCGAATTTATCTAGCTATGTTGTGCAATCCGATACTGTACACTTTCAAGTCGGCTTTCACATTCTGCTAGATTCATCACAGTAGATACTATCTATATGAAATCAGACAATTATTGTCACAACGTTTCAATATTCATGCGCAATATTACTGATCAAACCACTGATGTATCATCCAGCAAGTCTTCACATAAGCGTACTTTACTACGATGAGTGCTATCTGTGTGATATCAGACATATTGTTCCATATGTGACTGATGACATACACAGTGCTAGAGATATTGATGCAGAAGCACGCGCACAATCGAGTCACCTAGTCTCAGGCGAATCAGACCACAATATATTGACTCGCTAATAGAGAATTCTGGATCTTTGAGACAGATTTCACACATCTGAAAGCCTCCCAGGGATCAGAGCATGTCAAGTCCAATTCATTAATTTCCTAGTACAGCCAAATGCTGAACAAGCAGGCGAAGTTCCCACCATCAGAAATTCATGTCTACGTTGAACTGTCAATCGCTGTCGGGGAGCCATCTACCTGGCCGTCACAACGTCTTTGGAGGTAGACACAAGGATCACCAAAAGATATACCCGTGATGCGCTGTTGGGGAGCCATCCACCTGATCGTCACAACGTTTCTGAAAATGAATATGATGATCACAAAATCTCAATTTCTTATTGCGATCAAATTTTCATGTATAAATAACTGCTGTTGCTCGCTCTTTTTCTGTTCTATTTTTCATATATCAGAACAGAAATTATCAAAATATTACAACTATCATTTCAATCAACTATTTTGACAGCCTACCTCTAATTATTACTTACCAGCGTGCTCCAGAGATGGCCGAACCACGTTTGGGAGTCACAATCGCCCATTCGAGCAAAGTCTCTGCCGTAGGCATTGGCGTCACCTGCCCAATATCATGGTCTTACTATAGACGATCATCAGGACGTGCTATCCGGAAAATCCAGACTCCCCCCAGGATTTTGGAGGAGAGGGTACAAAAGTTCATATTCTGTGCCCTCAACTACACCGATTGTAATAAGGCACACGTCGCTCGTGCTATCAAGGGGATCCTGGATTATGCCGGAGAACCACTATTACCTAGCGCGGAACATATGGAAGAGATATCTGATTATATCTATGATTCAGCTCAAAAATCCCATCAAAGTGGAAATGAACCGGAAATATTCTATTGGGAAGCCATCACAAGACGTGACGACCAATGGTGTGATTGGGTCATGAGAGATCGAGACTACACGAAGGCATCTCTAGCTGGTATGCCAATTCTCGTTAAAACAGGACTAGACCATTTCTACTGTGGGATACCTGATTACAATCCCAATCGCCCACAGGGACTTGATTGGACAAAAGCCGTCGAAGGCCTCCGTGATCGACCTGGATTGAAATCTACAGACGAGTTAGAAGCCAAGTACGGAATCTCAGCCAGAAAAGACTCTTCCGGATACACTTTCTATGATATATCAATAATATCACTACGCCGAAGAATGAAAGTAAGACCAGAGGTTCAAAAATTCTTAATTTGCACAGTCTTCTACCACCCCTCTATTTGGACTGAAAAAAGAGCCATTGATCCTGCTCGTGAATTCTTCCCTGATGATTTTGAAAGATCGCATCTCTCAATGACCGGAAGTTTGGAGATACTTCGTTACATCGTGATACAAGTCCTAAAACATGTGGACCCTGCAAACACGTATACCCTCGAGGAGAGAGAATATTGGTTTCACATAATGGAGTACGATTACCGCTGGTTAGATTATGGCGAATTATGGGATGCTCATCGGGGTTTTACAAGCCGCAGGCCACCTATCATAGATCCCCCACGTTTTCAAGAAGCGCCGCGCTATGATAATCAAATTGGCAGACCGGTCCTACGAAATCCCGACGGGCGGATCCATCAACCCCCATCAGCCGGGACAATAAAAGCAAATCACAGAACTTATTTCAGTGCAGAGTATGCCAAACAATGGAAAGAGAAGCACAGCTCTGACCTCTCGATGAATCCTGCAAATTTTCTTCCTTATGAAGTGGTCGAGTCTGGACTATCCTCGGACTCAATGGGAGACAAAGCCTGGTGGCCAATTCCTAGCGGCGATGTAGGGAAACAATTGCCCGCGATTGCAACGGACGGCTTCCTTATAGCGGATGAACTTCCACCCGCTGCAGAAAGCCATAAGCGCGCTAGAGAATCATCGTCTGGTACCCCAGAATCTACAAGCTCAAGAGGTAATGGGGGGACAAAGCAAAGGGGGCGTCAACAAGGGGGACAAAAGGGACAGTCGAGCCGTTCTTCGTCAAAGGTAGATCCCAGGAGCCAATCTTCGTCCGGGAGGGAGTTGACAAAGGCGGAAGGGAAGCAGCCAGACAGACAGAGGCGTAAGCATAGACGATTGCGAGGATGCATGGAGCGATATCTCGATGAATCGATCCTATGGCCGAGAATCAATGTTCAATGTGTAATGTATTATCCTTGATGATTGACGACTGATGCTGGCATTTTGCTTTACAGATTGATTTTACAGATAGACTTTTATGACATAGAAATGAAGCTTGCGTGTTTATGCTATGATCTGCAATTCGATACCGTGCATTATGCTCTCCGACTTTACTTTCAAAGAGTTTGCAGGGTAGGTATTACGTATCCACATGAAATCAGACAAGTATTGTCTGACAACGCTCTCAATAATCATGCGCACTATTAGTGATAAGGCAATTGATGGATCCATATCCCGATTTACTACCCACACTCCTTTTTCGCTCAATGCTGTCAATCCAAGGTATAAATTTTGATTGACATTAGATCTTTTTGGGAAACTCTCCAACTATCACTAGAAGACGACTAAACTCTCAGCAATTTTCGCGGGATATGTGATCTCATGTGCTATTAATCGCATCGTTCCCTGAGCCCAGAATCCAGAAAGCGGCGACGGCGACAATCAAATACCAAGAACCCGAATGGAGAGCTCTTACGTTAACAAGAGTTTCACAATCTCGCTAGTACATTCATTCGACGATGGTGACCATTAGGATTCTTTGTTCGTCAGGTGAACAGTCCTGCTAAATCTGGTTATATTTTGGGTAGGGTTAGGGCATTATATAACCAAATTTCGGCTGGACTCTTCACTAGACGAGCAAAGGGGTAATACTTACGTGGTTTCTTCGTTATTGATCCCCAACATCATCAGGCGATTGATGAATAGGCTTGAATTTGTGATTGTGTCGATGATGTTGAGGTTTTGTCACTCAAACGATCCTTGAAACCGTCGGAAACAGGCAACATCACTCAGAAACCTTCATGACCTAGTATCTACCAAACGTGTTGTTCTTCACCGCAACGCAAAGATGGGCTCGGGTTTGGAGCAATCGTTTGATTCGGTTGGCATTACTAAGTACATCACCTAAAGCTCCAATCATTTAAGGTAGCATCATCGTGAAACGCACACGCAAAATGAATAAAATGAAACCTGTTAGATCTGAATACCGTTCCTACTCAGAAGTCTTGAAACGCTGTAATGCATAGTTCAAGGCAGAAATTTCTACAGAAACAGCAGTCAACGCCGCTATGGCCAGATCCTGGAGAAAAGGAAGGCGGTAGAGGTACAGAACGGGGAGGATGAGAAATAGAGGCTAACAGAAGGCATAACATCATAAAAAGATGTTCATTGACAATATAACTAGGATAGTCATAGTAAATCTATACGTGACAGTGCGTGAAGGTTGGTCATCCTGAAACTCTAGTAGTGCAGTAACAGTGATGGCCAATTTTCTAAACTAGTTCACAAGTAGGAGCGTCTGATATCTCTATCACCCCTCCAGGGGGTCGAAACATGTCTTGTCTCATTCAATATCTCTACCAGTGGACGCGCGTACCCAATGATTGAGTGATTTCTCTATGTTTTGAGCAATTTCTTCATCTTTTGCGATTCATGTCTGCGTTCAAGAGTCGATTGCCGTTGGCTCAGACACCATCACAATGTTTCCGGATATCTGCACGGCCATCACGAAGTCTCAAGGGTGTGTGCTGCGGCCGGCTGGATGTGTATAAATATCTGCTGCTGCTCCGCTCTTCTTCTGCTCTTTTTCAGATAAACCAAACATCAGAAATTACCAACATATCAAGACTATCAATTTAACCACCAACTTTCCATTCTTCGAATCTCCTGTGTGCAGCCTATTCCGGCAATCAATCGCCACTCGCTATCATGCCGAAAAAGGTTATCACCGGAGCCGAAATATATCGTCATCTCACGAAGGTTCCTTGGACACATTCTTCTGGAGAAGTTACCTATACAATAGAGTTTTACCGGCAGCCCAATCGTGCACATTTCATACCGGATGTACAAAAACTCATAGTCTGCACAATGATTCACAACCCCCTTGAATGGGGTGCAACGAAACTCCTCCCTACTATTATCTCAATACAGAAAGAAATATCACCAGGTTCCACTGGGTTTCAAGCATCGAATACTTTGATTGAAGAGGTAGCTCGTTACATTCAAGATGAAGCTGCCCGTCCAGCTTCTCCAGGGGGCAAGAACTCGACCTACTGGAAAAACATGTTAAAGTACGATCCTGAATGGAAACAGAAAATCGATCCTCGTATTGCTCAAATGATTACTCACATTACGCAACCACAATTAGCACAAATCCCCACTGGAACAGACAATGCAACGGCTTTCGAAAGCGCCATTGCCCAATCAGCTCCAGGCCTGGGTTTCTGGGTCGAAAATATCCCCGAACCTGAAGATCATCATTATGCTAGGATCAAGCTGGACCCACAACTCCCATCCTATTTGATAAAATATGACAGAGCCAGCCGGCCACGGAAAGTTAGTATTTACGGACAGAAATTTATCATCTCCACGATTCTTCATCTCAAGTGGGCGCCGAACACCGTTAGTGATGCTTTTCATGTGTTGGAAGCTAAATCGCCATCAAGTCTAAGGCCTTCTATTATTGGTCAGATAGCTCGTTATATTTACGATAAAAGTCAAATTCGCGATCAAACACTTGTGGAGAAGACTCATTGGACCTCCATTTTGTACAATGACCCTGCATGGACTCAGTATGCCATGAATTTTGATGCTGGGTCGAAGAGTTTTCCGTACAAAACGCCCGAACTCAAGCGAATTTTACCAGTGTCCGCGCCCCAGACAGCCCCGGCTGTACGATCTCCAGTACTTGGGCCGAACGAGGGAATCAGCCAATATAATTTCAGTATAGAGGCCGTAAAAGAGTATATGGAATCTGATTATTACAAGGAAGACACTAACAAGAATCCAAAAACTGGACTTCCTGTCTGGGCAATCCCAACAAAATTCCACGAGGACAAGTATGGTTATATGTGGCAAGACGGCACTGAATATGCGTCAGACTCGCCGGACAACGTGATACGGTGGTACCACAGGGAGTATGTGAGCGTCGAGGAAGCCAGGGAGTTGAGACGCAGTCGTATAGCGGGACATAGCGAGCCCAGAGATAAACTTACCGGTCTTCCAAGAAGCAAAGTCCCCTCTGGAGAATCCAGCGCGGAACTTCGTCAGTGGCCGATCCCTGAAGAAGATATAGGATTACCGTTGCCCCGACTCGATGAAAGGGGCTTCCTTGTCCGTGCAGACACTTCTATAGAACGCTTTGCAGGCCACAAGCACGATAGAACCTCGACACCCAGGGATACTTCTACCTCCGGATCCAGTGCCTCTGCTTCTCGAGGCCCACCAAGGGACCTTCGAGATAAATCGACAGATCAAAGGAAGGATAGACAGGGTGAAGCATCGAAGCATTCTTCCTCAAGAACGAAGGAGAAGGGAAGGACGGAGGAGGGTGGAAGGACGGAGGAGAGGGGGAGGCGGGACAATCAGGATAAGCAGCGAGGTTCCAAAAAGACCAAGCATTGATACTAACTACGAAGAGTCTTGGTACGGTTTTCCAGTGGTTCGATTCTACGGCTGAACTTCAGCATCTATTTTTAATGTGTAATGCTTAATACTGACGATTAACGATTGATGATACTGGCAAATTTAGATTGCGAACTGGTTTACAGATAGATTTTCAGAAGATAGAAATGAAGCTTACGAATTTATGCTATCTTGAAGATCTTGAGCGAAGGTTTTCCCTGTCTCCGACAGCGACTTTTTGGCTGTGGATCTGTTCCAAACCAGAATAGAGTGTAGACGAAGCTGTAAACGAAAAGTTCATAAATTCTTACATGTGTCCAAGTTATTGAAAGCCCTATATGCTTCAAGTAAAGGCGAATGAGAAAATTCAGCTTACACTATCTTGTGGGAGTCGTGCGTCATCTTCTCAAAGCTTCAAAGTAATCCACTGATTTGAAGAAGGCTCAATCAATGCTTTACGATTCGTACCGATATTCGGGCACTTTGTAGCAGGAATACCTGGAAGCTATGAAGTGCCTTAATCACTGGAATTAACCGCACCGAGCAAATACAGGCCAACATGCCAGTGCTCCAAACTCCTGGCTTGATAAGAACCACAGAATATGAGAGCTGATGAAACCACTTCGACATTGAGGAATGGAAAAATTGGAAACGGGAGGTCACTAGTATAGTTCAGTCCCGTCTGTAGCTGGCTGATGAGTGGACCATCATCCACCCAACTGTGGCGTTGCGGCGTGAGAAGACTAAATGTAATTCCAAATGGTGCTGCCACCCTATGGGAAACTTCCAGCTGCCCAGATGACCTTAGATAGAGTCTTGGCATTTATCTGCCCTTGTAAAGAAGCTCATGTAAGGAAGTCTGCTCTTGAGTAGCAAATAAAGCACCGACTTGGTCAGAAGCCAGGAAACGAGAGCCGTACCTGATTACTTAAGCAGAAAATCTCTACAGCGGATCTCAGCGGGCTGGAGCTAGAGATAAACCTGCATTAGCGCCTTAGCTGAATCGTAATTTCAAGCCTTGCTGAACACTTGCTCATGGACAACAAAGGACAACACAGGACCTCGGACGTTATTGGCAGTACCATATCATAGGATCAAGCCTCCCACGAGCCATTCATGCGAACAAAAGTGAGACGAGACCGTTTGCCGAGTCAGACAACCGCTGCCATTTTCCAAGTCCGACACCGGGAACAACAAAGGGAGAACTGGATGAAGAGCGACACCGATAGCATTAAGCGAGCAGAACAGGAGTCATCAATGTCCAGTAACGCTCACTCTATCATAGGCTGCAAGCTAGACGCTAGTCAACGACGATTGGGAGCACCGGTTGATTGATCAATGAGCCACTTTGATGAGGCTTACAAAAAGAAAATGCTCTCGAGTAAGCCCGCGTAGGGACAAGTTGTGAAGGATCTAATGGAGTGACATTCTGGTTCTAGCTAAATCAGTTCTATCTCGTAGTTCTCATCTATCGTAAACCCGCTAAATCAAAAACCGCTGAAGCCAATGAGATCTATGCATCTGTTCCAGAAAAAAGGTCTATTCTCGAGTATGAGATAATGAGGCATTAGACATTACACATGATGGGGATCCGTATCCTGCTTGGAGTAAGGAGCGACAGTATGATCCATGACCTCGCTGTTTCTCCAACAAATTGTCTCTTCTATCTCCACTTTCCAGTTCGGTTGCTCTGATTGAATCACCACTGAAAAGGTCAGCCCTATATTCTATGGTCGATGTTTTAGGGGTGTACCATTGAAATTCGCATATCCCCGAAGATTGTCATCCCTTAGGGTGGTGTGATTCGTCAACGCTGACTAGATGAGCCTGAGCCTCCCTTCCACGGACCCGTTGGAACATCTCTGTTGCAGAACTCTTGGGTACGAGGTCCGTTTGGAAGTGGTTCCCCGGCCTTGTACGACTTTGTCACCGGTGGGGGTTGTGTGGCTCCCGTTGAATAAAAGTCATCTATATCGAATGGACTAAGCTCACTACTGGGTGGTTCTGGGCGTTGCAACGGGTAGAGGTAATGTTCCACCATATACTTCGTCCAATCGTTCTTTGACGTAACCAGCATCCAATATCTTATCTCGCAAGCCTCTTTTGCTTCTTTAAGGCTTCGGTCTATGTGGCCGAGAATACATCCGATTGCGTACTCCGACAAAGCTGGGTTCCGCTCCGACAAAGCTGGGTTCCGCCTGTTTGTCCAACTCCAATAAGGGTCTAGTATCTCCCGAGGACTTAATTGGTGATGTTTCGAAGCGTAGTAGAGAAAAGCTAGCTCTACGGTCTTGAAATCAAGGACTGCACCAGCATGTGAATAAACCACGAAAAGGCGGCCCCCCCGGTCAATGAAATTATTGATTATTGGAGGATTCGGCATCGTATTCTCCCTGGCTGAATGTAACAGGAGGCTATAGGAAAACCGCTCTTTGTGGCTGCTGAAAGGACTTCAAAAGATGTTGCCGATGGATCGAATAGGGAGTCGTAAATATGGGATCTTTGTGGCTGCGGAAAGATGCTCGGAAGATGTAGAGGATGGGTGATCGGTGAGTAGAACATGAAAGAGTGAGGACAGAGCCTGATACTTATACATCTCCGGGCAGAAATTTTGAGGAGGCTATGGCACTGCTGACAAGCAATGTGATGCTCAATTCAACAGATCCTTATCGAAACGTTGTGACTGATATTGTCTCAGGGTCGAGTGGATGTGCATGACGACGCACACGAAATCAGCATCTTCACAAGAGAAACCTTTTGAGGTTTCATTGCCTTCTAGTCCCACAACCACTGTTCAAGCAGGGTCATCAGGCCCTTCTATCCAAGAGAAGCTTTCCCAGTGGAAATATTGGTGTGGATGAGCACCTTCTTTTGATTCCCATATCAAATCTATTGGGATATCCGAGTTTTTCGTATATTTTTATCCGCCAGTGGGCCTTACGAATTTAGGGTCTCTACTGTTTCATCTTCCATCTAGCTTTGTCTCTATATGCACAATCTCGTTGGTCGCGACGCGCGTTCAACAGGGGAATTCTTTGAGACAGGCTATGGCTCCAGCGACCGTGGAAGACGTCGTGAATTCGATATGTTCACGGTGTTTCTGTTGAGGTTCTGCGACATGTTCATACGGAATGGGTATCAAGTTGCCATATCACTCAAAACTTTGCCATGGAATTTCTATAAATACAGAGCACCTCTTCCCTACTTCGAGGAACATTGATCCTCTAGATCTCCTATTCAAGAAGTCGAGCCATGCCGCCGAAGAAGCGAGTCAAAAAAAAGCATTCTAACCCAAAATTGAGACCCCTCCTCAACAGCGTCTCTCCACCCAGTAATCCAGACTCACGATCAAGTTCAAATTCAAAACCAAGAAAAGAACCAAGATCAGAATCACGTCCCCCAGACGAGACTACGAGTTCAGCCCCTGGATATACACAACTCCCAAGGGACACGACTCAGCCAGCAGGAGTTCGGACTTCGTCAAGTCTGGCAGAAGAATCTTCAGTACAGCAATCTTCAGAATCACGATCCTCTCATCTATCATTGGCTGACAAATCAAGAGCGCCACCTCCAGGACAACCAGGATATCAAGTACCACCAGGATATCCAGTACAACCAGGATATCCAGTACAACCAGGATATCCAGTACAACCAGGATATCCAGTACAACCAGGATATCCAGTACAATCAGCGTATCCAGTACAATCAGGAAATCCAGTATACTCAGGTCGTTCACCTCCAGGTCCGCAAACACAATATCAGGCTTCAGCATTCACGGGAGGGTCATATTCCGCACAATCAAATCCATCTTCAAATCTTTATCACCGGCCTATTCAACAATCAACAGCGTCATTCCCAACACATCAACCAGGACCATATTCTGCTTACCCACCTGGCCCAGCCACATTTGGGCAAACTCCTTCATATGCCCCTAATTCACCGCCCTATGCACCGACGGAGCACTATGCTCAATCAGTACAGTATCGGAGAGAAGAAGGGCCACATGCGCAAGGCTATGCACCAAGAGAGGTTCACCATGCGGGTGGTCCTCAACACGGACTCGATCCATCAGGCAGACCTCCCCGACAACGAGGTATCATTCCAATAGGACGTCCTCAGCAACCATTAGCCCCAGTGCAACGACAGGATCGTGAGAGTATGGACCCTTTTCGAGTTCAGACTCGAGAAATGATCAAGCGAGATGTTGATGCAGAAAGACATCGTGAGACAAGAGAGGGAGCTGAGAAGGTCACGGAAGAGTGGAAAACATTGTCGCCAGAAATCAGAAAGCAGAAAGCGGATGATGAGAGAGACAAGCGCATGCGAGAAGACGAGGAGAAGTCGCTTGAAAAACAGCTAAATAGAATCGAAAGGGACGAGAAGCGTGATTTACGCAATCGAAGGCGTTAAGAACATCCAGAGTAACGAAGTCGACACTTGCCGGGGGAAGAGCAGGACGAAGAAGAACGTCGGAGGTTGGACCGCAAAGCGCAGAGGAAGGAAAAATCCGATAAGCAGAAAAAATCAAAATTGACTCTCCATACTACGAGTGAGAGGAAAAGTACGAAAAAAAGTCATAGGCAGCAGTCCAAAAGTTGAACAAAATGAAGAAAGGGAGCCGAGAGGATTGCTAGCACTAGCGATAGTGCCGACAGGTTTCTCGATGCCTTCCCTGTCGATGGATATGGGTTTTTTTGCAGCACATCCAATCACCTTAATGTTTAATTTCCCAGCACACATCATGTCTCCATCCCCTAACACTAATTTGACGATTTCTTTAAGTTCATTAGCTTGCGATTGGAATTTAGCTTTGAATTAGATAGTTTTGATTTAGATAGAAACGATTAGGAAATGTCATAAGTATTTGTAGTTAAACTGAGCAGATTAACGTGACTCCACTGAATTTTTTCTTTTCTCATGATTTGACTCGAGGTACAAAGTCACGATGCCGAATCTCCTTCGCCAACAGCAATATCAAGAGGAGGTGTTAAATCGATAGCTTTCAATGGGACGAGCTTACAGACTTCGACAGCCGATGCAATTGATTACGATTCATGATGATATTACACGAGTTTCCTTGCGTTAAATGATAGTTTATCGACCATATATTCCCTTAGGGGAAAAAGGGATGATATTTACGCGTGCATAATTTATGCCGAGAGAGGTGAGCCTCTACTTCAATTTTCCCAATTGAGCTATGCACACTAATTAGTAGGTACGAAGGCAATGCTGAGTGGTATTCAGGTTCCGCCATGAGCGGACATGGGTTTCTATCGCTCTTCAGGGACCAAAATAAGTCTTGCAAAGAGGGCTTTCAGATCAAGATTTCCCATTTCTCGGATTTAAATACTATGTACAGATTAGCGGAAGTCTAAACATGCAACTTTTCACTGCCTACCGTCTGTCTATCAGCGTTCGGGACTCAATACCGTCCTTAGCGAGCGAATGGTGTAGACAGAGTTGGATAATGTTCTGTCGAGCAAAGGCGTTATTACGAATTTGTAAAGACATCGATTGTCTGGATCACCACTACTAGAGTCTTATGGCGTGTTCACTACATATTATCACTGTTGAGGCGTCAGTCAACAACACAATTCATACCATTGAGCGGGGTCAGACATCATGAAAAGCGATAATATCATTCACATGATTACGAAACGTGACACATACCAATGTCTCTGCACGTTACTTCAAACTTCGAGTTATGACCTTCACGACAGTTTATCTCCCTCCATAGATTCATAAGTTCCTTGCAAAGATCGTCAGCCCACCATCACCAACTTTCCAATTTATTTTGCAATTGCTGAGGTGGTCAAGAACGATGCGTCTGCCTCTTGAACTGTTTGACGCCGTCATCGACTTCGTAGACCACAATACTGACCTTAAAGCGCTGCGACTCGTCAACAAAGCCTTCTCTATCATGGGTGCTACTCGACTTTTCCACTTGGTGCAGCTCGGTACCCTCATGCGAGACCCCGATGGCGCAGAATGGGTGCTGGCCAGGATTGGGTAGGTATTCTAGGGACTTTCTTACCTATGTAGTGGTTCTCTAATCGCGCACGATCGTCTGCTGGAGCAGACCCGTGTGAGCCATGGCTCGTCGTCCGCTTCACTATATTAAGGAATGCTGATTGTGGGTTCTGTATAGACACTACATCAAGGTCATTGATGTTATCCCTAAGGCGACGCTATGCCTAGACTGTCTTGTGCATGGTAGAGAGCGCGCCCAGAGTAACGTTCCGTATCTTTGCGAAGATAAAAGCATGCAAGACCGACATATGAATCACATCGAGCTAGTTTACCAAAAGCTGCTTCTAGATCGTTATCAGTCACTGTCAAATAAGAAGTTCAAGGCGCTGCTTAGAACGATTTTACAATCCGCCTCAAAGATTGAAACGTTTTGCTTTGCCGACAGACCTACAGAAAAAAGCCTCGAATTACCTGACGACTGTCAGGATGCAGGATGTCAAGATTTACAAGAAGGCCTTCGCAGTCATTCGAGACATGGTAGTGACGAATGGGACATGGCCAAAGATTGGAGAAAAAAGATAGAAATCACTCTCTCTATCATAACCACGACTGGTACTGGAGTCAAAAACCTCACATTTCGATACATATCCGAGTTCCTCGGGATGGATCGGCACACACTCCAGATCTTTATCGACTTCGCACTTGTGGATCGCCTCACTCAGAATTTGATGTCGATCCGATGGAAACGACCAACGACGCATGGGCTACCGGGTTTAGACCTATCATCTTGGTTATCAAGAGCGGTCAACATCCAGAGGATCTGCATAGATGATCCACATGGTTATCGGTATCATGCCGATCCGTTGACATTGAGCGCAATATTTGGAGATTGCCAACTGCTGAAATTGATGGCTCTCGGGTTGAAAGGAATACATTCAACTCAGACAGACTTGTACAACCTCTTGAGTCGACATACGGCTTTGGAGCAGATACTCTTGGATACTTACACTCTTAAAGAAGGGACGTGGGAGCAAACCATTGCTCATCTCAACGATCGTCTAGGCATCGCTGTACTGAGTAATGACGACATGGCCAGGTGGAAATGCAACAGTAATATCGTGGAAAATGCCTTCATCGACGTCGGCTACAGCTTCGAGATAGATTCACTAAAACCATACAGTGAGTACGAAATACCAGAGGGGCAGCAAGAGCCAAGTAGCCAGGCGGACGTGTGGCTTTGGAAGAAGAAGGAGCGACCCACTTATCGCACTCTCGACCCCGTGCTCATGGAATGCTGGCTTGGAGTGTTGGAGAAGGACTAGTGCTGCGTGCGGAGGCGAGTGAAATAAGACAATTACGTCGTACTTGTTGGTCTCACTGGCAGCTCGCTTGGTAAAATGCTCTTCAGGGGTTTTTTGCAATCCATAGGCCAATATCCTATTGTGCATTGATAAGTGGCACATCTTGTGGAAGTACGGCTACCTGACTAGAGTTGAAGCAAAGCTTCCAGAGTTTTAAACATAGCTCTTTCTCAGCACTGGATCGTGCTTTGAATTATTCGTTCTTAAGGAGAATTATGCCGAAATCTGCCGCCAGGCTGATATGATCTCGTATTTCGATTCGGAATCTCAGAAACATTCAACTCTTCAGCTAGAATGGAACCTTCAAGGCGGCATCTACCAATGAGCCTATAAATAACGTTGCCAAAGGGACGGAAAGTCCATGGGAGAGGGATAAGCGAGACGCTATAAGGAAGGAGACTCGGGAGAGTGGCTGTCGATCGATACCTTAAAATATGCTTCATACAGTAAAACCGTATGAAGTTCCTTGTCCTCTCTCACACGTGCATACTTTGAGGATTAGTCTCCAGTGTGTGAACAGCAGGTCAAAAACACTCTCAAGTTTCATGAAATGATGAAGGACCTTCAAACAACATTCTATTCCCTCGGAGATTTTGCAACTTATAGTAACCAATGTCATGCCGCTAATGAATTAATAACGAGTCCGTAAGTTCACCAGACAGAGCAATAACAAAGTCTCAACTATCTTCGATGTATTTCATGTGAGTGACCCGCAGCGTATCAGCATTTCTTTGGCTCTTTCAGTAAATATGTGGATTCATCGATCTGTCTAAACGTGAAGCTTTGATTCCCATTTCCCAGACTGTGTCAAGATAGAAAATTTCTTCAAATCCAAGACGTAGTGAAATCAGCCTTTTGAGACTTGTTCATCGCCGTTGGAAATTTGGTGTGGATATTTGTGTATATATACCGTGTCCGTCCCCCTCTATAATCGGATTTTTCTGGTCAGCAACATCTTCCAGAACTAACCTCACTACAATTACCCATATCAATTGACTACCTCATCAAGTACTCATAATAACTGACCACCTCACCAAGTCGCATCCAGCCACATCCCTTCAAAACTACTTATTAGCCTTATCGCGTGCGATAACCTCAACGGCTCGCTTAACAAGTACACTTTTGGCTACACACATTGAAATCTACAACCCGTTTTCAGCACTCAACGAAAGGCTCGAATCTTCCACACTTCCCACTATCTTCCTCCATAGCGATTGTAACATATCAGCAGCCGCTCATCCTCTCAATCTCCTTCCCAGCATGCGATCCATCCGAGAATTGAGAGACGAGTACTCTCAGAGTCAAATCAATTACGAGACTCTCTGTCACAGGGTTGGCGTCGATGAGCAAAAGCGGATAGAATCTGAAAAGGAGCGGGACTTCGTGGAACAGCAGCTGGAAAATGTGGGACAGCGGCTGGCACAACTGGAACAGGAGCGGAAACGCCTGGAGCTAGAGAGATCGAAACTTGATACGACGATTTCCCAATTAGGAATCTCTATAGAGAAAAATCAGACTCCGATTCCAGTCTGGGATAGGCGACGGCGGGAACAACGTGATATGATTGAAAGGCATCCCCAGTATGTCCCGTATGTGGAAGGGCCAGCCAGACGGACTAGACGTGGTTGACACAGTGATCCCTGGCCAAGAGCTATGGAGTGATTCGACCGACACAGGAAAAGGAGGCTGGTGCGACATGGAGTGACTTGATTGGAGACCCATCAACTTTGTTTAAGCGAATAATCTGACGGCAACTTTCATGATTACAAGCGAGTGTTTCGGGGACGGTAATGTTTAATGATCTTTCGGATCTAGAATGCGGTCAGCAAATTCTTGTATGAGTACATAGATCTCAGCTTATGAAATTATTCTACCTACTTGCATTATTTTGAAGAATTACGGTCATTGTGAAGTAGAGCGTGAAAATGTTAGAAGCGTAACTTGGAGTCATCGAGAAGGTGGAGTAGATGCACTGATTCAACGTTAGGAACTTGTACCCACCATTACCGTCATGAACTGGTGATGAACGAAAAATAATGATAGGAATGATATAATCTGTGGAAAGCTCAAAGTCATCGACAAGGTGCAATAAAATTCTGTAGAACTTGTTCCCACTGCTACCGTCATGAACTGGTGATGAACGAAAATTAACGATGAGAATGATATAACCTGCGGAAAGCGCAAAGTCATCGAGAAGGCGGAGTATTCATTGATAGGAGCTTGTAGCCACTATTACCGTCATGAACTGGTGATGAACGAAAAACAACAATAAGCATGATATAGAGAATCTGCAGCACCGCCGATTCGACGACTATGAAACGCGAATCCACCAATTTAATTCGTAGACAAAGTAACCCACCAAGAAAAGACTCACCGCAATATACTTACGGCCGTGCATCCCCACGCAAAACGCCTCTGCACAACAATTCACAACCAAAATCAACCGCATCAACCTAGTGCCAATGAACCATATCGGAGATGACGCATCCCTCGACAAAACAAATCACCCCAGCGTGCTCCAGAAGTCATCGATCCCGAGCAACAATCACAATCACACCCGATGCCCCGTGCTCTCAAGATTGCCTATAAAAAGCCCCTTCTCGCACCGAGAAAGTCCTCTTCTTCCCAGCAAGTTTCCCAACCAAAATCTCCATCTATCAAACAAATAGGCACAATCTGCGATTTTACCTACCAAACGAACCCCAGCCCAACAGAACAGCAAATCACCTTCCAGGATCCCTTTCCCCATCCCCATTCCACATCCCCGATCACCCCATACAATCCCAAACTCCTAAGCTTCCCTCCCCGTCCACGAAAAACCCCAAGCACAATGGACTCTTCCTCAAAACAGCCCGCGAAGCCCACCAAATCCTTCGAGCCCACCTTCACAGGCTTCCGCGGGCTCACCCCCGAACAAGAAGACGAAGCTCGCGTCAGGGCTGCTAGCACCCATTGGAGAGCAAAGGTTGAAGACAAGAAGGCGCAGAAGAGCTCATCTGGAGCTTCGAGTGCTGGAGCTGGTCGTTGAGGGCGCTGGCTGGCTTGACTCAGTACCCAATGTGAGTGAGTGTGCTTGATGCATTTGGAGTGCACCATAGGGAGTTGTGCTGATTGGTTGGTGTCTTTAGAGGTTATTGTTCGGTTCATTGTCGCGTCGGAGCAGGCTCGACGGATGGTATGGCTCGATGGCTGCTTCCCTTATAGGTTGGGGATTGGGATTCTTGTGCGGTGTGTAGAGTAGAGGGTTGGAGCTTTATCGGTCTCACAGACCTGTACACAAACTTAGGAGAATGAGAGTTTCTTTTGAGAAGATGATATTTGTGCTTGACGTGTATCTTGCTCTTTCACTTACCTTCATCCCCTGACGCTGGCTGACTATATCGCGAGAGAGGAGAAGAATGGTAGTCATCGTGTTCCGGGGTCTAGTAGATGGTAGCTAACAAACACTTCGTATGTTGTTTAAGTGATTAAGGAAAAGAGACTAAAAAGTCGTAGCCGCAGGGGCAGATACGATGCGAGAAGATATAAAGTGGCGGCGCAAAGTAAATTAGCCAGTATAAAGCATTAGTATCTATAGAGGAAGAAGAAGAAGAAAGAGGAAGTTGACCGCGTCGAACGAGAGAGAAAACTCGACCCACCAGTCATCGACAGTGCTTCACATTAGACTTTATTTAATTCTGATATTTACATGCTTCATTAATATCTCCCTGTAAATCTATGCATCCATTTACCCACGCTATGCTTCTATGAGTATATTCTAAAAAGCCAACCTCTATACGCCGTGGCTGTGCTTAGACATCGCTGCCATGCTTCCAAAGGCGTGGGTAAAACTCCATCTGGTCCAGTAGAAGTCCTCCGGGATTACGTCCTCAATTCCGAGCTCCTCTTGCTCGACCGTTGCCCGCTTGACCATTGCGCGCTCGTACGGGTACGGCCACTCTGGGTGCCGGGGCGCGACGGCGAGCAACTTCACGCAACTCGTCCTCGTCATCAGTAACGCCCTCGTCATCGCTATCTTCCTCGTCATCGTCGATTTCATTTAAGTCGAATTGATCGTCATCATGGTCGTCGATGCCCGCGAAACCGCCAGCATCATCGACTCCACCGCCAAAATTAATACCCACATCGGCTCCATCACCTGCCTCAAGCTCCCAAAGTCGCGAATAGCAGGGAGTTTTCGCGGTATTGAAGTGCAGGTAGGGGTTGGCAGGATCTAGCCAGGCACTGCACAGGTAGCAAAAATGCGCTTCACACTTAGAGCAACGCATGTGGTTGCAGCCCATGCTCTTCTGGCAACGAGCCAGACAGGTGGGACAGGGTGTTGAGTGCAACTTCATGTACTCTTCTGATGCCTTCTCTTCTGCGTTAAGCTCTTTGCTGAGGCGGGGGACGCAGGAGTAGTACTCGCCGTGCCAGGAGGCTTTGCAGATCATGCAGAAAGCGAAACTGCAATCGATGCATACGGCGAGGCGGTCGGCGATGTCTGGGATGGTGGAGCGGTCCTCTAAATCAAGTATTTTGCGAGGAGGTGGAGGCTCGTTTGGGTTTGTAGATTCGACCGACTTGCTGCTATCATTGGTGCGGGCGGGGCCTTGACACCAGCTTCGAGGGCAGTAAATGGTTGTCGGGTCGGCTTCATATTTTTTCTTGCGCTTCAATTTTATGTAGCGCTGAACTTGATCATGGGAAAGGGGAATCTGGAGGAGTTCGCTGGGGTCCAATGTTCGGTCATGCTTCGACGAGTTTTCATCGCACTTCGAGGCCATGCATTTGACGGAGCCAACATCCCCTTCGGTGATGCAGAGGTTGAAGCAATCTTGCAAACATTCCACGCAGAAAACGTGTCCGCAGGAAAGCAGACGATGGCAGTCGATCCCTTTCTTCATTTCAATGCAGACAATGCACTCGAATGTTCCCGCCTCAAATTTGGCCCGCTCAGCCTTTGAATTAAAGTCCAACAGGGCAAATTTCAGATCCTGTGGAACTTCCAAGTGCTCCTTCTCGGACATCAATCCAAAGGCGTCCTCGGCTGCTTCCCGCAAGTGATCCATGTATGCATACACAACCTGATCACGACCCATCTCTTCCCACATTATGTGTCCGGCTTCCCTGAGCACTTGCAGTTTTCCTTCGGGTAGCCATGGTGGCGAGGCTTCGATATGGAATACTGGAGGCTCTTCGGTAGGATAGCCACTGGGTAAAGTGATACTCAACTGTAAAGGTGGGAGATATGAGAGGAGGTGGGTATCTTGTTGTACTGTCATTTCAGGCTCCGGGCCGGCAGGGAAGAGGACGGCAAGTGGTTCGATAGGCTCCACAGGGATAAGGATGCTTGCTTTGAAGGCATTGTCAGGATCGAGTACCAGCTCTGGATATATGGCGGCCAAGGTCGAAAGCTCAATAGCCCGTTCGTCATCCGACTCCACCGTATCGTCGGCCATCTCGAGAGACGGCCGACATTCAATCCTAGGAGGGGGTGGTTCTGAGGACATTAGTGGGTTTGCGTCTGCTTATAGCGTGGAAAACTCACTCAAAGATTTGAGTAGCTATTTCAGCGAGTGGCGTGTGATGAAGCGGCTGTAGGATGGTTTCAAACCAAAAGAGTAAATAGATAGTCGAGGATTGATATTGAGATATAGATAGGTAGCAGAGGCGATTCTGGTGGTCCCGGAGCTTTGGGCTAAGCTGGTGTATTTAGGCGATTCCTCACAACTCCATTTGCACAATCAAGGGGTGGTTGAAAAAATGACACAAAGCATTGTAAGACGCGCTTTGTCCTAGAACAAAAGTTCAAAAGAATGATGAGTAAGAGGGCAAAGATGATTATTGTAGGGGCTCGGCGGAGCCCTCAGCTAGCCAGATATGGTAAGAGTGCCATTCGGGCCTACGTACCTCCGTACTCCGTACACCTTAGTGCATCAACCAGGATAGGTTTTGGAATCCGTTAAACGTTCCGATAGAGCTCACTTTGAGCTTCAAATGAGCTTTGATTTGTATGTCTCATTCCTCCGATGCAGAGTTGGCCGAGTTGTGAGAGGGCACCTTAGGCACTTCCGCCAGAAAGATGCTCTGATTGCAATTAGGTTCTGAAGCATTGGAACGTGCTCGCTAAATTACATCGTATACTTTTGGCTTCATAGGCAAAAGTCAGGTGATGTATATGTTCAATGTGTAAGTAGTGTGCATATCAATCGCACGAAGGCAGCTACGTTTATGGTCGAGCTTGTTTCAATTACCTCTGTACGAGTGCTTGTTTCAATTACCTCCGTACTAGCTACTTGCCTTTGAAGTGCATTTTGTTTGGAGATCCATGCCATGGCTAATCCTGATCAACCATGTCTAATATTATTTCTATATAATGACTACAGTAACCGGCCCAAAGTTTCTGGGTCTCCTAGATGACAACCCAGTCAATCAATCGAATCTTGCAAAGGTTCCTTTCGCCTCTTCGAAACTCCAGGCAGATAGTTTCTCTCCGCTTGTTTGATCTCACCGAGATCGAGCTGCCATATACCTTCACACAATGCAGGAATCCTGGACTGAGACCCGTCTCGGCAGAGGTGTTGATATGCTCGCCGGGCTTTCGCTCGAATTTGAAAGCCTAGAGAAGCTTAGCAACGCCGATGAAGGGGTTATGTTCTGCAAGGCGAATACCTGGCCAAATATTTCAGTCGAAAGTTGGTGGCGAAAAACAAAGTCGGCCGTATCTCGCCCAGTAAATAGTAAGTGCGTTGTGGGAAGCATATCCTGGCTTTCTCAATGGCTCACAGGAAACGCCCATCAGCTGCTGGAATTTGAAGCTCGTTGCCCAAAACAGGCACAGTCCTCGGACCTGGCACCGCGAGTGAGTAGCTGCCGTGTTTCTCTCCCTTGGCAGAAAACACCGACGAAGGGCAATGCTGGAGTGACTCCTTGCCGTAGGAAGGTAGAGACGAGGATGCAACTAATGCAGATGGTATCAGCTTATAGTGAGCCCCACTCTCCGTAAGCTCGGCGTTCTGCTTTCTGAAACCCGTATGATGCAGGACTGCATGTCAAAGAGCCAGCTGCGCCGCATAATTAATTAGCTGGGTCCCATTTAAGGCTCCTGCACTCCATGTCTGCCTTATCAGAAACTAGTAAGGTAGGAACTCGGACTACTCCATTAGGAAATTGCAATAAACTCGAAGGAGACGTCTCGTCTAAAGATAATTCCCCCAAAACATCACACTCCACTCACTCACCGCCTTACTCGCGCTTCAAGGTTGCAGTATGTTCCTGGAGGCACATATTGCGTTGCAAAAACAGCTGAAACCCCAATTTCAGCGAGTTGCATCATCGCGCGATCTTACACTGATTCAATGTGTCCGAGTATGCTCCACGGGATTAGCCGGTCAGGACCTTCCGAGCCGCGTTAGCTGAAATTGAGTAAGACTGACAAATCTTGATGGTCATATCGCAGACATAGTAATATCTCGAGGGCTTATTGATGCGTCTGATCAAAACCAATCAGGTCGTCTCGAAGGGCGGCGTGGTCCCTCCAATGATGATTTCTAATTTCGGGAGACTTTCCACGGAGCCTGTGTTTTCAAGCAAATAAAAGTGGGGTGATGGCAAGATTTCAAATAATTCACCTTATTAGCACAAGCAGGTCTCCACTCCTCTCTGTGTCGCTAGACCATAGGATATCAAATATCTCAGTTAGGCAGACCATTGCCCTTTGTAGCTTCACCACAAACACGCTTGCACACGCAAGCATCAAGATGGATGTGGTAGCAGATGGCAAGGTCGTCACACCTTCCTTACCAAAAACTTACTTCAAGTCCCAACATCCAGTCGACGTCCTGGATGACGCTGGACCAACACCAATCGATACCCCTGGCTTGACGAGAGGAGGGTCTCCCCCTAGCAGTGACTATGGTGAAAATGTACGTCCTGTTTCACAAGACAACACACTTCATCATCTAACTCATTCTCGCAGAGCAGATCGAGCTCTACACAAGGGATCGCAGTCATCGGCATGGCCTGCCGCGTGGCAGGCTCAAACAATACCCCCGAAAAGCTCTGGGACTTCCTGATGCAGGGAAAAACCGGCAGCGGAGAGATCAACCCCTTACGCTGGGAGCCATACCGCGCACGGGATGCCCGCAACGCCAAAGAACTGAACAAGACGACATCGCGGGGCTACTTCGTCGATGGCATCGAGGACTTCGATAACATGTTCTTCGGGATATCTCCCAAGGAGGCCGAGATGATGGATCCCCAGCAAAGGATCGCGCTCGAAGTGTGTTGGGAGGCACTGGAAAGTGCGGGCATAGCGCCACAGGCACTGGCTGGATCGAATACGGCGGTTTATATGGGCGTGAACAGCGACGATTACGGGAAATTGCTGCTGGAAGATTTGCCGGGTATCGAGGCCTGGATGGGTATCGGGACAGCCTACTGCGGGGTTCCGAACAGGATCTCGTATCATCTAGATCTGATGGGGCCCAGTACGGCTGTGGATGCTGCATGCGCCTCGTCGCTGGTTGCTATTCATCATGGACGTCAGAGCTTGCTTGCTAACGAGACTAATCTTGCTATCGTTGGGGGTGTCAACGCTCTATATGGTCCAGGGCTGACGAGGGTGCTGGATAAAGCTGGCGCAACATCCCCGGAAGGCATCTGTCGTTCGTTTGACGATGAGTCGAACGGTTACGGTCGCGGTGAGGGCGCAGGTATTGTGATCCTGAAACGTCTAGATGATGCTATTAAAGACCAGGACAATGTTATTTGCGTGTTGAAAGGCAGCGCCGTCGGCCAAGATGGCAAAACTAATGGAATAATGGCTCCCAATGGTAAAGCCCAGGAGCTTGTCGCGAAGAACGCACTCATTGCCGCTTGCGCCGACCCTCTGAGTATAGACTATGTTGAGGCCCATGCCACCTCCACACCAGTGGGTGATCCGGTCGAGGTGAATGCCATGGCCAATGTCTATGGCAAAGGTCGGCAAGCGGACGCTCCGTGCCTGATTGGTTCCATCAAACCTAACATTGGCCATCTCGAAGCTGGCGCTGGGGTAATGGGTTTTATCAAAGCGGCCATGGCAGTAAATCGTGAAATCATACCCCCACAAGCAAATCTCGGAAAGCTCAACTCGCGTGTCAATTGGGAGGAGGCAGGCTTACAAGTGGTAAGAGACCCTACCGAATGGAACAATATGAACGGCATTCGTCGTGCAGGAGTCTCCAGCTATGGGTATGGTGGAACTGTCTCGCACGCCGTGCTTGAGCAACACAACGACATTAGCGCAACATTTTCTCGCCCAGGAGCCGCGACTGAACTGACTGGGGATAATGAACTGACGATCCTGACTTTTTCATCGCCTCAAGAGAAAGGTCTAGCTTCTCAGGCTGAGACACTATCATCTTGGCTCCTCGGAGACGGTAAAAACGAGAGCTTGCCATCGATTGCGACAACCTTGGCAACTCGTCGGGGTCATCATAGTTACCGAGCGGCAGTTGTTGCAGCCTCCCACGACGAAGCAGCCGGAGCAATGAAAGCATTTACCGAGAACAACAATGAATCTGAGGTTCTGTCAAGTAGAATTGTTTCAGTTAGTGATAATCCTGGAACCGTCTGGGTTTTCTCAGGTCATGGCGCACAATGGAAGGAGATGGGTCAAAGCTTACTCAACAATCCAGTTTTTTACGAGGCAATCCTTCCAACGGCTGCAGTTGTGCAAGCAGAGGCCGAATTTTCCCCCCTGCAGGCGCTCAAGGAAGGGAACTTCGAGAGTTCAGACAAAGTCCAGATTCTCACTTATGTAATGCAGATCGGTCTAGCTGCAGTACTGACATCTCACGGTGTGTCCCCTCAAGCGATCGTTGGCCACTCAGTTGGTGAGATCGCAGCTTCAGTCGTCTCAGGCGCTTTGACTGTCCAAGAAGGAGCCTTCGTTGTCAGTAGACGTGCCGTACTTTATCGGAAGGTGATGGGCCAAGGTGCAATGATATTTATTAGCCGACCGTTTTTGGAGATCCAGAAGGAGCTCGATGGTCAAGACGATCTCGTGGCAGCGATAGACTCTTCCCCCTCCTCATGTGTTGTCTCCGGCGCTACAGATGCAGTCAATAAACTGGCAGAGAGCCTGAAAGCTCGCAGCATCAAGGTGGCGAAGGTAAAAACTGATATAGCATTCCATAGTCCAGCACTTGCGAAGCTTGTTGAGCCTTTAAGACAAGGCCTTGTACGACACCTGGAACCCAAGAAGCCATCAATCAAGCTGTACTCGACTTCATTGGCGGATCCGCGAGGTCAAAATCCGCGCGATACAAAATACTGGACCGACAACATGGTCAATCCAGTATTACTTACGCACGCGGTCCTAGCAGCAGCCGAGGATAACTACAAGGTTTTCTTAGAAGTGTCAACTCATCCTGTCATTGCTCATTCCATCGAAGAAACGTTGTTCGATGCTGGAGTTGAAGAGCCTGCTGTCATCTCGACGATGGTTCGAGGAAAGCAAGCAGATTGGAGTGTTCTCGCCGCTATCGCTCGTCTCCACTGCGTGGGTGTACCGATATCATGGAAAAGCCAAAGGGCTATGAGCGGTGATTGGGCCCGTAATGTACCTACAACAACCTGGAGGCATCAGCGATACCTTAAGAAAGTCGAAAGCGGACCGCAAAATGGTAACGCGCAGCACGAAAGTGACAGCCATACTCTTCTAGGTCAACGAATTCAGCTTCAGGGAGAAGATTCTACCGTATTCGTCACGAAGCTGAGTGAGAGTACGAGACCGTTTCCGGGAAAACATCCTTTGCACGGTACTGAGATCATACCTGCTGCTGTGCTCATCAATACCTTCTACTATGGAACGGGAAAGAAGAATCTATACGACATCGTGTTGCGTGTTCCTGTGGCGTTGAGTGTACCCAGAAACGTGCAAGTCACAACTCACCAGGGCCAAATTACGCTAGCTTCTCAGCTTGTGGCTGGCAAGGAAGATGCAGCACATGATCAGTCGTGGCTTACACATACGACGGGTCGTTATGGTGATAAAAACGTCCTTTCAGCTGATGATGTAGTTGAAAGCAGCATAGATATTACTAATGTAAGGAAGAGGATCGGGTCCCAGCTCAAACCAACGTTTTCAATCGACTATCTCGCAGAAGTAGGAGTCTCGGCCATGGGTTTCCCGGTCAGTATTCTTACTCCATGGTTTCCACCTTTCTTGTCGTACGTTGTTTTCTAATTCCCTGAACATCGGCGTGTTTGCTGCATGCTTTCTAAAGTCTCCAGCAAGAAGCTATAGAACTGCCTTGAATTTTCTGAACGAACCCTTAACTCCACTGTTATAGGCTGACTTGTTCATCTCTAGTGGGCTGTAACAGAGCATTATGGAACAGAAAATGAGATGATCGCAAGAGTGGACGTGTCGCCAGAAACACCAGCGTCCTCTCCATTCCCTTGGGAACCCTCATCTTGGGCACCGATTCTCGACTCTGCAACATCCATCAGCTCAACGATCTTTTACAAGACGCCACGCCTTCGTATGCCCGCACAAGTTGGGGCTGTAACAATCCTCTCAAATATCGATCCACCGAAGATAGGGTACATTCATGTGCAGAAACGCGATTCTGCTGCACTGGCAGTGAACATCGACGTTCTCGACGAAAGTGGTACTATTTTAGTAAGAATCGAGAACATGCGCTTTGCAGAGATAGAGGGAACACCCGGCGAAAGCGGCAGTGTGAAAGATCTTGTGCATCGAATTGCCTGGCCACCGATGCCGTTGACCGAAGAGCCGTTGACGCTTGGCCACGTTGTTGTGATGTCGCTAGACGAGCAGGCTGTACAAAGAAGCCGAAAAGCCTTAGAAGCACGATCCATGGAGTTCACGACGGTTAATTCTATCGAACAACTCAAAGGGATTCTGCCACCAACTTCGTCAAGTAAAGAGGATGGGTTCACTACAATTGTACTGTACCTGCCCGACGAAGTGCCTTCCCTGGAGCAGGTGTCTGAGTGGAGCAAACGTTTCTGCAAAGAGCTAGTCGATATGGTCAAATACACCGCCGAATACTCAACACCTGTCAAACTATTTGCTATCACCGGTAATGTGATGAAAGGCAGTACTCCCACGGCCTTGGCACAAGCACCTCTGCATGGTCTCGGCCGTATCATCGCATCTGAGCAGGCTGATATTTGGGGTGCGGTGATCGATACTGAGGACACCGAATGGACTTTACCTTTGCAAGCTATCAGATACGCCAAAGGTGGAGACGTGGTCCGTATCAGTGATGGAGTTGTGCGCCACTCTGTATTGAGAAAACTTCCGCACCAAAAAACGTCATCCACAGACCGGCAAAAGCTGACACTCCCACGACCTGAGGGCACGTATTTAATCACAGGAGGTCTCGGCGCGCTTGGTCTAGAAGTTGCCAACTTTCTGGTGGAGAAGAATGCACGAAGGCTTGTACTGCTCTCGCGCAGAAAATTCCCACCTCGTAGCACTTGGCACGACGCGCAAGGTGAAGTTGCACAGATTTGCCGAACCATTGAGCGTCTGGAGTCTTCGGGTGCGACGGTGTTCATTCTTTCGGTGGATATTGCTAGCGAAAATTCGACGAAGCAGTTACGGCACGCTCTTGCTTCTCTGTCACTGCCTCCCATACTAGGTGTGGTGCACGCCGCAGGAGTGTTGGAGGATGAGCTCATTCTAGGTTCAACTGCTGAGTCCTTCGACCGAGTACTGGCGCCAAAGGTGAAGGGCAGTATGACTCTTCACGAAGTATTTCCTGTCGGCACGCTTGACTTCATGGTTTTATTCTCCTCATGCGGGCAACTCTTCGGTTTCCCAGGCCAAGGATCCTATGCGAGCGGAAATGCATTCTTGGACACGCTCGCCACACATCGCCGGCAACAGGGAGATAACTGCAGGGCCTTTCAATGGACCAGCTGGAGGGGGATGGGTATGGCCGCTAGCACAGACTTCATCAATGCGGAGTTGGAATCTAAGGGCATCACAGATATCTCCCGCGATGAAGCCTTTAGCGCGTGGGAACACCTTGCTAGGTATGACACGGACCACGGGGTGGTGTTGCGCAGCCGCGCTCTGGACGCTGATGAGCCCCTTCCAGCAAATATCCTGGCCGACATTGCTGTGCGGCGACGTGCCGAGGGCAGAGGTGGGGAATCAAGCCAGCAGGGCCAAGCGACCAAGGAGAGACCGAAATCGGGCCCTGAGCTGCTCGAGTATCTCGACTTGGCGATTCGCACTTGTGTCGCGCAATCTTTGCAACTGAACTCGTCGGACGATGTAGATCCGCGGGCTGCGCTGTCGGATTTGGGGGTTGACTCTGTAATGGGGGTAATACTAAGGACGCAGTTGCAGAAAAAGACTTGGAATTAAAATGCCGCCTACTTTGATATGGTCGCTACCTACAGCTTCACATTTGCAGAAATGGTTCGCGGAGCAACTGGAGGAGAAGTGAGCTGTAGTATCACAGGAAAGTAATTAGAGGAGTTAGATGGACTTACGAGGTTCTACGCTGGCTAATGCTTACACATACCGATCTTTGCGCTCATAGTCTGCGATCCTCCGCTCAGGTCTCGTCAGTTGCCATGGCACATGGCGCATAGCAAAGTTCCGAAAGCTGATGTATTCTATCATTCAACACGAGACATAGACAGGAGTTGATTCCCACGCTTCCAACCGCTATTGTAAAAACAAACTATCTAGGGTACGCGCGTGAAACGAGCACTACAAAAGATGCCTAAGTCTCGATCTTTATTAGACATCTAGAAGAATGATTGAGCACTAGCCCAGGTCCACTCAGATCTGCCTCAGTATCGACATGCGCACGCCTAACAGGCGACCTTCCTCTCGAGTCCTGGCTCCTGCAGCTTCCGTCTCTTCTTGTGAGATCACATACCATCTTCCCCTCTCGCTCGGCCTGCCCCCTGGCCTGTTCTATGCCTCTTGGGCGGTCTATGGACTCTTCCTTCGGCTGGTCCCTGTGAGCATACTGCTCTGGAAACTACCGCCCCCACACCCATTGTATAGTATCCTGTTGTTCTAGCAATCAGGCGAATGAGGCTTTAGCTTCGTCCATACCGGC